>QRDG01001334.1:0-229989 GCA_012064385.1 Puccinellia tenuiflora
TGTGCAAGGCAAGGAAAGCCGGGAAGGCAAGAAATCATGATAAGAATATACATGGTGGCGCTGGCCACCATACTAGTAGGAGGAAGAGGAATGGTGGTAGTGTGTGCTGGTAGTAAGTATGCATTGGTGGATTCGACGTGAACTACACCTCGGCAGTTTGGTCGCGGTTGCAGGGACGGGGCAACTAATTCGGATGGGTGCAGCTGATCAGCTGGAGTTCATGAGAAGAAGGCCGCCTAAGCAAACTGAAGTGCTGAATCGGTTGAAGTTTTCAGATTTCAGATGACGTCTAGTAGACCTACACCTGTCTGTCTGCCTGCCTCCAAGAAGATTTGATTTTGCAGAGTAGAGCTCATTGATCTTTTTAGGTAGCAACCATATATGTAAGAAAATCGTGATACTAATAATAAAAAATTCGATTGATAAGTCTTACTTTTACATATAAATCAAAGGTAGCAACATTTGGCTCACAAATTACAGCAAGACATTTGTTTGGGAACGACGAAATATATGATTGGTTTAAGGAGTGGGGCACTAAACCATCACAACTTCAGTCAGGCCAGCGAGCTATGCGAGACTGAATCCATGCAACCGAGTCTTGAATTCAGTTAACCCTGCGGTGTTCGGAGGAGTATTACGAGGTTTTGGGTGTAGTTTGCCCACTGATGACTGATCGGGAGGTCGCACCAACCGACGGATGGTGAGGGCAGGAGAAACTGGACGGCTGCGATCTGACTCCTGCGACGACTGACGAGACGTACTGGGGATACTGAAACCGAACTTTCCTCTGCCCGCAAGCCATATCATCGGACCTTCGGCAGATGGCTGGATAAGGAACTGGACTCATATATTTCCTGATTCAACTGAGCACACAAACCGTCTTCCCCTCCCCTTCCCTTGCTACAGTCTCGGAGGCGAAAAGGGAGGCGACTAGGGTTCCTCGCATCTCCGCCGCTGAGATCTCGGGTTCCCCTCCTCTGCGTTCGTCGCTCCGGCGGCGGGAGAGGACGGGAACCTATGGATCTCGTGGCCGGTGTGTAGATAGGCGTAGGAGTAGGGTTTCGAGTGCCGTCGTTTGGAGAGGGGCGGCGACGGCATGGCGAATAAGTTTCCCCGGCTTCAGCTCCTTCCCGGTGTCGCCTCCGGCGGTAGCGTGGAGGCCGGTGGAGTGGTGTCTCGCCGATCTGCTGGATCTGGTGAGTTCGTCTGCTTGGATGGTGCCGGTTTGGCAGGGGTGCTGGTGCCATCTTGGCCTTTTGTCCTCCAGCTCGTCTCTGTAGCGGTGATGTTTGCTCCAACGTCGCCGTTGAGCTTGTGGGGTTGTTCTGGAGTGGGCCGGTGCAGTGGTGCCGGTGTTTGCCAGGGAGCTTCTGCATTGGAGCTGTGGCTGTGGTTGGAGGTGGGGGGTTTTGGCTTCTCTTCGTCGTCAGTGACTTCGGGGAGCGCTGAAGACCGGAGCCGAGTAGCGCGGGGTGTTTCCCCGGCCGGCGTGGCACAGCGGTTTAGATCCCGTCGTTGGTGGCGGGTGGATCTAGAGGTCCAAAAATCAAAAGATGGAGCTGTCTCGGTGCTTGTGTTGCTGGTCCTTCTTCTTGGTCTTCTCCGACGGTTGCTTCAGCGGCGACGGCGTTGGACCTCGACGGCTAGCGTGATGGTTGCGCAAGAAGATCCTCTAAGGCTTCAGTTATTTTGTTTTGTTGGATTTTCTTTGCGTTTGCTCCTTGTTGGTGTTCTCTCTGGTCAAATCCAGAAGCTGTATGCCTGTTGTAATCTGTTTGTTTTCTTCTAATGTATGCGTGCTTCCTCCCAAAAAAAGACTCGTATATTTCCTTTTTTTTTTAAAAATGGAGGGTGTTCCTCCGGGCTGTGTATCCAAAGGATGCACACAGCCTTCTTTTTATTGATAAAAACAGTAACCACATAGCCTTACAAAGAGATACATCAATCAACCGGAAGCCACCATCTAGGCGAAACCCGCTACACCTACAATCTTGATGAAGGATGTGGACCGATTAAAGCCACATGCTCTGACCTCACACACTAACGCATATCATCTAAATCCGGTGGACTCAACAAGCCTGCCAACAGTAAGCTTGGGAGCACCAACCGGTCTAGCCGATACTCGATGCACACCACTGCACACGCTTACCCATCTTCAGGAGAGATCAATGTGATGACCTTGTCAGGCCTGACGTCGACGTCGCCACGACGCTAGACAGCGCCCCCCGCCCTGCCCGTATCCATCAGCACACGTCCGCCACCGAGACCCTCGCTTCATTGCGCCGCCGAGATTCGCTGTTGTCGACGCAGTAGATGCACACCGCTCCACCTCAGTACCACCTTCAACCATTGTACGCTCCAAAAACGATGCCCCCAGTAGGGAGAACGGCACTGCACGCCGTCATCGTCCGATCCGGGATACCAGGTCTGGGGTTTCCCCTGAGCAGACCAAGCGAGAAGAACACAGGCTGCAGAGAACGATACCTTCAACAAGGTAGCGACGAACAGACGTCGTCATCGTCCGCCATGACCGAAGTCCGGGCCAGTTTTCACCAGCAGCCGTGCCTCGCCGCCGGGTACTAGATGACGAGACCCGCCAAACTAGCCACAAAACTGGCCGTTCTCCTCCGGCAAAAGAGAAGACCACCACCGTCATGGCTTCCTCACGGTGCAGGACACCCAGGAGCACCGCCGGCCACTACGTCGAGGGCTTCGAGTTTCAGATCAAGGCCCGACCAAATCCATGAGATCAGATCGGACCTGCCCGATCCACGCCACCACCCGCCGCCGGAAGACCACCGAAGCCTCCAGGTCGCCTCCGTCGCCTGTACCGCTGCCGCTGATGGCCGGAGCGGGTACCGCCGCTGCGCCTCCATGCCGGCTGAGGAATTCCGCCGCCGCCGCCACGCCACACGGGCTTTACCCCGGCGACGCCATCGGCAGTGGTGGCGGTGGGGATGCGCTCGGGGGAGGGGAACAAGGGCGCCGAGGGAGGGGACCTGGTGCAGCGCGGTGCGCCGCCGCACGGGGTGGGAGAGGTTAGGCAGGGGTGGGACTGGTATATATATTTCCTGATGTTCTTTATCTTCTCTTTACCTTTCGGGCCGCAAAGATGCATCAGACGAGTCTCTGTGATTACGCATGTCTTGACCCCAAAAGCCGTCACTTCTCTCTAAAGATTACTGATTAGAGCGTAAAATCACTGTCTGGTGTCTATAAAATGGGAGCTAGAAAACAAGCTGTTGTATACCGTCAGTCCTTTTCATGACATGAGATCAGGTTCGAAACCACCGAAGAGTATAGGATATATATGCAGAAGTTTTATACAGAGATGATTAGAGATTCAAGCGGATTTGCCCTGTTTGGACAAGGCTCTACGTGGCATTTCTCTTCTTCTTAATGCATTACTACATTAGACTATTAATTCTCAAGCACTAACCGTTTATCATATTTGCTTATTTGGTAGAGGTTGACGAATGCTATTCTAAAAAAAAAAAATCAGGAACATTTGTTGTCTTACAGTTCTCATCGCTTTTGTTACGACACTAGGGGCATGTTTGATTGGTCGCGAGGATCCAAACAGGCCGAGTGGATGCAAAAATGACCCGTTTGGTTTGCTCACACGATACTTAAAACACTCAAAAGTTTGGCCCGAGGGGAACGGTCCGATTCGGCCGTTTCTCGAGAGCCAGGTCGAGAAGAGCACAGTGACGTAAGATGGTGTGTGTGGGGATGCAGCGATGGAGATGACGGGAGACGACATATTTTGGACGTTGTATTGGTGCCAAAGCTAGTCCTCACCGCCCGCTTTAGTCGGTCACCAGGAGTGGGAGGACAAACCCCATGTTTTTGGCACCAAAAGGCGGCGGCAGCCACCGCGATTTAGATCCGAGTCACACAAGGGAGGCAGCTTCGATCTTCGTAGGTGACGACAACGACACCGGTAGCGGCGAGGACCAAGAGCTCCAGCGGCTGGACCAAGATCTACCTATCGGCTGCCTCGTCTACGGCATCGGCAGGTCGTGGCCCTCTTCTCCCATGGCAGTTGATGATCAAAGATGGGAAAAGGTTCTCTATTTTAGGTCGTTTCACGCCGGGAGGAAGATATAGTCTAAAGGGAGTCAAGAGGAGGCGTTTCAAGAGGGCACATGGGTGGGGCCCGCGCCCAAGCCCTGGCGCGCGGCCCCACCCCACGTGTTCCCCTGCTAGCTCTCCTCCTCCTGCCCTTCGGGATACGTGCATTATCTGATCTAGAAATAATTCTTGAATTTTCTGGGATTTTTTCGCGAACATTTTATTTATGCTTATAAGTAGACACCACAACAGCTATGCTGAAAGCAGCGTTAGTCTGGGTTAGTTTCAATAAAATTATGCAAAATAGAGGATAGAACAACAGCAAAGTGTTTGAAAAAGGTCGATACGTTTTGGACGTATCAACGGTAAGCACCATTCCAACTAGCCTACCATGCATCCTTCTATTGTTATGTCGTTATGGAAGGTGTAATGTACCACTAGTAGCTAGATTTAGCCATTACTTAAGCCACCTTGATTTCACTAGGACAGACGTGTCGCTTATGGTTAAGGCAGCAACACTCACTCATAGTTGTGATGCAGGGCCTCGTTCTTGCTAGTCCATCATAGAGCAATTCGGCGCAAATTATAGCGATGTAATCAGATATGGTCCGGTCCATGATACGTGTCAAACATATCTATAATTTTTTATTGATCCATGTTAGTTTTGTGATGTTGTCACATGTTTTTAATACCATATTACATCATTTTTATGCATTTTTGACAGACTAACCTACTGACAAGATGCCCAGAGCTAGTTCCCTATTTTTTTTCCTATTTTTATTACAGAAAGTACTTCTGGAAATATTCTCGGAATTGGACGAAACATTTACGGGGATTTTTATTGGGCAAATGAAGACCGGAGCCAAAAGGGTGACCCTGGGGGCAAGCCACAGGTCGGGGGCAACCTATGGCCGCGGCCTAGGGTCCACCCGCGGGTGGGATCCGCCCCTTCCCTGTGGGGCACCTCTCGGTCGACTCCGACGCCTTTAAAATCATCCCCGACGAAAAAAACCCTAACCCCCGAAGGATTTTCCCAAATACGACACAGAGCTCCGCCGCCATCGCCGACAAGTTTCGGGGGGTTCAGAAGGTCCTGTTCCGGCACCCTACTGGGACGGGGATCGACCGCCGGAGCCATCTCCATCAACACCGCGGCTTCCCGTGATGAGGAGGGAGTTGTCCCTCACCGGGGCTGAGGCTTATATAAGTAGCTATGTGGTGATCTCTCTCTCCCATGATATGATCTTCGTTGTGATCAAGAGCTTTATTAGTATAGTTGAATACATGATGTTTCCCTATGTGTAATGGATATGATGTTGCTCAAGTGCTGTTATCTAGTATAATTTGCGGAGTCACCGTTGTGATCACGGTACCGCGGGTGACAGTGAGGGTGCCGTGTATGGCTCTATGCATCAAGATTAGAGGGATCTTCGTCATGAGTTTGTTCTCTATTATTGTTGGATTGAATATATCATGAGGTTTCTTGATGCTTGTGTTATTGAAGAAAGAGACTATTCAAGAAATAGGTTGCGGTGTTTGTTAATACTATCTTTGGATGTGGATATTGACAGCATGAAGTGTCCATAGATGTGGAATACGAACTTTAAGGTGTGCTTTTCGTAGCCCTATGCAATTCTCATCATATTTGATCCACGAAAGAATGATCTCCGAGTAACGTCTACCATGTATGTGTTTTGTAGGAACTATCATGTGTTTAATTGTGTTAATGATGTTGAGAGTAGTCACTAGTGAAAGTATGAAGCCTAGGCCTTGTTTCCAAGCATTGATACACCGTTTTTAGTCACTTTGTCACTTGTTTGCTTGCTGCCATTTTTATTACAGAATTACAAAATCACCTTTTACCATCCATATCACTTGCATTTTACTATCTCTTCGCCGAACTAGTGCACCTATACAATTAGCCATTGTATTAGGTGTGTTGGGGACACAAGAGACTTCTTGTATCTTAATTGCAGGGTTGCTTGAGAGAGGATACATTCACCTTACACCTCCCTGAGATCGATAAACCTTGGGTTACTCACTTAAGGGAAATTTGATGCTGTCCTACAAACCTCTGCGCTTGGAGGCCCAACAAGTCTACAAGAATAGAAGCGTGTAGTAGACATCAAGCTCTTTTCTGGCGCCATTGCCGGGGAGGAAAGGTAAGCGGTACTCACCCCCCCCTTCAACAAAGCTAATTTCTAGCATCGTTGTTGAGAAAGTGTGTGCTTGAAGGTATCTTCTTCAGATCTTGCAATTAAATCTTTTTGTTTCTTGTTTTTATTTCACTAGTTAGGTTTAATGGAAAACAACAAAAAAAATGAGAGAGCTTTATAAAATTTACCTTGAAATTGGTCATGATGCTTTTGATGAGAAAATTAAAAAACCTATGGAACTTTATTTGCATAACAATCATGCTAGTAGCAATGTTATTAGTATGATTTCTTTGAATTCCATTGTTGCTAATGCTATGGAAAATTGCAAGCTTGGGGATGCCGGTTTTGATGAATATGATCTGTTTAGTCCCCCAAGCTTGAAGGAGGGAATTTGATTTGATGATACTATGCCTCCTATATATGATGATTATTATGATGAATGTGATACTTTCAGTCCACCTACTATTGAGGAAAAAGTTCATTATGATTATGATATTCCTCCTATTTATGATGATTACAATGATGGATATGATAGTTTTACTCCCACTATTACTAACGAGAAGATTTTACTTATGTGGAGAGTCATAATAATACTTTTATGCATGTGAATCATGAGTAAATGGTTTATGTGATGGTTATGTTATTGAGTTTTGTTATGATTCTACTGAAAGTTATTATGATAGAGGGAAGCGTGGTTATATAAATTTTCATCTTATGAAGTTTCCCCTCTTTATGTTGAAGGTTTTAATGTTGCATTTGCTTTGCCTTCCTATGCTATTAGCTTTATGCTTCAATGATTTATTTTCTTACAAGATGCCTATGCATAGGAAGAGAGTTAGACTTAAATGTGTTTGATATTGCTTCTTGATGCTCTCTTTTATGTTTCAACTCTTATTCTTATGAGAGCATCATTAAAAC
This sequence comes from Puccinellia tenuiflora, assembly GCA_012064385.1. Lineage (NCBI taxonomy): Eukaryota > Viridiplantae > Streptophyta > Magnoliopsida > Poales > Poaceae > Puccinellia > Puccinellia tenuiflora. Next base: position 7,149 of record QRDG01001334.1, read on the forward strand.
CACTAAGCCTAGCTAAAAGGCTATAATGAAAAGCGCTCTTGGGAGGCAACCCATGTTTTCTTTTCTTTCAGTTTTGTTTTTGCTTTTCTTGAGTCATGGAGTTGTTCCACTATAGCAACTTATTGTATCTTTTTCTTTTGGTTTTTTCTGCCAAGTTTAGCCTCTAATGCATTGAAAGTGCGAGGTATTGTTTTGCTGTCCAGAAACACATTTCTATCCTTCACTTTTCGAAATTATAGAAAATCCCTGAATTTTATATTTTTCTGATATTTTTAGACAGCAAGCCTAATACTTTTATCTATGTTTCGTTAGTTTTGAGTTTTCTAATTTGAGCTACAGAAGTGTCTCGAAAAATTCAATCTTTCTATACTGTTCAGTTTTTGACAGATTCTGATTTTATTTTGTATTCGTCTCTTTACTATCGTCAAATGTGATACTCTTGGGATGGAGTGCCACATTGAGGCTTAGTGAACAGTAACTAATTCCCAATAAAGTTGTTTGCAAATTGTCTTGAGTTTAACACATGTGCATTTTAATTTATGAGCACTAACCTCTAATCAGTTTATGAGAAGTTCTGTGTGAAGAGAGTTTTTAAGTTCCAAAGGAGAGGATAATGAAGAAATTGAAGATGGATCAGAGCTCAAGCTTGGGTATTCCCCCATGGAACCCCCTCTAAATATCAAGAACCATCAAGCGTCTAAGCTTGGGGATGCCCAAGGCATCCCCTCCTCTTCATCGACTATCATAAGGTCGTCTTCGTTGAACTACATTTTTATCACTTTACATATTATGTGCTATGCTTGGAGCGTCTTTTTACTTTCAGTTTTGTTTGTTTGTTGCTAGTCATATCCTGTTGGATCCTAGCTTTATTTGTGTTGGAGAGACACACGCTCTGCTTTTTCATTTGAATACTCATTTGCTTCGCTTATATCTTGTTGAGTATTCTTAGTTACTGTTTGTTGCTAGTAAGCTCTCGCTTTTAGCTTTTATCTTGTTTAGAGCTGCTAGTTGTTGATGTTAAACTCCCTTGTTCTTCACTTATACTTATTGGAGAGTTGTTATTGATAAATTGTTGAATTGTCAAAGTGACAAAATGCTATCCATGTGATATTGGAATGAAATGAAAGCCTGCATTGTCTTGTAGATCATTGTGTCAATACTTGATGCTTCTCAATTGTTTTGAGATATTAAGATTAATGCTTAAACTTGCTGGTTATTTGAGTGGAAATTTATTAGTAAAGAAATACTGTTAAAAGCTTGAAACTGTGTGGTGTTTCATAGTTGTAATTCATAAAGCTAATCTTCCATCAAAAGAACTGTTTTGTCAACAAGGGAGACAGTATGGAGTGTTTATGGTTATGATTGACTAATGTCTTATGTTACTGTATTACCGGTTAATGTTAGATGTTTGCTTCAAATAATATTTTTGCTAAGCCTAAAAATTCGTACTGAGTGTAGAGTTCACTCGTGCAGCCAAGTCCCAAAGCCAAACTATCTTGCCAGCTGAGTCCACCATATCTACCTATGCATGGTATTTCTTGCCATTCTAAGTAAATTTGTCATGTGCTACCTTTAAAATATTCAAAATACTCCCTTTTGTGCCTCTGTTTTTAAGCTCATGAGGAAGCAGTGAGAGCTAGATATAACTTGTGACAAGCAAGGTCATTTCCCCCCTTTCACCCGGTGTCGATGGTTTATGTCTTCACTTGAATCAACCCAAGAGCAGCTTAAGCAAAATATAAATACAACTCACCATTCTCCTCCGCGCAATGAAAATCTGAGAAATCAGCTCAAAACATTGGACAGTGGTGAAACCAAGGAGAAAGAGGAATATACTCGTTACTCGTTCCTCTAAAACCAGCTGCTCTCACAAGTCTAAAAGCTTTGCTTGTTATGGGGGACTAGATAGCTTCTCTGTTGTGAAATCGTTGACGAAAGCATGTATCACTCAAAATTGTTTTACTTCTATTTTATAAAATAAAAATCTATAGCACATGACTAATCCCCGCTTCCCTCTCCGAAGGGCCTTTCTTTTAATTTTAATGTTGAGTCAGTTTTCCTTTTCCTTCTATCTCCACCGAAGCAAACATATAGCATTGACCCTGGGTATCATTGATCATATTGTATCGTTAGATTAAACATGAATCTTTATATTGACTTTACCGTTGGAGGTTGAAGTTTTTTGCTAATACTTACATCTTCTTTGTTTTGATTCTCAAACACTTTTATCATGGAACTATTACCTTTGAGAATTAATCATGTGGGTCACATTGCTTTCATGTATTTAACATACTATTTATTAAAGGTTTTGCTTGAATGATTCAACTTGGTTATTCATTGCTTTCTTGTTATCAATTATAAACAATTGTTTTGAATCACTTCATTCACATCCTATGCTTTACATTACTATCTGGATCATGATTGTGTTGGTTGCATGTCTTATCAAAAATTATTTTGTTATCACTTACCTACTCGAGGACGAGTAGGAGTTAATCTTGGGAATGCTGATACGTGTCAAACATATCTATAATTTTTGATTGATCCATACTAGTTTTGTGACGTTGTCACATGTTTTTATTACCATATTACATCATTTTTATGCATTTTGTCGGACTAACCTATTGACAAGATGCCCAGTGCCAGTTCCCTATTTTTGTCCTGTTTTTGTTGCAGAAAGTTACTTCTGGAAATATTCTCGGAATTGGACGAAAATTTACGGGGATTTTTTATTGGACAAATGAAGACTGGAGCCAAAAGGGCGACCCAGGGGGCAGCCCACAGGCCAGGGCGACCTGTGGCCGCGGCCTAAGGTCCACCCGCGGGTGGGACCCGCCCCTGCCCTGTGGGGCACCTCTTGGTCGCCTCCGACGCCTATAAAATCATCCCCGACGAAAAAACCCTAACCCCCGAAGGATTTTCCCAAATACGATACAGAGCTTCGTCGCCATCGCTAACAAGTTTCAGGGGTTCAGAAGGTCCTGTTCCGGCACCCTGCCGGGACGGGGATCGACCGCCGGAGCCATCTCCATCAACACCGTTGCTTCCCATGATGAGGAGGGAGTTGTCCCTCACCGGGGCTGAGGCTTATACAAGTAGCTATGTGGTGATCTCTCTCTCCCATGATGTGATCTTCGTTGTGATCATGAGCTTTATTAGTATAGTTGAATACATGATGTTTCCCTATGTGTAATGGATATGATGTTGCTCAAGTGGTGTTATCTAGTATAATTTGCGGAGTCACCGTTGTGATCACGGTACCACGGTGACAGTGAGGGTGCCGTGTGTGGCTCTATGCATCAAGATTAGAGGGATCTTCATCATGAGTTTGTTCTTTATTATTGTTGGATTGAATAGATCATGAGGTTTCTTGATGCTTGTGTTATTGAAGAAAGAGACTATTTAAGAAATAGGTTGTGGTGTTTGTTAGTACTATCTTTGGATGCGGATAGTGACAGCATGAAGTGTCCACAGATGTGGAATACGAACTTTAAGGTGTGCTTTTCGTAACCCTACGCAATTCTCATCCTATTTGATCCACAAAAGAATGATCTCCGAGTAACGTCTACCATGCATGTGTTTTTGTGGGAACTATCATGTGTTTAATTATGTTAATGATGTTGAGAGTAGTCACTAGTGAAAGTATGAAGCCTAGGCCTTGTTTCCAAGCATTGATACACCGTTTTTAGTCACTTTTGTCACTTGTTTGCCTGCTGACATTTTTATTACAGAATTACAAAATCACCTTTTACCATCCATATCACTTGCATTTTACTATCTCTTCGCCGAACTAGTGCACCTATACAATTAGCCATTGTATTAGGTGTGTTGGGGACACAAGAGACTTCTTGTATCTTAATTGAAGGGTTGCTTGAGAGAGGATACATTCACCTTACACCTCCCTGAGATCGATAAACCTTGGGTTAAACTTAAGGGAAATTTGTTGTTGTCCTACAAACCTCTGTGCTTGGAGGCCCAACAAGTCTACAAGAATAGAAGCGTGTAGTAGACATCAGTCCACTGTCTGTCTGCCACTACGATAGGATGGACAATCTGAACTACACCTACAACCAATGAGGTAGAGGTTGTGAACATGCTACGAATGGGTTGAGCCTCTTTCTCCAAGCTTGTGCAGACATTCGGGGAAAGGGGGTTGTTACAAAAATAACATCCACACCTTTATGGAAGAGCAGGTAGCAACGTTCTTTCATATTGTAGGTCATAACCAGAGGTTCAGAGTAATTCACAACACATTTAGGAGATCCAGTGAGACAATATCTCGGTATTTGAAGCAAGCCTTGTATGCGGTTCAAGAGCTCATAGCAGAGATTTCAAGATACAAAACAACTATATGTGGTATTCATATTTGAAGATACAAAACAACTATATGTGGTATCCATATTTCAAGAAAGTGAGATATCTCCATTGGCCACATGATCACAAATAAAATGATACCGTATTTCAATATGCTTCGTCTTGCCATGGAGTATGGAATTATGAGCAATTCTTATAGCACTTTCATTATCACATAAAAGAGGCAATGTCTTTATCTTAATTCCAAAATCCTCAAGACATTGTCCCATCCATAACAATTGAGAGCAACAGCTTGCGGCGGCAATATATTCGGCTTCCGTGGAGGAGGTGGAGATATAATTTTGTTTCTTTGAAGACCAACAAACAAGTGACCTACCAAGAAATTGGCAAGCACCCGAGGTTGATTTCCTAGTCACTTTGTCACCTGCCAAATCTGCATTTGAATACCCCACAAGATCAAACCTCGTATTTTAAGGATACCAAAGACCATAATGGGGAGTATCAACCAAGTACCTAAGAATTATTTTGACCACGGTCATATGGCTTTCCTTAGGGTTAGATTGAAATCTTGCACACAAACCCACACTAAACATGATATCCGGTCTAGATGCACAAAGATAAAGCAAAGAACCAATCATAGAGCGATAAAGTTTTTGATCAACCGGTATACCTTCGTCATCTAGTGATAGATTCACGTTTGTTGCCATTGGAAATCTCAATGGGCTTGCATTTGTCATATCAAACTTCTTAAGCATGTCTTGAATATATTTATCTTGGCAAATAAAGGTTCCTTCATCATATTGCTTGATTTCAAAGCCAAGGAAAAACTTCAATTCGCCCATCATAGACATCTCAAATTCACTTGTCATTAGTTTACAAATTGGTCTACAAAAGTGACATTAGTAGATCCAAATATAATATCATCAACATATACTTGGCATAAAAAGAATTCTCCATTTACACTCTTGGTGAAGAGTGTGGGATCGATTACCCCAAGTACAAAACCACGGTCTACTAGAAATTCCTTTAAGTGATCATACCAAGCACGTGGGGCTTGCTTGAGGTCATACAAAGCCTTGTGGAGTAAGTAGACATGGTTAGCATACTTGGGATCTTCGAACCCCGGAGGTTATTTAACATAAACCAACTCATGAAGTGGACCATTTAAAAATGCACTTTTAACGTCCATTTGGTGCAAGATGAATTTATGACTAGAGGAAAATGCAAGTAATATACGAATGGATTCAAGTCTAGCTACGGGAGCGAAGGTTTCACCGTAGTCAAGTCCTTCGACTTGAGAGTAGCCTTGAGCAACCAAACGTGCCTTGTTGCGAATCATTTGCCCATGATTATCTTGTTTGTTCTTGAACACCCATTTAGTTCCAATCACATTATGATCCTTGGGTCTCTCCACTAGGGACCATACTTTTTTCTCTCAAAATTATGGAGCTCTTCATGCATAGCTTGAACCCAATCTTCATCTTCAAGTGTGTCATACACCTTGATGGGTTCAATATGGGAGATATGAGAGTGAATGCCACAAAAGAGCAATAGTTGTCTACGGGTGGACACACTCCTCCCAAGGCCTCCAATGATGTTATTTGGATAGTGAGATTTTTTATGTAATGCCACCGCCTTGCTAGCCATTCGGCGACCAAGAGAATCTTCGGGTATCTCATTAGGAGGTAAATCTTCTGAAGGGGTCGCAACATAGAAAACAAAAAAAAAATTCCTACGCAACAAGCGGAATAAACCCCAAGGATCTAGATCTACTAGATGGAGGTAGCGAAGATGAGATCCAATCTCTTACCCTTGAAGATCAACAAACGCGTTTTGTCGGTGCAGGGGTTGGCTAGTCGATCCCCGCAACTAGACTCATCTAGTCGCGAGGAGATGTATTTCCTCGAAGTGCCACAAGGGGTAGCACCTCCGCGGTATCCACACGTACGGCTCGATGTAGATCTCCGCCTTCTTGATCCCGCAAGCAAGGTGGAGATGGCTAGATGGATCTCGGCACCACGACGGTTGTGGTGGCGTTGATGGTGTAGTCTCCACGAGCAGGGCTTCGCCAAGCCAAGCAAGAGGAGAGGGAGAGGAGGGCATGGTGCAGCAGCCCTACGGCTAGGGGTGGTGCAACATCTATGGTGGAGGTGATGGCGGCAGCCCTCCGGGGAGAGAGGTGGCGCCGGCTTGGTGGAGGAAGAGGCCGGCGGCTAGGGCAAGGGAAGGGGTGCGGCTAGGGCAGCCTTGGCATAGGTGTGCCGCACCCCCACCCCTCCTTTTATAGGTGGAGGCAAGGGGAGGGGCGTGCTGGCCCTAGGGCTTGGGAGGCTTGGCCCCCAAGTTAGGGTTTGGGGCGCCCCCCACTTGGGCCCCTTTGCCCCTTAGCCGCATGGGCCTAGGAGGCTGGTGCGGCCAGCCCATGAGGCTGCTGCACCACCCCTATGGTCCATGTGGGCCCCATACTCCTATGGGCCCCACTTCTAGACTCCTCTAGAACCTTCTAGAATATTCCGGTACTCTACCGGAAAATTCCCGAACCTTTCCGATACCTCCGGAAACCACTTTCCTTATATGAATCTTATTCTCCGGACTCTTCCGGAGCTCCTCGTGATATCTAGGATCTCATCCGAGACTCCGAATCACCATTCGTTCATACCATCAATTATCTCATCGCTAACCCTAGCTACATCGGAGCGTTAAGTGTGTGACCCTATGGGTTCGAGAACATGCAGACATGATCATATCAATAATCAACAGCGGGACCGGGATGCCCATATTGACTCCTACATATTCAACGAAGTTCTTTATCGATTGAACCACGATGCCGGAGATTCTTAATCTCATATACGATTCCCTTTGTCTCACCGATATTTAATTTGCCCGAGACTTGATCGTCGATATCTCCATATCTGGTTCAATCTCGTTACCTGGCAAATTCTCTTTACTCGTCCATAATATAGGATCTCCGTGATTAACACTTAATCACATGGTTGCAACCTTTTTGATGCTATATTACCGAGAGGGCCCAGAGATATCTTTTCCGTCACAAGGAAGGACAAATCCAAATCTTGATTCATGGCACCCAACAAATACCATCGGAGATACCTGAAAGCCACCTTTATAATCACCCAGTTACGAAGTGACGTTTGATGTCCACAAAGCATTCCTCCGGTAAACGGGAGTGACATAATCTCATGGTCTAAGGAAACTATACTTGGCATATACTAAAAGCGTTGGCAATGAAACTGTGTGACACGATCAATTGCAACTCTTTATTATTTGGGTCATGTGCGCGGGCAACCATGTAAATATTTCTATTATTTTTATAGTTAACTAAAAAAAATTCAAGAAGCACGGGCAACCATGTACATATTACAATTATTTTTATAATTAATTGAAAAAATCATTCAAGAAGCAATCAATATATCACCATGAAATAATTATATCCTGCACGGGCGTTATCATTTAATCTTGTTAAACTTTATGTCATGCACGATGTCAAGATAATTTTCGTTTAAGAAGAACAATGGTATTGTTCCTTTAGTTGTCCACAAATGGATTGTTGTGATTTCAAACCGTTCCATTAAGTGGTTACGCATAATTGAGCGTAGTACGTCCATACCGTAATCAGTTCAAAAACCTGATTTGACCGCAAGCATATAACAAAGCATGTAACTCTGGATTTGACCACAATCGTATGATGTGAAAATATGTTTTTAGTTTAAATGTATCCTTGTGTTTCAAGCCTGAAAACTTAAGAATCATATTTGTTTGCGTATATGTAGTATTCCTTTCTCTCGATAACTTTTGTGCCAAATAAAGGCATCACATAAGAAAACTCTCATTCCAGTATGTCATCATTCTTACTTACATTAACATCATTGCTTAACAATGTATAAAAAATATTACCCAAAAATAAATGAGTAACTTCTAATTTTCCAGCTGTTAGTTCTACAATCTATACATCAAATTAATGATTAAATAATAGTTTACATTGTGCCAGGTCAAGGCACCGTATTCTGGAATGGAAATACTATCCAATAATGAATATTCATGCAATCCAAGAAACACACAGATTAAGACAAAACTACCTGCATGTAAACAGAAGGTGTCAGTAATGTGGAATGACATAACCAAGCTAATCTGTTTGAAAACAAAACTTAAATTTACCTGGTAAACCAAAGCTCCCAATATAGGAAATTGCTGGAAAAGTTGTGATCTTCTATTGAACTTATTCTTCTCTGCCTCTTATGCTTTTGAACTTGCATTTACTTGTATTGTTAAGTTATTAAGTGTTTGATAGAAAGCTTTATTTTAGACATTTGATGCCTGAATGTATTTTTTTTAAATAACTGTAGGGATCCCTTATAGTGTATATGTAGGAACCCAAATTGTTGGGATTGTACTTTGTAAGAATTCACAACAGAGAAGTAATACGGATGACTAATAAATTAATGAGAATAACATGAGTACAATTTTCATTTTCTGGTTTCCTTAATGATTACCATATATGGCGCCATACATGAAGTATTTGTACATCAGGATAACGTGAACTTCATTGATACAGTGGTCTAGTCAGAAATAAATACAACGGCACATGGTATATCATAGATACAAAGGATTTGAGAAAATAGAATTATGAAAGATGATAATCTTTAGTTTTAGCAAATGTTGTAGGATGGTATGCAAGTGTATATACAATGCATGCTACCTAGAGCAGAACCCTGCAGATTTATGTCGTAGCAAGTGAAAATGAAAAAATAACATGAGCCGAATGTACAAAAACACATTACAGGGAATCTAGGCGAGCAATCTAGGTGTATACAAATACAATGCATGCTACCTAATCTTTATAATTAATCCCAACAATAAACTTAAGACCGGCATCCGTTCTTCTTATGTGATGATGTTAGATTGCATTTTAGATAATATTTCCAGTTTGTATGTACATATATTAAGCTTGAAAATAGAAAACCTACCTGATTGTATTTTTCCTCCCCAGATATATAAGCGTTCATCACTTTTTAACTTGGCAAGTACTATAGTGAGTCTTCCGATTGTCTTTACATGATACATGTAACCATACGACAAACTGATGTGCTACAGGATCAAGAAGTCAATTCATTTACATGGTATTGGATCGGCAGACTTAATAAATGTTTCAATCACAGATGGCAACAAATTATTATCATTGGATGTGATATGAACATGAATGTATCTAGCTGACCTGGTCGTGTAGTGCACTTTCGATCTTTAGCTGAGTTGTTGCTTCTACAAAATAATATTAGTAAAATTCTAACATAATAAAAGATGGTAAAAAACCCTCTCAGTCCTTTTCTATAATAATTAGGTGTGTGAGAAAACAGATCGGTTCCTATAGAAGAAAAAATAATCGGATCGATCTTAGATGAGAAAACCAAATCGCATGCATGCCTGCAGCAGCTAGCTCCTTGATTGGATAGACCGAACATGCGACAATTAAATAGTTGAGAACTTTACAAAATACATCAGAGGTAGAATAGCAAATGTATATGAAGATTGCAGATGGGAAAATCATTAAATCGTTAAGCGCTTTTGGGTTACCTGGAATTGGATGATGGAGAAAGCCCTTTACCGGTGTTGTGAAGGAGATGGCGCTTCCGCTAGAAGTCCTGTAAGGTGTACCAATTCAAGAGAGTTCAAATGGGCCGTCTTCACCGGTGATCACGCGCTATATTAGATCAATGCTATGAGCGTGAGACAAATGCTTGCCAAGATCATTGAGGGGAACACTATAATTAAGTGGATAGATGAGACGCATGCAACCGCCTGCATCTCGCATTGTGTGAATAATGGCAGCCTTGTGGACATCAAGCATCTGCACCAAGGTCAACTCATCACCAGGCGATTGTGGGACTCTAGGGAGGTCGAGAACATGCTAGCTTGAGCGAACGATCACGTACGCTGAACTCTTCTTAATTTTCTCATATGGTGGCAGAAGGAAACCTAATTCAATGGCAATGTAAGGTTGACACGTTATTGCATTATAATGGCAGTGGTGGGTAACCGTATAACTTCAATCCAATCTAGTGGTCGTAAATTTTTAGTGTACAAAATAAATAGTTTTGAAAAGTAATTTAATAGTTGCTCAAATATTCATATTATGTGACTACAAATAATACAATTTTATTATTTGTGTACAACTCTCCCCAGAATTTTAAAAGTTGTTGCTTTGAACATGAAAGGATCCTCAATATATGCTCGGGCATCTTTTTTAAATTTAATTTGTCAATATCCCAATATTAATAAATATTTCAAAATTACACCATCTTATTTGGGAGTGGGGATGGCGCGTTCCAGATTTTCTTAATTTGCTACATTTGTTGGCAATTTAAAATAGTGATAAATCATTGGGATGGTTTTTAATTTTTTATCCTAGTACTAATCGGGATTATCAACTTTGCTCGACTTAATATAATCAGGTCATGTTTAAAGGATTGGTGCAAATAATCAGGATCTTCATGGTTATTTGGATTTATAATTATGCTAATGGCTATGAATTTGTGTTGTGAGCTCACTTTTAAGCAGTAAAGGGCTGAGCGCCTTCATGAGCGAACTGAACTCAAATGCCATCAACCCAGCTAGTATCATTTTTGTACAGAGGTTAACTCATGCCTGCAAAAAAAGTAGAAACAAAATATTCAGCGTGGTAAAAATATAAAACATCTGATATATGAGGGATCGAGGTCAAAAATAGGTCTCACATGCGTATATATGTTTCTTCTCCCTTTTGCTCGAATGAGGATATCCCTCTTATTGTGAAAGCCTCTTTCTCTGAAGCTCAGTTAATAAACAAAGATGGACTTCATCTGGAACACAAATGTATTCTATAACAGAATAGATCTTGAGAAAATTGATCACTGATTATTCCTAACATGTTGCGACTTATATGAGCTAATATAATTTAAGTAAAAGAATATGAGAAATGCAAGCATTACAAAACCAATTGGATCAATGAAGTACAGAAAGGACTAATCATAGTGAGTTCCTGTGTTAGTAAATATATAACGACTCTATACTGCATAAGACATTAAGGTTTTTATGAGCAGTGGCTTTATCTTTTTATAACAATGAAATGTCACGTCAGCTGTTTCAGAAAAAATGGTATCGATCGCAGTGACAACTATCCTTTGTCCAAGATGCACCACGTGATTACATTTTAAAATAGTACAACAATATCTGCGCATGTAGCATTATCACTTTTTCTACATGTAAAAAAACTTAGAATGCCAATAATGAACAAATGAAAGTGTTGCTCTTAGAATATTAACACTAACAGGGCTAACAAAATTTTAAGGTATTGAGCATGTACTATTGAACTTTTAGCATCATCAACTCATGTAAAGAAGACCCCCTAGACCCTGTCAATACCTGGGAAACAAACACATGCGTCATTGTAAGATTTGAAGCAAGGTTGTGCCATTATTTCGGGCGTTATCTTTTTAATATACACCACGGTAACTGGGGACCTGCAGCTTATAAATAATTGATTTATTCTATCACCCACCGATCTGCAATTAGCAAACCATCAGAAGACGATGAATTACCAGTTAAGGCTAAAAACTGTGCCGGAGAGATAATTTGTGTATTCGAGTCAGACAACTATCCCGGATCGCCATATTTGATGTTCCAGCTTCCTCAATCCCGTGTTATGCACTGTCCAGAGTACCTTGCAGTGATTGTAACTCAGGGTGCTTTATTTGTTTGGTTGACCTGCTGGCTGCTGCAGACACTCGATACTGGAAGGAACTTGCAGATCCGGATCTTTGAATGGTTCAGCATCGATCATTCTGCAGGCGTAAATATTTAATGAAATTCAGTCCTAACCTGTATGATCCGGGCTGGGTTGCTTTCTATGAGAAACAAATCACTTCCTATTAGTTCTCATGTCCAAGCTACATGTATGAGGCGATGGTTTAGACCCCTACCATGCATGCAATTGAACCATACAAGGTTATTTCATTGGTGGAGGCATGTGGTGACGCGAGAGAATCAGCACATTGAGCAGCTTTGTATCTGATTAGAGAAAAATACTAAAGCGCATTGCCTACCTGAGATATGAGCAGCCACCGGTGGTACATATAGCATTGAATCTCAGGATGTAGCCTGACTTCCTGATTACTCGGCCCTGCAAGATCGGCACAGACATAAGAAAATATGCCAGATTACTTGTCCCCGCGACCATCGAAATGATAGGAACGATTTGCAAGCTAAATATGTTCTTCCCAAGATTCCGGCCGCTGACGATGCACCGTAAACAGTCGGCTGCAAACTGGACGCTGCTGCTTTGAGCCTACCTCGCACCGCATCCTACAGGCGTAATTTTTTAGTCAAACAGTATAATTTAAATCGCTGACCATGCAATTCTAGTTGATGGTTGAGAAGAGACCTCTCTCTTCTGCCAATACTCGTATTTCCAAGCCATAGTTTTCCCTTATATGCAGCTAGTACCTGCCGTAAACGCACGATGCTAACCTGTTTGTGCTTCGGGCCGGACGCAGCTTGCCAGCCTCGTGCAGAGACCATCGAGGGGATTTGAGAGCCAAGCGGAAGGATATGGAGAACGGAGTGGATCAAGCGCTCGATCTTGAGGAGAAGGATCTAGGTTGACGGCGGCGACAACGCGTGAAGACATATGGATGTGGAGTCGGCAGACTTTCTTAGGTCAATAGACCGAAGAGGTACACAAAAATAAGTTAATGGCATTGGTGGGTAATTTCTTTCAACTCTAATACTCTTGATTTTTTTTAGATCTAAAGGTTGTGGTTTGCTCTATCGTTAAATTGATGGTCAGATGTTTCTGATTATTGTGGGAATTTCTATCGTATTTCTCTTTTTTCTGGTGAGCCCGTCATGTACTTTAATATATAATAGATATGGAGATAGGTATACCTAGACATTAGGTCAGAGTTACTCAATTGCGAATGTTCAATTGTGGTAAATACTCTTATAAGTCACACTTTGAGTGAAGGATAAACATGTCCCATAAGCCAGTGAGGCAAGAGTTGCTATATGAATAGGTCTACAAGGTAATATATACCTAACTTGTAGTGTAGCATCTGAGCCTTGGTACTTGAGATATTTATACTCAAAGTACTACTTATTTTATGGGCTAATGTTGCATGAGTGATATAATTATATTTGGATTTTATTGGATCTTATTGGATTTTTGATTGACTAGATCCGGGCATGAAGTTGAACTTGATGTGCAAATGCATGTTGCAACATTTTGTTCTTTCTTGATGTTACTGGTCTAGAGGGTACATAGGTTAGTATGAGAGCGTTCTGAGTGAACAGATTAGAGGCAGTAATGGAAGCTTGCGAAGAGAAGGAAGTTAAAAGAAGACAAAAGTCAATGAAGCCACTAATGGGGATGGACCATATTCCACCTCATATTAGGATTTGGAAACATATCTTACTAGTGTAAGGAAGGATGGAGGAACAAATAAAGTTTGATTAAGAGCGTTACTAGAAGTTGGACAAAGATCTACTAAAGATGATGCAAGAAAAGCTACATCAGAAGACATAACCAAGAAGAAAGGCTAGGAAGTTTTTGCTTATCAAGACATGAAGTCTTCTCGTGGCTGTCAAACTCAAGGTTGAGATTCATGGTTGAGAGATATTGAAGGGAAATTCAAAGACATCAGAAAGAAGAAGCAATAAAATGCAGATACATGTTGAGGGACATTGTTGTAACTTGGTGGAAGAGATTGTTGTAGGAGCAAAGAAGTGATACTGATACTACTGGGATCAAACTTAAGAAGTAGTTTATCAACACTTATATGCCCAAGTGTACCACAAGGTTGATATAAATGTGATGAAGACAGGAAGAATGTGGATATTTCCAGATCTTAGAGAATAAACAGGAAGTTGATTGTCTATTGTAGACATCACCAACGACGGAAGAAGCAAAACTATTGCCAACTAGAGTTCATTGTTCAAGAGAACACCAGAATCAGGGGAGAAGAGTCTAGTTTGTCGTGGATTGACGATAAGTCAAGAAACTGGACCAATTTTAAAGAAGGTATCTGATAATTTTGAGGCCAAAACACCATAGTCACAGTTTATATCTGGAACCACTATGGAGATAGATGTAGTACCAAGAGGATTGATATCTTAGAACTAACCACTCATATGGTAGGCATATCATGTATTCTTTGAGAAATTGTTGGAAACCTGGTAATCGTACCTCTTTACGGGAGGACGACGCTGGGGATTCGCAATATGTTGGTTTTACCCTATGTTTTTCGTGAGACCATTAGGTAGGTTATACTAAGATTTGAGCAAAAGGTGAGTTACGAAGCTCGACTAAATAGAGTTGACTGAATAAAGCTCGATGGATTAGAGCTGACGGAAGGAAGTTCGCCTAACCGGACTCCAGAACCGAGGAAGACTTAGGAAACTTCAAGGAGAAAAGGGAATTATATATGTGGTTTGTACTTGACGGAGAAGACATGTAGTTAGAAGGGAATACGATGATGAAGACAAGGTCGAAGTAGTACCAAGTCTCTATGGATGATGTTCTATAAAGCTGGAAAGAACAGTTAACCCAGGGTTCTGAAACTAAAGACAATAGTTTACCATCAGAAATAAAGTCTTGCTAGTCTCGGGATTATTGGGAAGTGAACCAACAAACATATCGGAAGGTCGTATAAGGATGTAGATGAAGATCTTCGACAGAGGGCTATAAAGCCATGGAAATGCGAGGAGTCAGAATTAGATGATTCAAGAAACATGAAGGAGTAATAGAATCGCCAGAATTTAATAAATATTAGATGAAAATTGGAGGATGGCGTTTGGCTCCCGGGTGCACCTGCACCGGTATGCCTTTTGATTTTTTAAAAATTGAAAATGCTTCGAAAAATTCTGAAAAAATTGGACAGAAACATACGCAAGTGTCGACCACTCGTGAAAAATTTCGACAGAAAATACCAATTTTTCTGCTCTGTGCAAAAAAGAAAAATTTCTGACAAAAACTGAGATCTAAAAAAGTATGTTTTTTGTCAGAAATTGTCTTTTTTGCACAGAGCAGAAACTTTGGTATTTTCTGTCGAAATTTTTCACGAGTGTTCGACACTTTCGTATGTTTGTGTCCAATTTTTTTCAGAATTTTTCGAAACATTTTAAATTTTTAAAAAATCAAAAGGCATACCGGGTGCAGGTGCACCCGGAAGCCAAAGTGAATTTCCGTGAAAGTGGAGAGATGGATAGTATGGTCAAGGGAAGATGCAGAGAAGTATGTGGGACAAAGGATCACCATTATCTGCGTCCATGTCAGAAGGGATTTGAGTGAATCAATATCAGCAGAAATTCTCTACTTGTCTCTACGTGAGAGGAGCCGAAACTTCGGGACGAAGTTTTTGTTAAGGGGGGAAGACTGTAATGCACTGGTATTAGCAACCTATGAAGGGTAGAAGTAGGATTTGTGCATCTGCATGCATGCATCTGAAAACCCGAATAAATTTTTCGCAAAATAAAACCCTGGAGGGATTGGAGATCATTCACCCTCATGAATAGAGTTTAGCTCATCTGAGGTGAATGTGATAAATGTTGACATGACCTCCAGGCATTTTTAGTGGTTGCGGGAAATCAGATCCAAATTGGAATATACAAATGATATTGAATTGGAGAACTTATTTAGATGAATAATAAAGTTATACATGCTTATACAAATAAACAAATAACTCATAAATAAATACCAACTCAACACCTATCACAACTCAAAGAGGTATTAAAACAAAGTAAATAATGTAATTGGTTGAGTACAAGAAAACATTGTCTTTACATTGCCCAAACATAAAAGAAATATAAATGCTTAAGTAATCTACATTATTACACCAAACTTGATCTTCTTATTTGATCTTAGCTTCTTATCTTCAAATCTTTCCAAAGACATTCCTGCAAGACAAATCGAATAATAAAGAAACTTGGGGTGAAATTTAAAGGCTTTGTGTTATATGAAAGGAGTTTGGTAACAAGATTAGCTACCTTGTTAACAGATTTCTTCTGTATACATAAAAGCAATTGAATGTCAAATAAATTAAACAAGGATAATAAGAAAATTCCTTGTGATCAAAATGTTTGTCTTCACCACAAGGGTGAGGCAACTTAATTATGGAACTTAGCCAATGGATATTAGGAACTTGCCTACCAAATGTGGACTAGAGAGATCTATATTAATTCAAAGGCAACAATGGATTATGGATCAGACTTGGATCAGGTGGATCATCTGGAGTCAAGTAGGCAACAAGGATGAGGAGCAGCATTTGATTCATACAAGAAAAGGGAGAAGAGGCAACATTGATCTATTTACCAAGAAGGCAAAGTATCAACTTCTTAATCCAATCAAGTGCCTATTTAAGAAAGCCCACATAAAAATACTCTCTAATGAAATTAATTCCCGAGGAAGAAAATCAGCCAAAGGATAAAACCACAAATCTGTATTATGCAAAGCCACTTGATCATCACCAACTATATAATTCAAGGTCTCATAAGAGGAAAGTCATAAGCCTATCCTATAACAAAAGCCACTTGGCATGCCCAAGAATAAATCCTACAAGAGGTTAATATCAAACATGAGAAATATAAGCTTGCCTCATAGGACAGTTATCCTCAAGCAAAATATCTAGATTAACAGATTTACACATGGGCACAAATCCAAGAATATATGTTCAGCAGTTTATATTAAGTTTACAAGTAAAGTTAGCATAACACCTCACAACCACACATAGTTAGTATGACATCCCAACTCTGTAATAAATGTTAAATAATTTATCAAGTTCATGGCGTGTATTGCTTTTGAACTCAAGAACTCGGTTGTATCAAAAATAAATGTGAACACATTTATATGACCAAACCATCTATTTTAAAATGTGACAAAGGTGTTTCAAAAATTCAAAATAAAAATATGTGGAGCTTCTATATATTATTAGAAGACACCATGAATTTTTCTATGATTTTTGGACTTGTCTAAAATCCCTAAATAAATATGTGAAGTTTCTGTTTCAAAAGCTTTTTAGTAATTACAAGCAAGTCCAGGGGGTTATTTGAAAAATATCCTTTTCTTCCTTTTCTTCTTCCTCTCGACAGAAGGACGACAGCGACGTCGTCACTGCCACCTCCTGCTTGCCGCTTGCTCCGCAAGGATAAGAACGAAGGAGTCATACACATCTCGCCTTCCCTCCTCACTTGCCTACCTCGCCCTCTCTCTCTCGTTCTGGATCAAGAAATCGAGCTCGCCATGAAACCCTAGCACCGTACGGCCGTCTTCACTCCCCCTCAAATCGCCGGCCTATGGAGCGGTGCCAAGACCCTAGACCATGTCCTGCAGGTCTGCCTCGTCCTCCTATTTGTTCCGGTGTGCCTCAAGCATTCTGGGATGGACTGGGTCACGGGAACGCGACCGGTGTCCATGACCTGCCGCCATCGGCCCCGTGCTCGTCTCCGACCGTCCGAGCCCAAGACGATGCTTCCTCGAGCTCCGCCTTGTGCTCTTCCTCCTTATCCTCCAGCTGAAGGTGCCGGGATGCGTCGAGTCGCCGGAATCGACCTTATCTTCCCGCCTCCGACCGCCGGTCGCTGCCGTCGAATTCCACAACTCCAGCCTCCCGAGCCTTCCCCGACCACATGAGCGTCATCGTGGTGAGTTCCCGGTCCGGATGGACCTCTCCTTTCTTCCCTTTCGCTTTGCTTCACCACCGCACCGTGAGCTTCCGGCCGCCGCCACGGGAGGTGCTCGTCGGAGTCCCTCCGGGGACCAAATAGAGGCAGCGCCGCCACCCCTATATTTCCCTCGATCCCGTGCATCTCACGCGCGCAACCCCAGCGCCTGGGAGGGTCGGATTCGGCCAGACCGTGGCCGACATGGCCGCTGGCCATGGCTGCTGACGTCAGCCGACGTCGGCACATCCTTATTCCAATTTAAATGAATAAAAAACTTGACTAGTGGGGACCCTTTGTCAGATATTCAAACAATTCCAGAAATTTCAAAAATGTTTAAAAATTGTAAATTCAATAACTTTTATCCTGTAATTCAGAAAATTACAAATAATATACCAAAATGTTTAGAAAAATGCAACCTATTTAATTATAACAAATTCATACTTGTCCAACCAACTAAAATTAAAAGTTATTTTGAATCACTAAAATGCCATTTTTGGAAGAATATGGGAAATGACCATTTATTCAAATAAAAACTAAATAAATAATTATTTTCAAATTAAGGAAAATATAACCATTAGTTCCAATACTTCAAATACAATATTTATGATTTTCCTAAATGCAATAACCCAACTAAAATTGTATGATTAAAACAAAGCTCATTGAGATAAATTTTAAAATAAAATCATTTATATCTTAACAACTAAATGAATTATTTTAAAAATACAGTTATTTTCTAAAATACAGACAATTTGAGATATAAGTTCAAAATATAAAATTTGAACTCTATTATATTTTGTAAATGACTGTCCTGTTACTCATCCTAGGTAAAACACACAAAGAAGAGTTCATTATAAATTCCTCCACTTTGGTGTTAGCAATATTTACAAGTGGTTAGAGTAATTAAAGATTATAGAATAAATGCAATTCTTAAGTAAGCATCTGTAAGTTATTGATTAATCACATAGATTATTACTTCGATAGTCATAGCAAGCACTTAAGTATGAATGTTCTAATAATTCAAAGTAATTTACCAACTCCGCAAATTATAAACTAACTAATACTTAAACCTTAAACACTTCAGTTAACAAAGTATTTAGTAAAGCGACTTGTGAGCTCGGGTATTTTTGGGTTACTTACGATGCATCTCATAGTTATGCATAATAGCATCTTGCAAGTGTTTCCAGTAGTCCTTACCTGGACTACTTTGCTATTTTCAGATCTCTCGGTTCTGACGCAACCCTAGAACCCCGAAGGGCATGAACTGCCACCTCTGCCACAGGCAAGTTCATCACTTGCTCATACCCCTTGAAATATTTGTTAGAAAACTATTTGCAAAACCTTAATGTACTATCACCTTTATACAAAAGATAGCATAAAACCTATTTCTTTAATAATATGACTATTTGGCTATCTACCTGAGTGGTGGTAACCTATTATGGTTGGCAGATGGGACCATGGTAAGAAGAATAGGTCCGGTGGTTCCATTTGCAAGGGAAAGTATTACCTAGGATTTAACAACAAATGCCGTCATAATGATTGCGCTATAAAGACGCGTTAACCATAAGACCTGGAATGGGACGGGAAATGCCATCTGTGATACTTCTCTCGTTCGCATGTCAACGAGCAGTCAGAGCCGTACGTTGTAGATCATGTGCGACTACATGCAACATGGGTGGGATCCCTTAATGCCCACGGACTCTGATGTCTATGATGGTCTGCAAGAGGGTGCCTAGGTGTCTACCGTGAGGGGTAGAGCATCAGGGGTGATTCTGCTATGCATGAATTGGGTGGGCATGCGTTGTGCAAAGAAGCACAGTGAATGACTTGGATCAAAAACTAGGCCCCACACCAAAGAGAGTGTGGACGGGAAAGATCGCCCGGTTGTGCAACAAAGTCTTGATCTCTTATGGGTAAAGTAACGCCCTCTGCAGAGTGTAAAGAATTGTAACATGTTACTCCCTGTTCCGGGAAGGAGCTGCGAACGCTGTAGGAAAGGAACTCCATGAAGTTCTAGCCCTGTGAAGGATGACGGGCATAGTTTTCAGAATAAAAGCTACCTCTTGAAGAAATGTTTACAAAAAACCTTGCATTAAGCTTAAGGCTCCTTGGAGTCTAAAGCTGTAGCTAGTGCCACTAGTAGGAAAACCCTTATAGGTGGATCCACTTTTTGTGGCGCACCAAAACATCCGTGCGCCACAGAAAATATTCTGTGGCGCACCAGACACGGTGCGCAAAAGAATTTCTCTACCTTTTGTGGCGCATCGCAAGCCCATGCGCCACTGAATTCAAGCTTTCTGTGGCGCATGGAAGAGAATGCGCCACAGAAATCAGCATTTCTGTGGCGCATCCAGTCCCATGCGCCACAGAAATATGGTGGGCCCCGGCACCAATGATTGGGTGGGTGCCTTTTCTGTGGCGCATGGGTCCAGGTGCGCCACAGAAATGGTTATTTCTGTGGCGCATCCAGTCCCATGCGCCACAGAATAACTTTTCCAGATATAAATATCTCCAACCGGCCGAGGGAGTCACTCGGAGATGAAATTTCGGCAACCAGCGGCAAGGGCTTCTTTGATGATCTGGTATATCCCCAACACTTGTTGGGACGGTTGCAGATCATCAGAGAAGTCTTGCCGCTGCTTGGATCGAATGCCGGCCGGTTCGCTCCCTCCAGCGCCTCCTCCTCCACCACACGTCCTCCCCTCCCGCCTCCACTCCGCCTCCTCAGGCGGTGGCTGGCCCGCCGCCGGCGCCGCCCCCACCGCGCAGATCACGCTCTCTAGCAAGCATCTCGAGCTCTCCTCCGCCGCGGTCCGTGCAGGAGGACTTCAACCGCCGCCGCAGCCTCGCGGCGATCTCGGCCGTGTGCTCCTGGCCCACGGGCGCCCCCGAGGTGGACCCCAGGACGCACCGCCTCAAGAAGCCGGCCCCGGCCGTGCCCCTCGGCGCGCCGCCCGTGCTGCCCGTCTGGGACGCCATGGCCCTCGGGAAGGCCCACTTCGACGGGCACAGCCAGGTACAAGGACGACGGTGACCAGCTGCTGGTCACCGAGATGGGGCGGCTAGTCTCCGAGGGGTTATCCACCGACCTTCTCCGTCCCGCGCTCGTCTTCCCGCGCAGCGCTGTTGGCTGAGGACGACGGCGACCAGCTGCTGGTTGAGGACGACGACGGCGACGGCGACCTCGGCCTCCCCTTTTTTTTAAACCTAAAAAAGGCTATTTGTGGCGCATGGCTGGGAGTGCGCCACAGAATTATATTTTTGTGGCGCATCTGTGGAATGCACCACAGAATTATATTTTTGTGGCGACAATTCTGTGGCGCACCCACCATGCACCAAAGGTGCGCCACAGAATTCTAAATAGGTGCGCCACTAAAGAGGGTTTTCCTACTAGTGTGCATCAAACTTCCCACCGTACATAATGGACTTGCTGGGTAACGCTGGTTACTCACCCTTTCCCTTTTGACTCCCTGCTTAGATTTTTGGAGCCACCAGAAGAGATGTGAGGTATACACAACAACGTCGGAAAGGTCTTCCACAAGGATCCAGTCAACTTGGTAGAGTTAGAAGGAATCAACCGCAACTTCAACAACGGACGATCGGCGACCACAATGACAATGGAGGAGTCAACGTCGAATGGAAGGATGGGTCCTATCTTGGATAAAAAAATTCTAGATGGAGTAGAATAAGGTTGTGGCAACAGTAGTAGTGGATTAGGAACTAGAGCTAGAGTTAATCTCCAGCTTAGTGATACGAATTGGATCTTTTCTGGAATTCATTTGCTCGAGAGTATCCTCCATGTATCGAGGAAGTTCTCGAAGTGTTGTATTGAATAGTGTTGTAATCCTATAGTGTTACCTTGGACCTGCTATGTTTCTGTTGTACCACTATGAGGGATGTAATATTCACGGATAGGTCCTTCTGTGAGTATTATGTCAACGACTTGCGCACTACAACATGAAGTGGTGTGCTGGGTCACCGCAAGTAATCCACACCGGGAAGTACCCGATACACTAGGCGGGGTTTCCTAAGGACATGTACAATGGTTGATAGGACGGTCTTATTTTAGATCTACCACGTAATCTAGATATGTCAACAAAACAAGATGTACAATGATGATTCTTTTTGTCTTATCTCTAACAACGAGATATCTCTAAATTTGTGATGAGACAAATTGTGTTAAGAGATTATCTCTTAGCTAAAATAGAAAACAAGACTTTTTTATTTCACTCTTCTTCACCTTAACAATTATATTACGTGACGATGCTATGATATAAGAGCATCTCCACGGGGAGTGCCTAAATTGTGTCCGGCATACCTCCATTGGAGGCCCAATTGGAGGGTGACGGACACTTGTCCGGCACTTTTGTTTCCCCTCCCACACCGGCACTCCCTAAACGGCCGGACCCAAACTCAATTAGAAAAAAACAAACGTTCCAATTTCATTCAAATTTTGTTATATATTACAATATTTGAACGAAATTAAGCCCTAAACAAACCTAAATCTACTCCGAACTGGCGGACCAGTCGAAGGTGTCGTCGCTATCGTCGAGGAGGATGAGGGTGGAGGATGAATCGGCGCGGGAGGTGGACGCGCCGTCGTGATGCGCCCGGGAGGTGGATGCGCCGTCGTGATGCGCCCGGGAGGTGGAGGCCGACGCCACCAGAGCGAAGCTGAGGCCGGGGATGTCGCCGCCGTGCGCCTCGTCGTGTAGTGCGGGTGGCACCTCATACCCCGCCGGAAGCACCGGGGGCTTCACGTCCTCCGACTCCTCCTTGACCTGCCATATCGGGACGTCGTCGCGGCGGCGCAGGCGGAGACTCCCGCGTGGTGGTGACCGGCAATTCTGCACATCACGTATCACCACGCCGCCGCCTCTGCGCCGTCCTCCTCCACTGCTGCCGCTGCTCCCACCGCCGCCGCGGGAGCAGAGGGAGAAGCAACCGCCATGTCGCTGACGCTTCGGTGGCAGCGGCGGCGGTGCTGGTGCCGGGATCGGCATTAGCCTGAATGGGGTAGGGTTCCCCGTCTGGGCGTGGCGGCGGACGGCCGCGATGGCCGATGCCACCGTGTGGCCGCGGCCTTCTGCGTTCCAGCGATGATCAGGACGGGGAGGGTCGTAGAACTCCACCGCCTCATCGCGCTCCCGGGAGAGGCGCACCCACCAGGCGGCCTCGTTGTCGGTCGCATTCTCCGGGCAGAGGCGCTCCTCCGCGGTCATCATGTCCCGTCGCTCGAGGATGACACAGCGTAAGGCCTCCGGGCTGTTGGGGAGTGGTGGCACGGCGAGGCTGTCATAGCTGATGACCCAGTTCTTGGGCAGGCGGAAGTCCGGCGACACGAGGAGGCCGTACCGGTGGAAGGCCCGCACGTCCTCGATCAGGAGGGTGCGGCCTCCTCGGTACGTGCCGCCCGAGCTGCCACCGACCTCATAGTTGTTCATGGTGGCGGGGGTGGGAGAGGTGTGGAGATGGTGGCGGGGGTGAGAGAGGTGTGGAGATGGTGAGGGTGGTACCACCGAGCACGCTCCTCTTATACACCGAGGTATAATGGCGAGCGGCGGCGGGGCGCCCGAGAGAGGACACTGTGTTGGCCGCTGGGCAGACCACGGTGCCGGCACGTGGACTGGCGCTTTTGCCGGCGTGTTAATGTGCCGCGTGGCCGACCTGTCGCGTCGCCGGCCGTCTGCATGCTATGCCGCCTGCCTTCGCCGCATCGCGTCGCTTGGGAAACCGACAACATTTACGCCGCTCATTAAGCCGGGGAAGAAACCGTTCGTGTGTATGACGGACGGACCATATTTGTCGAAGGCTCGGGCCGGACAGTGTCCGGCACCGCGAAGACAGCCCTCAAAGTTGGAGGCCCTGTTCGCGGTGCCGGACAAAGGTTTTGTGACCTCCCGATGTGGCCTGTTTTTCTGTCCGACACCCTAAAGCAGCTTTGCGGCCCCTTTTACGACCCGCGTGGAGAGGTCTAACCATTATAGTACATGGCCTGATGGCCTAATACGCCGCCGCGCAGATTGCACGTTTTGCAGCGGTCGTGTCCGGGCTTCCAATCCCACGAGCACGATGCCTAGTCGTCCTAATCCAATCCACGTCCCGCATTGACGTGCAAAACTCCGCCATGAAACGTGGTCGCACCGGACCACCGCGTCGACAATGATGAACCCACCACATTTAATCATTACTATACTCTACGCACCAAACGACCAGCTTAAACAACTCCGTACGCCGCTGCCACGTAGGCCCACGAGTCCACACGCACCCACCAACCCCGGCTCGTCATGGACCTCGCGGCCGCTGTGTATAAGGCCCCACCGACCGGGTGTCCTCTCTCTCTCTCTCTGGGTGTAGGAATCACGAAACTGCCACTCTCCGCTCCGGCCACCCACCCCCAACTCCACCTCACCTCCTCCCGGGAGTATAGCGAAAAGGCAGGGGAGATTTTTTCGCCGCAAGCGAGCGCGAGAGCGAGCGAGCGAACGAAGCTTTTCCTCCCCGACAGACAGACATGACGCCGCATCTCACCGTCTCGTCCCACCCCGCCCACCACCTGCTCGACGCGCTGCCCCCGTCGCACCACCGCCGACGCAGGCGCCGCCGCTTCTGCCCGCCCCGCGCCAGGGCCTCCCCCTCGGTCCGATGCTGCGCGGCCGCCGCCGCCGCCTCCGTGCCGCGGTCGGTGGAGGCGGCGGCGGCGGCGGCGAGGACGAGGGTATTCGTCGTCTCCGACCTCCACACCGACTACCCGGAGAACATGGACTGGGTACGCCGGCTCGCCGCCGGGGTGGGGACCGCGCCGGGGGCGGCTGGGGCCGGAGGGGTCAACGCGCTCGTCGTCGCGGGCGACGTCGCGGAGACCAGGGACAACTTCGCGCGCACCATGGAGGCGCTCAGGGACCAGTTCGACGCCGTCTTCTACGTGCCGGGGAACCACGACCTCTGGCTGCGCCGCGAGGGGGGACGCTACGTGAGTAGATTCATTTCATTTCGCCACCCCCTATCCCTATCCGCTCCCTGTCCTCTGCTGTTTGACTCACTCTAGCATCATGTTTGTTAGACGAAATGCCGTAGCGTACCGCTTCCGGTGTATGTATTCTAGTAGTCTTTACAAATTCCGCCCACCTTGAATGCTCGCCTCGCCTGCCTGACGAAAATCCCCGAGTAGTACTAAGTTGCTTAGAGGCGTCCTGAATGTTGGATGCAGTTCCAAGGTTACACATGAAGGTCTGATTTGGATCACTGGTTTTAAGCAGTCCTATTCAGTTAACTGAGCTACATTTCAGTTGTGAACCTGGTCATACATACATTGATGCTATTGGTTCAGAAGAGACGGTTATGATTGTGCACACGTCTGCGTAGTCGTCGTTGCCGTGGGATTTGTTTTCCTCGAACACACGTCAAAATACGCGTGGTAGGGAATGGTGTAAGAACGCCAAAGAAGGCGCAAAGTACAAACCACCAATTGTTGACGACGACCATGCCGAAGAAACACAAGCGAAAAAAAACACGAAGAAACAATGCTACTCTAGCCAGCTAAGAAACCAAAGTGCCAAAGTGACCTTGGTCTGAGTGCCGTGCACGGAGAGGCAGCCGACCAAGTGCCTTAGCCCCGGCCAATATGCAGATCTCTGCATCATCGTGGATGGCCCCAGGGACTGAATGGATGTGCGGCATCACCGCGTGAGAGACAAGCATTCCTGTGCTTTGAGAGATGGAAATCATTATGATGATCAGCGACCAGACACCCTTAACCTATTCGCCCATGCCGTCAACAGCAGTGAGCAACCGCTGTTTAAGATCCTCTTGACAGTTGGTGTGATCATCTGAAGATTGAACTTCTTTTAAACACCACACAAGACTTCCCTAGGGAATGTACAGTCGGGGAGAAAATGGGAGATGGATTCATCCTCCTGCTCGCACAGCGGACACACGTCTGGATAGTCATTGCTGCGAGAGTTATTAAATTTAGCTAGGTGCAAATTCTTGGCTCTTACGCATGCTACATAACCTGCATCACAAGTTTCACAACTGAAATGATTCCATAAGGATTGGGGTTTTGGATGGTAGATAATATAACAGTTAATTATGCTTTCCTTTGAGCACTGCAATATCCTTTTATGTATATTGATCTGCTCTCTCAATTACTCTAATTATTTCTTCCAGATGGATTCTCTGGAGAAACTGACTGCACTGCTTGATGCGTGTAGTGAGCTGGGCGTGGATACAGGCCCCAAAACTATAGGCGACTTAGGGATCATACCATTGTTCTCATGGTATCACAAGGTTGCTTATTTTTCCTTAATTTATTATCATAAATTTTTCCAA
This sequence comes from Puccinellia tenuiflora, assembly GCA_012064385.1. Classification (NCBI taxonomy): domain Eukaryota; kingdom Viridiplantae; phylum Streptophyta; class Magnoliopsida; order Poales; family Poaceae; genus Puccinellia; species Puccinellia tenuiflora. The sequence continues at coordinate 33,492 of QRDG01001334.1, forward strand.
TCAGATCATAATTTACCATGTCACTAGGATTTTTGTTCTTACTCGCCTTGCTTAATCACATTTCAGAGCTTTGACAAAGAAAAGGATCTTACCAGTGTGCGTGTTCCTTCATTAGAGATGGTAAGTCGGTCGCTCCTTCAGTGTCTTGTTCTGATTTGCAGTTTACTGGCACAGCGTGTTACCAAGTAGGGAGTTTCAATTAAAGGCAGGTTAATAGTTCTTTAATTATGTTCTCTATGAGTATAGACCATGTGCTTTCCGATATGAAATTCCTTCAAGAGCTATGCATTCCGTTATAGTACAACCATTCCGAGACCTCTAGTTTGCTTGCCTAGTCTATACCTATTGAAGGTGGTTGGCATTCATACGTCAGACTGTTTGCTGAATTACTTCGAGCAAGAGACTTGCCTGATGCGTAGTCCCATATTCATATATTAATATCAGCTCTGGTAGCTATGGTAACTTGCAAATTCAACATAATTGTTATAATGTATAGTGAGAAAGATCGAATAAAGAAGTAGTTGCCTATAGTTGTAGACATGCACTAGCTGTTTCTGTTTCTCAATTTCTTGCTCTTCTGAAAGTGCAGTGCTCTGCTCAATCCCCCTCACATGCATGCATTGATATGTTTGTCTTTTTCTGTCATGACCAGGCTTGTAAAGACTTTCATGCTTGCCAATGGCCTTCAGACTTGGGAAGTGATGATGAGGATCTCGCTCTTTACTTTGACCAGTTGAATGACAAATACAATGATGCTATTGAAGAAGTAAAAAAGAACAGCAAACAGATACTAACTTTTTCACACTTTGTACCAAGGTGAGTGCTCACAGCGTCACACCTCTTATTTATGGTGTGCAACTTTCAAAAATTCAGTAATATTGTTGATACTTACTATGCTTGATTGAATAACTTGTCGCATTGCAACCTATCTGCCCAATTCAAGCTCTGTACTTGGAGATCAATCATAATACGCAGCAAACATGGTTTGCTGACAGTTGCCATTACTTATGTGATTTCTTATACATCTGTTTCTTCATTAGTCATCATTTCTCTGAGCTTTTGTTTTCGAACTTGGCATTTGTATTTCATTGTATGTTGCATTTTTATGATAAGAACACCTAAAGAGAAATCCTGTTCTCAAAGTATGGTAATGCCAACAAAGGAACCACTTTTCGAAATCCAGTAATGACTTTCTATGTGACCAGTCATTCTCAAAGTAGCCATTTGGTCTGTTACATACATGAGAATACAAATTGCAGTGGAAGATATTATGTGTACTTGTGCCAAGTTGCTGGCCGTGATGAAGCCTATCCCTGATCATCGAGCTGACCTATTCTCGAAAAAAAAAATCATCGAGCTGACCTGTCTTGGCCTCTGTATTAGGATATTCAGTGCTATTCAAGTTTCACCACTAAATTCCCAAAACTAATTTCTTGTACTCAATTCTGTAGGCAAGAGCTATGTCCAGAAAAGCGGATGCTGTACTATCCTAACCTTCCGAAGGTCATCGGCTCTGATTACCTGGAGAGGAGGTTAAGAGCTATACACAACAATGCTGAAGGTGGAGCAGCCTGCCATGTTTTCGGGCATACACATTTCTGTTGGGATTCTGTGATTGATGATATCAGGTACTAATCTGTCCATTCTCTAGGATTGTAATGCACAATTCTTATGGTAATCCGATTGGTTCTCCAACACAGGTATGTACAGGCGCCTCTAGCGTACCCTCGAGAAAGGAAACGGAGGATGAACGGAGGAGAAGGGTGGTTGCCGTTTTGTGTATACCGTGATGGCTTCAACCCTGAAATATACCCTGCTATATGGTCCGACTATTACAATAAGAACAGGAGGGAGCCTGAGAACACTCAGCTTGCACCGTGGGTTGCCAAATATTTTAGGAAGTACTACTGAGCCCCCTTGTTTGCCAAACAAACTAGAGAGCTGTCCAGGACAGTGCTGAAACCCGCATTTACCCAGAGGAAAAAAGAAAAGAAAAGGAGAGATCGATGTTTTACATGTACATGTTTTTTTTTGTATTCTTTCTTGTATTCACCTTGTTACAACTTTTGGGAAATGAAGAGCCCCTTGTGTTGGATGTATGCTAAAAAAAATAATGTAAAGATGCTTGTAAAGCAGCCCAGCTGCAAAGATAGTGAGATGCAGAAGCCATTAGATATCTATAACTGTTCTGTGGTCTGCAAGTGCACTGAAAATTATGTAGCTCGCCTTTGGTGCTGCAACTCCGTCGTGATTTCCTGATTTGTACGTGCCTTCATCTTCTTTCTGGTGTGGTATGTGCCTTCATCTTCTTTATGGTGCGATATGCATTCGCTCGTCGCTGGAGCCTCGGGGGAGCAAGGAATCAGTTTCTGCCATCTAGGGATGAAAATGAAGTGAAAGTTTCCATGTGTCCCTAACAAAAAAAATAATTTAAAAGAAGGTTCAAATATAGAAACCAAAACGAAAATTCATGAAACAAACGGTGTTTTTCGGTGGAACACCGGTGAGAACTCTTATGCCCGCTATCTTTCTATTTGCCAGGGTTCATGGCTGCTGTAGATCCTCCTCGAAACAGGCTTTTCGTCCAGATTTATAAATAAAGCAACCACCACAGTACAGTACATTCAAGTGCAAGAGCACAAACAAGAAGAAAAGAGTCACAAACCGACCCAAGAAAAACAGAAAGCAAAGATCGATACAACTCCGCGAGGAGTACAACTCAACGGCTGGATGACGCCGACATCATGCGCGCCACTCTCAGGAGATCCTCGATCATGCCATCCAGCCGCTCCTTGTCCCGCTGTCTACAGAGCGGGTGCCACTGCTGTAAAAATGCAAGAAATTTAAGCACATAGTCAGAGACACGCTTGATAATCATTTTGTTACGGATGGTCCAAAGGGTCCAGATCATCGCAGCGAACATTAACCAGAAGAGGCGCGTCCTCCTACCGGTACGGTTCGCTTGCACTTCTAGGAACTCGCTAAGGTCCTGGGCCTGCCACTTAGGTCCAAGAGCCTCAGCCAAGAAGCTCCACAAAAAGCGAGCAGCAGGACAAGAGAAGAGGATGTGGGTTCCCGATTCTGGAACAGCACACAGCGGACATGTCCCATCTCCTGGGCCAAACCGCTTGACCACCTCCACGCCAGATGGGAGGCGGTCCCTCAACAGTTGCCACGTAAAGATCTTAATCTTCAACGGCATTGGAGCCTTCCAAAGATGGGAGGTCCAGGACATAGTGGGCCCTCTAAATAGGGCCCGATATGCGGAGCCCACTGAGAAGTTGCCAGAAGGCGAGAGTGCCCAGGCAACGCTATCCGGAGCGTCCGTAAGCGAGTGAGGGAGGATAGCAAGAAGCATCTCCCACCTATTGGCCTCAACCGGGCCGAACGTGCGGCGGAACCCAATGTTCCACCGGCCCTGATGGGTCGCAGTCGCAACCAAGAGGGACGGGTCCGAGCATATCGCAAAGAGTTCCGGGAACTCATATCAGAGTAGTTGACCGCCAAGCCATGAATCCAGCCAGAAGAGGGTACCTCTTTCGTCGCCTACCGAAAAAGCAGCCCCCAGCCGTATCTCATGCTTGATGGTCTGGAGGGATCGCCATAGCCCCCCATCATCCCTAAGGATCCTCCAGACCCATTTCAACATCAAGGCTTTATTCATATGTCGGGATGCCAAAATACCTATGCCCCCAAGCTCCTTGGGGGCGCAGATGTCTGCCCACTTTACCATGTGGTACTTTTGTCTACCGTTAGCCGCTTGCCAGAAGAAGCGAGAAAGCTCCTTGTCGAAGCTAGCATGTACTCCCTCTGGCAGGATGTAGAGCCACTTCTTTAAAACTTCTGCTTATGCAGAAGCCAGAAACTGCTATGGGCAGAAACTGCCAGAAACTCTCTGGGAGAGTTCTTTTCAGATTCTACTGTTTTGCTTATTTGGTATGATGAGTTCTGAGATGTCTGTTATACCCTTGAATTTGTTGTTGCACATAATAAAGCAATATATAGCAACATATGCTAGGTTTTAGTAGATGCGAAATAAAAATAATATTAAAATGTCATAGTAATTTCGCTATTACAATAGAAATAGTATCGTTTAATGCAATCCATGCATAAATAGTACAAATGTCATAGTGATCTCGAAATTACAATAAATAATTGCTCAATCTACGATTCCTTGAGCAATGCTCTGTCGTAGTGCACCCATGACGCTATCAGATGATGAGGGGGCGGTTCCACCAGTAAAAGATGCGCTATCCTCGTGAACATATGAGACTCGCTCAAAGGTGTGGAAATGCAGATCAAATAGCTTACTGTCACGGATGAAGTTATGCAAACACATGCACGCAGTGATGATCTTCGTTTGCGTGAGAGTCTCGGGAAAATGTGGTATTCCAAGTAGAATGCGCCACTTCATCTTAAGAACGCCGAATGCTCTTTCAACAGCATTGCGCAAACATGAATGAAGATGGTTGAATCTCTCCATCATGTTTCTTGGAGGTGCCGACAGGAACTCCGGAACATGATAGCGTTGCTCTTTGAATGGGGCGAGATAACCAATTCTGTTTGGATATCCAGAGTCAACAAGATAGTATTTTCCTGCAAGTAGCAAAATATATTAGAACATAACTATAATAGCTAATATATTTTGCTATATATATTATATATGCTAAGAGATTACCATCGGGAGGGTGTGGATAATTGTCGAAATGGGGCCGAGCATCAGTCCATACACGTGTATCATGAACAGATCCAGCCCATCCAGCAACAGCAAATGTGAACCTCATGTCAAAATCACATATTGCCAACACATTTTGACTTGTATATCCTTTCCTATTAGTGTATTGCACCTTTAGTTTCTCAGCAACCGTGACAGCAATGTGTGTTCCATCAATTGCTCCAATAGCATCTTTGAAATGGGGCCAGAATCTAGGTTGTTGTAGTTTCTCATGAACTTGGGTGAAACTAGGATCATTAGGTCTAATATAATCACCCGCCATACGGTCTACACAGTCTAACACATGATGAAACTTGTTGCTGACGGTGGAAACACTACCAGCTTTCACCTGTTTCGGTTTGACAATCTAGATGCACAACAACACTCGAATTAACATCTATGAACATATAGAGCACCTACACAATTACTAAACTACCAGCTCCTACACATCTAGCAGTTTACACAAATAGCAGTTTAGTAGCACAACACAAACACATCTACCAATTTACTAGCAAACACAAATAGCAGCAACACAACAATTTACTAGCAAACACAAATAGCAGCAATACATCTGCACCAACACAAATAGCAGCAAACAGAAAAATTAGACCAAAAAATTACTAGATTATATTACCAGTAAACTAGCACAGCACCAACACAACAATTAGACAAAAAAGAAAGAAGTAAATGGTGTTCTTACCGTCGAGGCGCTTGCCATTCGATCTTCCGGGAGGTGTCGGCGGAGCAGTTGGCGACGTGGCGGAGCAGTGGCGATGGGGCGGAGCAGGAGAAGTCAGGCCGACGTCGGGGCGGAGCAGTGGCGACGGGGCGGAGCAGGAGAAGTGAGGCCGGCGTCGGGGCGAAGAAGTGGCGACGGGGCAGTGGCGACAGTGCAGTTGGCGACGGGGCGGTGCAGTGGGAGGAGAAGGGCGGCTGGGCGTCGGGGCAGCTCGAGATGTAGATGCGAACGAGAGGCTTCGGCGGGCCGCAGACGGAGCAGGGAGGAGCGCGCCAAGCAAGGGAGTCCGGGCGGAGCAGGATGCGAACGAGAGGCTTCGGCGGCGGAGCAGGAGAAGGGCGGCAGGGGCGGGTGGCGGCGGGGCCGGGGGTGGGCTGGTGGCGGTGGATGGGGGACGGGCGGAACGTGTGGGGGAGGAGCTACGGGACGATGCGCGTGGGGGAGGAGCTACGGGACGGAAAATGATTCGGGAGGGTGAGAAGCTCGGGAATCTGCTCAGCACCAGTTTCTCAAATCCTTAGTGATTCCAGTTTCACGGTGGAAATAAGCGATTCATAAACTGGACCCTTCTTTTCTGCTTCTGCTGGCTGGTACCCAGAATCCACCCAGAAACTTAAAAGAAGTGGCTCGTAGAGCCCCATCATATACATGGGGAGACTCGATAGGCAGGAGGTAATAAGGATGGTTTTACTCCCCTTGGAGGTAAACCTCCCCTGCCACGGCTCGGATTTCGCCTTGACCCGCTCGACTCGCGGGTCCAGGTCCCTGATAAGGATCCGTGAGTCTGCATTCCCAGGTAGGAAACTGGGAATATGGACAACCTACAATTAAGGTTGTCCGCTATCCGTCTCTGTTCCTTCGGGGAGTACCCCAGGATCACGACCTCGCTCTTATCAAAATTGATCTTGAGGCCTGACATGGCCTCAAAACAGAGGAGTAGGAACTTGAGATTAATGATATCCAGTTCCGATCCTTTCACCATGATCATGGTATCATCCGCGTACTGGATATGCGTCACACCACCCCCTGGGACGAGGTGTCCAACCACACCGGAGATGTGGCCAGCGGCCTTAGCTCCCTCTAAGACCTCTGCCAGGGCATCAACTGCCGAGTTGAACAACAAGGGAGATATAGGATCCCATGTCTAACTCCGCAAGTTGATCTAAAATAGGGACCCACTTCCAGGCCAATCGAAGGTTACTGGGGTTACCAATTCCAGGCCAAAACCTTTGGCAGGCGTGTGTAATGCCCGGGGTTTTCCCCAAATTAGATTTTGCTTGTTTTTCTTTTTGCATCATCATGACATCAGCATCATCGCATCGCATGTTTTTGGCAACAAAAATTATTTTTTATTAAACCCTATTTTTATTTTTTCTAAAATTGTCGGAAAATATTTTATCGAGACAGCCGTCTCCGTTTTCTAAAATTAATTGCCAAATTAAATTTGCAAAAGAAAAATAAATGTTTTGAGAAATTGCGAGAGAGTAGCCCAAAATCCGGCCCAAGCCCACCTAACCTGAAACCCTAGGGCTTGCCCTAGTTCCCCTGGCTTTCTTCTTTTCCCACCCCCTGCATCTTGCAGCCGCCCTCTCCTCTTTTTCCGTTTTCGCGGACAAGCCCTTCCACCTCGAGTTCGGGTCCTTTTCTTTTGCAATCGGGTCCCTGCCCTTCTCTCTCTCCTCTCCTTTCCCCCTTTTTCTTTTATTCTTTTCCTCCTCCTGGCTTCTTCCTTCCCCGACGCCTTCTTCCTCCGCGCGAGCTCCTGATTTTCCCCTTCCCCTCCAGCTCGCCTCCCGAGCCCTCCACCGCAGCCACCCGCCCCGCACCTCCTCCGGCCGGCGTCCTCTCCCGAGCCCGGCCGACCCCGATGTCCATGTCCTCAGCCCCTCTCCTCGCTCCCTCGTAGCTTTCCGCACCGGCCAGTCCCGACCCCGTCTCCTCTCCCCCGGCCCCGTCGACCTCCTCTGCTACCCCGCACCACCGAGCCGCCTCCTGCTCTCCCACCGGCCGTACCGCGCCGACCAGCCTCCCCGCCGCCGTTCCCTTCCACCTCTCTGCACCCGCATCTCCCCGTCCACCCGAGGCCGCCCCGCGCTCGTCCTCCCGGCCACCCCAGCTTCCTCCACCGACCGGCCGCCCTCTTCTCCTCTCTAGGCCGACGGCCCTCCTCCTCCCTTGCCCGGCCCGGCTCCCCTTCCTCCCGCACCAGCTCATCCCCGAGCTTCTCCGACCGGCCTGCTCCGCCCGACGTCGGCCTCCTCTCCGTCAGCCTCTCCCGCGACCGACGCTGCTGTTCTCTGTGCTGGCCTCCTTCCCCAGCTCGCGGCCTGCTGCTGGCCGGCCTCCTGCCGTGGCTGCTGTTGCTCTCGTGCTTCCCCGGTGCATGTCCGAGTCCGACGGGTGTGTCCCGTGTTCCAGCCTCCGTGTCCCCGATGCGTGCTGCAGCCCGGTGTTCACCGATTCAGTTCCCCGGCGTATTCCCGATGTTGTTCCCCGACGGCAGTACCCGTGCGGCCTCCGTTTTGTCCGTGCCTCCGTGTTTCCGTCGTGTTCCGTCTCCATGCCATGAAGCTTCCCCGATGGTTTCCCGATCCAGTTCCCGTTTCCGTTCCCCGTCGTGAAGCCGTTCCCGTCGTGAACCGGAGTTCCCCGTTCCCGTCGTGAAGCCTCCCCGACGCCAAGGTCTCCGTCCATGTACGACTCCGTGAAGCCCGAAGACCGGAACCCGACAAGATCTTCCCCGACACCGGAAATGCGCCAAGTTCTCCGTTTCTTGTTTGTGCCGGCCGCCTTCGTGCGTGTTCGTGGAACCCCGTCGACCCCGAAGCCCGGAACGCCAAGGTCCGCCACGACGACGACCCGAGTACGACTACTTCCACGACGTCGACTACTTCGACTACAACGACTACTTCGACTACTTCCTCTCCGATCCGAAGACGGTGGCTCCCGAATCCGAAGATCCTCGTTCCGATGTGTGACCCCAACCCTAAATCCCTATATGCCATATATATCCGTATCTTATAAAATCATGCATGCCTAATTAACTTCGCACCATTGTCCATTTAGTCGAATTAAATCAATTTAAATATGGGGTTGCGTCCGGTGCATCTATATTGTGCACCGATCCCATTTAAAATGTTTTGCCATGTGTTAGGGAATAAAATTGGACAACCTATAATTTGTCATGCATCATGTCATCAACATGCGGTTCTTTTGCCGTAGTAGTAAAATGCATCTTTTATGTTTCCAGTGTTTGTGGCTTCTTCGAGAATAGGACGTTGAGTTGATGTGAGCAACGACAGGTTCTGCTACCTCTACCGGATTGCAGGCAAGTGATACTCCCTTGCTATCTTTGCTTGTTTTCTGTCTCTTACTCGTCCTATCTTTTGTTCCTTGCTAGCCTTATGTCACGATGCTTGTGTCCCGATCCTATATGCATGTTTACCTTGCAGCCATGATATAGCCACACCCCCACATCCTATTACCCTGTTGTTTGTTTACCTTGTTGGCCTTGCGAGTCGTAGTGCATGCTTAGGTGCTTTGCTTGAGTCTGTTATCTCTTTTTATCTAGTCTTGCTTATAACATGGTAGCTAGGCTCAACTAAAATGGTAATCTTTACTTTCTGTTGCGATGGGAATAACTTAATAAAGATAAGGCACCGGCGGAAGGCCAATCGTGGTGATTTGTTCTGCTAGTGTCGCCTAGGACCCGAGTTCTTTTCCGCTGATCCAAGACTGAGCGCACTAACCACATGTGGGAGTTCTATGGGCCTCCCCGCAATCTATTACCGGATCCTCAAACTTGTCCAGGATGCCACAAGTAGTTCGGGTGTTTCGATAGTTGTTGCGGACCGTGCGTTAACCGCATGTGGAAGGAGGGGCAATCGTATGAGTGTTCCCTCCCGAAGCCGTTCACGCAACGGTTAGGCCCACCTCGAAGCTTCGGCTGGACTCTCAAGGTGGATCAGTCCTAGCTAGGTGGCTCCCTGGACTTGTTTGTATTGAAGGGAAGTATTGCGTCGAAACCTCCACTGGTACACCTCTAAGCGAGAGTTTCGATGCGTGTGGGTTCATTGGTGCATCCCTGCAGGGTTAAATCTTTTCGAAAAGCCGTGTCCGCGGTTATGGACGACTTGGTGAAATGCGCTGGCTAAAAAGATCATAGACAACTTGCACCTTATGATGATAATAACTTGACTAGTAAGATAGATTACATGAATAATAATCTGATTAAATCTTGTCCACCGTGTGAGTGCCCGGACTTCTTCCTCATGGGTTGAGGATACGAGGGAGTCGTTTTAGGGCGGGTTTGTTTGGTGAGTAGTATAGTTGGCTTCTCATGCGCTCTCTTACCTCCTCTCTATTAGACGAAAGTTGTAGCGTGTCTCTATAAGTTGTTAGTGCTGCTTGCCGCCGCCTCAATCGCTAACCCTCTTTCCCCGGAATTCCAGCTTTGATATCTTGTGAGTATTACTTGCCAGTACTTCTACTAGTACTGACCCCTTCGGGGCTGCTATTCCAATGCAGCCAACAGGTTTGAAGTCTGACGATGTTAGCTTGGGAATCCCTCCGGCTTGGCCTGGGCAGGGATATGGTGCCTTTGCTTATCTTCAGGACTCTTAGTCCAATTTGTATCTTGTCCGTAGCCGGACGCTACCCGCTTCCATTGTTATTTGGATCTTTGTATTGTATCTTTGGTTCTTGACTCTGTGAGTCGTTGTATATATGTTCTTTTGTGGGTTCCATCGAGAACTGTTGTAATGTTATCACAATTCCACCCGCATAACGTGTGTGTTGCGACCTGCACGTTATGCCTGGTGGGCGTCCTTTAGGATCGTTATTATGCGGATTTGGCTGGAACGCTAAAATCTGCATAGTACCGATCTTGGGGCGTTACAGCGTGCTCGGAATGGATCATCGGCAACGCAACACTTCGATCATGCCATAAGCTCAGACATAGCTATCATGCATAATAAAGAGATCAAGACTGCGGAACAACTGGCACATCATATACTCTACGACTCAAAGAGATCATAATTCAACTCATATAATGAGAAAGATAGCAAATAACACATCAGAGGTCACAGACTGTCGGGGATATAAACCCCGAATATCCCTAAGGGGTCCATTTCTTCAGAACTCCATGGGCCGGCTACGCAAGTGCCGGCTGCGACGCGCCGCCTAGAACCAGCCGGATGAAGCAAGCCGCCTCGTCTACCCGGAGGCGGACGACCGGCTAAGCTCAAGCCGGACGTACCAACCGACAGCTCCGTACAAGTGGGACAGGATCGTGTAACCGCTGTCGGGCATCTCCTGTACCGAATCATGACAACGGGTTTCAGCCGGCTCATAGAGTAGTGATGTCATAGGGGCAAATATGTAACTTCCTTGTAACCCAAAAACCCTAGCTGCTGCCTATATAAAGCATGCAGGGGCCTCCTGCACGAGGCAGACGCATAAGGGAGGAAAAAAGCAACTTAGCATCATCTCCTACCTCAAGCCGGCTGGGACCTTCAGCCGGCCACCACTCGAAACAGCTCAAGGAGCTCCATTGTAGCCCGATTTTGTGATTGATCAATAAGAACAAGAAGAGCAGGACGTAGGGGTGTTACCTCCACGAGGAGGGCCCCGAACCTGGGTAACTGACGTGTGTTTGCATGTTTGTTGCCCAATCCCGCGCGAGCATCCGATCGTCGTGTGCCCCGCATTCTTTTCCATCTCTGATGGATATGCCGTGCAACCCACCACGACATTTGGCGCCCACCGTGGGGCTCGCGGCGACCGGAGTCACGTTCTGCGCGGGATCCCGGACTGTAGACGGTCGGCGGATCGTCTCCGGCCTCGTGCTCTCCATCGGCTGCGTCCTCGACAACACCAACAGCTTCGCCGACGTGGACGTCGCCAGCGGAGGAGCGGTCGTCACCCTGGGCGATTTCCACGTCTACGTCGCCGTCGCCGCCCAGGAGTACCCGGAGGTGGTCTACTCTAGCTTGGCTCCTTCGATCTTCGACGCCAGCACCTGCGACGACGACTCCACCTTCGGCTACCTCAACTCCGGCGACGCAGACCGCGATGTCACCAAGCTCAACGTCTACACCGAGGTGCACATGGTCGAGCACGCGGCGGCAGGAGGCCCCGTCGCCACTACTGTTCATGAAGCTGGCGAACCTTCGCGCTACCAGCGCAACCTGGAGGCCGACTTCGAGCTGCTGAGCACCCCCATCGCGCCGAGTGCTGATCCAGTCAAGGCGGCGGCTGAACTCAAGAGGATGCGGCAGCAGATCTACGACAAGGCGCTAAACCTCGCGTCGACACAACGCCGGCTCAACGCCACAATTCGCGAGTACAATTCTGCACACGGCTTCGAGCAGGCGGACCGCAACGCGGAGAAGCTGAATGAAGTTAGGCGCAAAGGAGGAGATCTTGGTGGCGTCATGAACCGTGCCGGCCAGGCGCATGAACTCACCGACCTCAGCTTCCCCGAGTACAGCTGTCCTACGCAAAACATGAGGGCGGCGGAAGCAGCGGCCGCCGAGCTACCCTATCTCCAAGGCGAAGAACTACATCAACAAATGCGCCGGGTGCGACAACTCATCAACACGGCCAACCGGCAGCAGCGAGAAACGGAGGCAACGGCGAGCAAGGGGCATCATGAGCCGCCTCCAGGCTACGATGCAGCCGGCAAGTTCAAGCAAGGAGCAGAGGCGTCATCCACGAGCCGCGGAAGGGTGAAGGACAAGCAACCACGAGTTCATCGCGAGGGGAGCGCGAGCTCGCATCCTCGTGATCACGGCCGTGATCCGGCTGGACGACGCGAAGACGGCAACCGGAGCGAGCCTCGAGCCGGACGGAACGTCAAGGAGCGAGTCGGCCACAAGGTCACCATCGACGAACGCCTGGGGCCGCTGGGACCCGAAACCAGCGACGACGCACGCCACCGCATCGACGTGCTCAAGCTGTCAAGCATCATCGAGGAAGAAGACATCGCTGCTCATCGCTGTTTCGGACCCCGCATCCAGAGCGAGCGATTCCCGAAGGGATTCACTCTCCCCAGGGACACACCCAAGTACAACGGCACCGCGAAGCTGGAAGACTGGCTCGCCGACTACGTCACGGCGGTCAACATCGCAGGCGGCAACAAGCGGGTAGCCGTGCGCTACGTGCCACTCATGCTCCAGGGATCGGCACGGACTTGGCTCAACAGCCTTCCGAAGGAGAGCGTCAACAGCTGGCTGGACTTCGAGGAAGTGTTCAACCGCAATTTCACCGGCACCTACTTGCGCCCTGGCAACGCACAGTTGCTCGCGCTGTGCAAGCAGAAGGACGGCGAGTCGGACCGAGCCTACCTCACCCGATGGACAAGCCTTCGCAACTCCTGCGAGGGAGTACTCGAACTCCAAGCCGTCCAATACTTCATCCAAGGCTGCCGAGACCAGACGTTGCTCAAGCACCGGCTCCTGAGAAAGAGCCCAAAGACCATGGCAGAACTCATGGCAATCGCCGACGAGTACGCCACCGCCGACGCGGGCATGACCAACCCGATCCGACTCGACGAAGCCGGAAGAATCATCACGACGGAGCCGGCTGCACGCCGCAGCCGGACGGAGAACCAAGAAGGGGGAAAATCGACCCGGCATGATTCCGACGCGGCCGGCAAGCGCAAGTCCGCAGACGACCGCGTCGAGTCCAAGGTCGTCGCTACGACCGAGGGAAGACCGGCAGGAGGCTTCGATAACCGCCGCATGAGGACGAGCGGTGATATGCGCCGGACAAGAGCATGGAACAACTACGACTACATGCTCGATCAACCGTGCCGGAACCATGGCGACCGGCCAGCAAACCACACCGTCAGGCAATGCACCCTTGGACGCCCAAGGCCGCCACCGTACGAGCGGCGAAACCCGCCTCCGCCTCGGGATGAAGCCGGACGGGACGATCGAGGACGCGACGACAGACGACGCGAAGACAGAAATCGCGATGATCGCCAACGCGAAGAAGAGAGGGAACGCCTTCCGGCTCCGCCTCCAAGGGGTCCAGACGGCTACCAGAATCCGGATGCCGCCTACGTCGTGTTCGTCAGCGAGCGCGACGACAAGCGAAGCCGGCGCGAACGGTTCAAGGAGGTGAACGCGGTGGTTCCACCTGTCCCCCAGTACCTCAATTGGTCGCAGGAGCTGATTACGTGGGACCGCAGCGACCACCCGGAACTGATGCCCAACCCAGGCGGCTATGCTCTAGTTCTGGAGCCCATGATCATCTCCACCAAGCGCGCTTGCACCTTCTCACGCGTCCTCATTGACGGAGGCAGCAGCATCAACATCCTCTACCGTGACACGCTGGAGAAGCTGGGCGTCTCCGAGTCCAGCTTGACGCCGAGCCGGACGGTCTTCCACGGCATCGTGCCGGGGCGAGCCGGCTCGTCCATGGGCCTCATTCGGCTGGACGTCCTATTCGGCACCAAGAGCAACCACCGCCGCGAAACCATCTCCTTCGAGGTGGTCAACCACTCCAGCGCCTACCACGCCATCCTCGGGCGGCCGGCGCTCGCCAAGTTCATGGCGGTACCCCACTACGCTTACCTCAAGATGAAGCTACCAGGCCCACGCGGGATCATCACCGTCGCCGGAGACTATAAACGCTCCATCGCATGCGCCTCCGACAGCGCGAAGGTGGCCGAGACCATGGTCTGCAACGAGGAAATGAAGCAATTCAAGCGCAAGGCTAGCGAGGAAAAGCTGGAGATCCCGGAGTCGGCCAAGCCGGCTGGCGAGTCGAACTTCCAGGCGGCCCGGGACACAAAGAAGATCTACTTCGACGACAACGACAAGTCCAAGTTCGTCTCCGTCGGGGCGAGCCTGGACCCCAAATAGAAAAGCGCGCTCGTCGAGTTCCTCCGTGAGAACCGGGACATCTTCGCGTGGTCCCCCAAGGACATGCCTGGTGTACCGAGGGAACTCGCCGAGCACTCTCTTCACGTCCGGCCAGACGCCAAGCCGGTAAAACAATCCCTGCGACGCTTCGCGGAAGGAAGGAGACAGCTGATAGGAGAAGAAATAGCCCGGCTACTCGCAGCCGGATTCATCAAAGAAGTGCAACACACGGAGTGGCTAGCCAATCCGGTAATGGTGGAAAAGAAGAACAAGAAATGGCGGATGTGTATCGACTACACCCACCTCAACAAGGCTTGCCCTAAAGACCCCTTCGCATTGCCGCGCATCGACCAAGTGATCGACTCCACGGCCGGCTGCGACCTCCTCTCCCTCCTCGACGCCTACTCCGGCTACCACCAAATTCCGCTGAATCCGGACGACCAGCTCAAGACCGCCTTCATCACCCCATACGGCCCGTACTGCTACACCACTATGCCGTTCGGCCTGAAGAACGCGGGAGCAACATACCAGCGCTGCATGCAGAAATGCTTGCACGACCAAATCGGTCGCAACGCGCACGCCTACGTCGACGACGTCGTCATTAAGACCAAGGAGAAGCATACCCTCCTCCTCGACCTCAAGGAGACCTTCGACAACCTTCGCCGCTTCCAGATGAAGCTCAACCCGGAGAAATGCGTGTTCGGCGTTCCAGCCGGACAGCTACTCGGCTACCTTGTATCGGCACGAGGGATCGAGGCCAACCCGGAGAAAATCGCCGCCATCGACAACATGCGACAACCAAGAAGCGTCAAGGACATCCAGAAGTTCGCCGGTTGCTTGGCTTCCCTTAGCCGCTTCATCAGCCGGCTCGGGGAGAAGGCTCTCCCGCTTTACCACTTACTGAAGAAAACGGACAAGTTCGTATGGAGCGACGCGGCCGATGCCGCCTTCAAGGAACTCAAGCGGGCGATGGCCACCACCCCGGTCCTGGCACCTCCGACCCCAAAGGAGCCCATGCTCATGTACATTGCCGCCTCCAATCGAGTCGTCAGCGTGGTCCTAGTGGTGGAAAGAGACGAACCCGGCAAGCAGCGGCCGGTTCAGCGGCCAGTCTATTACCTCAGCGAGGTGCTCTCGCAATCAAAGCAAAACTACCCGCATTACCAGAAGCTCGTATACGGCGTGTACATGGCAACGAAGAAGCTGAAGCATTACTTTCAAGAGCACCCGATCAAAGTGATAAGCGATGCACCGCTTGCCGAGATCATAGGCAACAAAGACGCAACCGGCAGAGTTGCGAAATGGGCGATCAACCTGACGGCGCACGGAGTCGAATACGACAAGAGAACAGCGATCAAGTCGCAGGAGCTGGCAGACTTTTTTGCCGATTGGACGGAGACGGATCACATACCGCCGCCACCCGATTCCGGTGAGCATTGGCTCATGCACTTTGACGGTTCCAAAAGATATTGGGGACTCGGCGCCGGAGTCGTCCTCACCTCACCCAAGGGGGGCCGACTCGAGTACGTGCTACAGATCCACTTCACGGCGTCCAACAACGTAGCTGAGTATGAAGCTCTCGCGCACGGCCTCAAGCTCGCCAAGGCTATGAACATCAAGCGAATCCTCTGCTACGGCGACTCCGACTTGGTGGTCCAGCAGACCACTGGTCATTGGGACGCCAAGGACCCCAACATGGCCGCCTACCGCTTCTTCGTCCAGCAGCTCGCGGGATGCTTCGAAGGATGCGAGTTCCACCACATCCACCGCTCCAACAACGAGGCAGCCGACACCCTGGCGAACATTGGCTCTCTTCGCGAGGAAATCCCACCCGGCGTCGCCCTTGAGAAGCTCTACAAACCATCCATCACGCCGTGTCCCGGCTCCGATTCCATCCGGATGCCGCCGGGCACGGAGTCGGCTGGGCCGGCTCCAGGCGAGACGGAGCCCGTCGAGGTCCTCGTCATCGAAGCGGCGCCACCATGGACCCAACCCTTCCTCGCCTACCTCGCCAACAACGAGCTTCCGGCGGACGAGCTCATCGCCAGGCAAATCAAACGCCGGGCAAGCGCTTACACCATCATCAACAACGAGCTATACAAGCGCAGCGTATCCGGAATGTTCCAACGCTGCGTGAGCCAAGAAGAAGGAATCAGGATCCTCAAGGAGATCCATCAAGGCGAATGCGGTCATCACGCATCCTCAAGGGCAATCGTGGCTAAGGCGTTCAGGCACGGGTTCTATTGGCCGACTGCGCTGGCAGACGCGAACCAGCTGGTCCGACTTTGCAACGGCTGCCAACGATTCGCAACGCAGAAGCACACGCCGGCTTCGGCACTCAAGACAATTCCTATCACCTGGCCGTTTGCCGTCTGGGGGCTCGACATGGTTGGGCCACTGAGGAGATCCAGTGGAGGCATGACACACCTGCTGGTAGCGGTTGACAAGTTCACGAAATGGATTGAAGCCAAGCCGATCAAGAAACTGGACGGACCAACAGCAGTCAAGTTCTTCAAAAGCATCATCTACCGCTTCGGCTACCCCAACAGCATCATCACGGACAACGGGACAAACTTCGTCAAGGGAGAATTCGCCAAGTTCTGCGGCAGGACCGGCATCCGGCTCGACGTGGCCTCCGTCGCGCATCCGCAGTCGAACGGGCAGGTCGAGCGAGCAAACGGCCTCATCCTATCCGGCATCAAGCCTCGGCTGCTTGAACCGCTCGAGCGCGCAGCCGGCGCATGGGAAGAGGAACTACCTTCCGTCCTCTGGAGCCTAAGGACAACCCCGAACCGCTCAACCGGCTTCACCCCCTTCTTCCTCGTCCACGGAGCTGAAGCCGTCATGCCAACAGACATCGAGCACGACGCACCCCGGATCGTGCTATACACGGAGGCACAAGCTAAGCAAGCCTACGAAGATGGAATGGACCTGCTCGAGGAAGCACGCCAGCTTGCCGAATCAAGGTCGGCAATGTACCAGCAACAACTACGCAACTATCACAGTCGGCGCATCAAGCACGTCCACTTTCGTGAAGGCGATCTCGTGCTACGGCTCATCCAGGACACCAAAAACATGCACAAGTTGTCGTCGCCATGGGAAGGACCATTCATCGTCAGCAAAGCGCTCATCAACGATGCTTACTACCTCATCGACGCCCGCGAGCACAAGAAAGACACGATGGACAAGGAAGGCGATGAAACGGAAAGGCCATGGAACGCGTCACTCTTGCGTCGATTCTACACTTGAGAGAGAACAATGTATGTATCACCCATGCTATCAATAAAAGAAACGAGAATGATGAACACATGAGCAGTTTTTCGCAACTTTTTCCGCATTTTTCTTTCCGGTTCTTCCGGCAGCCGGCAAGCTTGCCTTTAGCGGCCGTGTAGCGTGACTAACCCCTAAACGGCTAACTCTTCGAATCCGGTTAAGGCCGGCAAGAGAACAAGCTGGAGGGGGCCAACAACGTGAAAAACGCATAAAGGGAAGTCTCGCCGGCTGAAATAATAATGTTCCATAAACTCGGCCAAGCCGGCAGTCGGCAACCGCGTCTCTTATTACGGATGACTAGCTGCACAACGCTAAACGGCTAACTCTTCGAATCCGGTTAAGGCCGGCAAGAGAATAAGCTGGAGGCTGAGTGTATGCGAAAGACGTAAGAAGCAGAAGTCGTTACCGGCTGAGAAAACTCTGGCCTAACAAACCGGACCCTAGCGTTATAGTAGTGTGTATGATCCCGCTAGACGGTGAAGTACACATGAACGGCGGCGGGAAAGGCTACAGGCGAGTGTGAAGTTGAGATAAGCACAGTAAGAGTATTCTCCGTGATCATAATAGCAAACTAATCGCTTCGTCATTTCATTTCACGCGCGAAAACGCCGCCAACCGGCTTCGAGAGCCCAAGCCGGACACAGGCCCGACGAGCAGGAAATGAAAACTGCGCACAAGTAAACAAGCACAGGAACAAAAGCAAGTAGCATTAAAACATCAAGTGCAAGGCCTTACAGATAGAAGCGGAACAACAAAACAAAAGAGGGAAGTCCACAGGCGGACCTTCCCCGCGCAACTACAAGGTCGAGCCGGCAGAGCTCCCTAAGCGGCATCCGTCGCCTTCCCGGATCCACCTATCTTCTTGCCAACCCAGTGCTTGATGCAGAGGGTGCCGTCGAACACCTTCACGAAGAAGACGCCTTTGTCACGCCGGAGGCGGAAGCAGAGAATGAAGCCGGCCTCGAGCTCGTAGAAGTCAGCGAACTCGTCCCAACCCCTGACAAACTCCACCCTGTTGACAACAGCATTACCCTCCACCTGGGAGGTGAACCGGACGGTTGCGTTCCAGGGACCCTGGGAAGCACCCTCACGGAAGAGCTTGAACTTGAAGTGGCCAACGCCTGGCAGTGCGTCGGCGAAGGCATCGGGAAGCCTCTGCACTGGCCCAGTAACTGGCGAGTGCAAGATCATGAGGAATTCCCCGATGGGGAACACACCCCAGGCCGGGCGCCGCGGATTCTCCAAGGAATCGGAGGAGGCGGAAGACAGCTCCGCGCTGTCTTCCTCGCTGTCGGCGACAGCAGAGGGAGCATACTTAGGAATCGGGTCAAAACCCGGAGGGGGAAGAACAGGGGTGGCTTCCT
The DNA here is from genome assembly GCA_012064385.1 of Puccinellia tenuiflora. Classification (NCBI taxonomy): domain Eukaryota; kingdom Viridiplantae; phylum Streptophyta; class Magnoliopsida; order Poales; family Poaceae; genus Puccinellia; species Puccinellia tenuiflora. The sequence goes on from QRDG01001334.1 coordinate 52,452, forward strand.
CCTCGCTCGACGAGTCGTGAAGAACAAGGAGGTTCTTGCCACGACTAACGCCGGAGCCGCTGACGCCACCGACAGCACCAGCCTTCTTTGAGCCAGCGCGGCTGCCGCCCCTGCCGCGGCCAGCGCTGCTACCGGCGGCAGCGGAGGCGGCCGTCTTTCCCCGCCCTCGACCGCCTCTCTTGGGGGGACGACCGCGCGGACGTTTCGCCGGAGGCGCAGCGATGGTCTCCTCAGCTGCAACATCCAAAGGCTCAGACTTCACCATGGCAAACCTGCGAGGGAACAATAGGAGGAAGACGAAGAGAGAGCAAGAAGGCGTAAGCAAGAAGGAAGAAAACGGTCGGGTTTTATAGCAGAAGCAAAGGGACAACGTGGGAGACCCAACCGTCACCCACGATCCCACGATCTACACGTGGCAACGAAACCCAGACGACAAGACCCTTCAGTAACTGCAACCGGGTCCACGCATAGAAGCCGAGGAGGCAAGGCCAAGCCGTCGGCCGGCATAAAAATACCCGGGGGCTGCGCACCCGCCAAGGCGGCTGCCCAGACCCGGAGGAATATATAAATCACCCCAAGTCACGGACTCGGGGGCTGCGAAGCCGTCAGCCGGCAAAAAGATTCCCGGGGGCTGCGCACCCGCCAAGGCGGCTGCCCAGACCCGGACGAATAACTAAATCACCCCAAGTCACGGACTCGGGGGCTGCGAAGCCGTCAGCCGGCAAAAAGATTCCCAGGGGCTGCGCACCCGCCAAGGCGGCTGCCCAGACCCGGACGCATAACTAAATCACCCCAAGTCACGGACTCGGGGGCTGCGAAGCCGTCAGCCGGCATAAAAGATTCCCGGGGGCTGCGCACCCGCCAAGGCGGCTGCCCAGACCCGGATGAATATATAAATCACCCAAGTCACGGACTCGGGGGCTGCGAAGCCGTCAGCCGGCAAAAAGATTCCCGGGGCTGCGCACCCGCCAAGGCGGCTGCCCAGACCCGGATGAATATATAAATCACCCCAAGTCACGGACTCGGGGGCTGCGAAGCCGTCAGCCGGCAAAAAGATTCCCGGGGGCTGCGCACCCGCCAAGGCGGCTGCCCAGACCCGGACGCATAACTAAATCACCCCAAGTCACGGACTCGGGGGCTGCGAAGCCGTCAGCCGGCAAAAAGATTCCCGGGGGCTGCGCACCCGCCAAGGCGGCTCCGCAGACCCGGACGCATAACTAAATCACCCCAAGTCACGGACTCGGGGGCTGCACGACATAACGACGACAGAAGAAAAGCGAAAGGCGAACAAAAAACGGGAAATTTTGACCCGGCTAGATGCTCAAGCCGGCCCAAAATTCGGGGGCTAGGCATGGTGATTATCATCACCAAAACAAACACGAACCCCGGTACAAAGGCCCAGCAGCCACAGAGAAAACGACACTCACGATAAGCAGTCAACAACAGGAAGCAGAATAGCGAATTTTTACAAGTTACACCCGGCATCCCGGGGAAGCAAGCAAATCAGGCAATAGAAGCATCAGCAGCGTCGCCGGCTCCAGTATCTTCAGTTGGCTGCGGCGCCAAGGACGGCTCAGCGGGCACAAGCTCCGTCAGGTCCACCGCCTCGGCAATTCGCCCTGAGGCTATGGCGATTTCCGGACGCAGGCTTGCGAGGGAGGTCCCAGTGCGGAAGCCATCCAATAGCCTGCTCATCAGCACGCCAGGATACCACGACTTCACCAACGCCAGTGCCATGTCGGTGCCTCCGCGCGCCGCCATCTCCACCTGCTCGTTGATGCCAATTGGTGCCCCTTCAAGCCGAGTAGATAAATCGTGGAGAGCGGCTGGCAAGGGAGCATCTGGCCACAGGTTCTCAAGCACACTGCCGGCTGCCTCCTTCAACCGATTGAACTCCTGGCCGAATCGAAGAAGACGGGAGGCGGTAGTCGGAGCAGACCCGGCAGCGGCACCAGAGGACTCCGGTCGGGAGTGTGCCGAGGCAGCATCTTTTTGGATTTGCGCGTCTACCTCGGGATAGAGGCCTGCATTTCAAACCAATGAGGCCGAGTAGAAGACCCAAAGCAAGAAACCAAGGAGAAAGGAGACTTCACTTACCGAGGATCAACTCGTTCACGCGTTCAACCTCCTTGACCAGGCCGCCCACCAGCTGTTCCTGCTCAAGCTCGCGCGCCTTGGCCGCCTGGACGACCCTGTCGCTGTTCTCGACGGAAGCCTTCAGCAGACCCCTCAGCTCGGTCGCATTCGCGCGAAGGGACTCAATCTCGCTCTGCTTCAGGCGCACGGCTTCCCGCAGTTTCGCCGCCTCCTCGTCCAGCCGGACGACCTCGAGGCGGCGCTCTTCTGACACCTTTTCCGTCGCCTGGAGATCTGTCTTGGCCAAGGTCAGGGCGGCGTCCTTCTCCTTCAGCCGCGTCTCCAAGCCGGCGCGGGAGGTGGTGTCACCTGTGGAGACCCAATCATCGTCAAGCCAAGACATGCAACAGAAAAACGTAGAACGGCAGGACAGAGGGTGCGAGCGAGAAAAGAAGCTAGACCTTTGGCCGCCTCGAGCTCTCGCTTGAGCAATGCTGCCTCCCTAGCCGCCTCGGCAAAGCCTTGCTCTATGGAGGAGCGGAGCAATGTTACGTTGGCCAAGTTCTCCCTGGCCGTCTGCTCCGCCAGTGCGGCAAGGGGAATCCTCCCCGAAGCGTCGGGCAGAGCCGGCACCGGCCCGGTGTACGGCGGAGAAGATACCAGGATCGACTGACGAGGACCCGGGAGCGAAGCCGTCGCCTCCTCAATGGCCCTGCCCTTGGCCGTCTCGGCCACCACCGAGGAAGGAGTAGGGAAGGCGAGATACCCGGCCCCGGCGCCGGGCCGAGGAACTATTTGGAAGGCGTCCACTGACGCCTCGGCGCCACCAGCCGGAGGTGGAGGGGTGGAGTCGACCACAGGATGAACAGCGCTCGTCGACATCGGGTCGACCACCCCCATGTCCGCCGTCACCGTCGCCGCTTCTGAAGGCGGGTTAGCCGCTTGCGCCGCAGGGACCTCGGTAGCAGGCACCGAGGCCGACTCCACCACCGCGACAACTGCCGTCTCCGCTATTGGAAGCGGCGCCCTATGAATTAAGGAAAGCGTCACCACCAAGTACAAGTAACAAGATTTCCACCACGAGACGAAGGCGTACCCGTCACACGAGCCCAGGACTCTGGCCGTCCTCCTCCTCCTCAAGCGCTTCGGTGGGGGGGACGGCGCAGCGTCGGATGGGCGCTTCACGCCTCCGGAGGGCACTTCCATGCCCTTCGCAGGAATGGCGGAGCCGTCAACCGACCGCTCCGCGCCAGCCGGCATCACTTCAGCCCCAGCGCCGACCTCCGCGATCTTGCGGGCGTCCGCGCTTGCTCCCGCTCTCTCCTCAGCCGCCTTAGCGGCCGCTGGCTGCTTTGCGGCCGCCTGGGCGTCCATCGACGCCCGGATCGAATCCGCCTGCGCCAGCTCCACGTAAATAGCTTTCTCCATATCCTCGATACCCGAGTCATAACCAAGAACAATAGGAGGAGAAAGATTAACCACCTGGGTGCGGGTCTTGTCGGCGGCGGGTTCTGCCCTCTCCGTGTCCGCCGCCTTCGTCCTCTCCTCGTCCTCCCTCGAGGCTAGCAGCTGCTCCATGGTCATACCAATGTCAGACGTCTCCAAAGCCAAAACAGCCTGCGTCGTTTGAGCATAAAACTCCCTCTCCAAATCACCCGGGTTCAAATCATAAATAAAATCACCACCGGGAGCACGACCAATCACCTCGTCTTTGGCCCCACCAGTCAGGGCATCCTCCTCCGCCATCTTGGCGTTGACCTCGGCCCGGATCTCGGCCATGATCTCATCCGCCCTGGCCTCAGCCACAACCGTCTCCGCCGTCGGTCTTCCGGCTGGCGACAGGCCGGCCGTGGTAGGCCGGGGTGACGTCGAAGCCAACTTCTTGGCGGGCAGCACGCCCCGCTTCTCGAACGCGCCCTTCCGCTTGGGCGGCGCGGCATTCGCGTCGACATCGGCGGCCGACTTCGACCGCCTCTCCCTCACGATCCGCCGGGTGAGGACCACCTTCTTCCGCGCCGCCGCCTCCAACTCCTTGGTCCGGCGGAGGATATCGCCGGCTTGGAGGCTGGCACGGAAGAAGAACCTTCAGAGTCCGGCTCAGAACTGCTGGAAAGATTCACTACCAGGCGCGTCACGTCATCAGTTTGCCCGGTGACTCCGGGCTCGGGAGACTTACCACGTGGCGGCAAGACCGGAGGCCGGACGACACGCTCGAGGTCCTCGTCCCGGTCGGCTGCCGGGTCGGAGTCGGAACTGGCGGAGGGGACAGGACTCGTTGCGGTGTGGGCAGCGTCGTCATCGCCTCCGTCTTCCTCACCAGCCTCGGCACCCCCACCGGACAATTCGGTGGAGTCGCCGCGCCCATCCGAACCGGCGCGGCCGTCGCCGCCCGACTCTTCGTCAGCGGTGGCATCTGTTTCTCCTCCCGCCTGTTCGTCGGCGGAATTCTCCGCCGTCTCCAGCAACCTCGTCAGCGCCTTGGTGAAGGGACCGCTGACGTCGGGCTCGAAGATGACTTCGAGGTCTTCCGCCCGTTGGAGGTCGCAAAGCTGCGCAATAGGCCGACTAGGTCAGGCGGCAGCCGGACAAATGAATTGAAGACGGACAAGAGAGCAAAGACTAACCACCGGAGCCGGCGCCGAACGGGTGAAAGGATCGCACCCGAAATCCCAGCCTTCCTCGACCCTGTCGGTGACGAGACGGGAAGCCCATTTACGGAGGGCCTTTGGCTTCGGCAACTCCTAGTAGGCCCGGCTGGGATCCCGGATGCCGGAATAGAAGCACATCTTGTGTGGACGCGCCCGCAGCGGATACAACCGCCTCGATAGCCACGCCATGGTTAGGTCCCTAGATGTTAGGCCGTCCCCCACCAGCTCCTTCAGCCGGTTGAACAAGATACTCTCAAGAACCGAGTCCACAGGCGGCTTCCGGAGCCAGGACTTGGAAGCCGGCAGCTCACTAGAGAAGGCCGGAAGGCCGATTCGGTCGACGTCCGAGAGATTCCGGACGTAGAAGTAGGAGTTTTGCCACTTCTTAACAGACTCCGGCAGGCTAATCTTGGGCAGCGGCGTATTCCTCGCACTGATAGAGACGCTGCCGCAGACGCGTTGCACCCCGGCAGTCGCTTGAGACCGCAGGAAGAAGAACATGCCAAAGATCTCCATGCTGGGCCAGAGGCCCAAGTACGCCTCGCACAGCGTGATGAAGCAGGACAGTTGGGTGATGCAGTTCACCCCCAGATGATGGGGCTGCAGCCCGTAGAAGCGCAGGAATTCTGCGAAGAAGGAACTCACGGGAAGCCCCAATCCTCGCTCCAGATGCGCTATGAATACGACAACCTCGCCGTTTTTGGGGTCTGGCGAAATTTCCCCTTCGGGGGGCACGCGGGCTTCCACATCGCCCGTCGCCCCCAAGAACTTGCCCCGGCGGAACTTCCATAGGTATTCCTCATCCACAATGGAGCCCATCCATGATCCCGAGCTCGCCATGGAGGTTCGGTTTCCCGTCGCGAGATACGCGAATGCGAGGAAGGCACGCACGAGAAAGGAGATGAACAAGAGCAAGGAAGCGCAAGAAGCAAGCGGAGGAGACGAGATAGGAATGGGGAGCGGTATCTCCAGCCGTTCCCCCTCTTTCCACTTTGAAAGCAGGGCAGGCGGAACCGCCCCGCCAGTCACGCCGCGTGGCGGCCAACCGCGCCACGCTTTCCGCAGACGATCCCGAAAGCAGGCAGTTGCCACAGAAAATCCTGCCCGGAGAAGCCGAGGCGACGTACGCCAGGCCTCGGGCAGAACACCAACGGCTCCCCGAAGCGGCAAAACGTGGCTGACGTAAGCCACGACCTAAGCCACCAAGCCGGCCACTCCGGACCACAGAGACCTATTGATCCGGCTCCACGTAGCCGGACGAATCAACAAATACTTCGACAGTGTACGACCAAGGACAGGAGTGCCCGTGAGTCCCTCCCCACGAGCACGTCTCAGATCCATCCGGCCTCGGTTCCAGCCGACGCCAACTCCAACCTCGACATCTCAACCGCGATGTTCAAGACAGGGGAGAAGATCGGGAAGCCTTCCCAGTGAGCTAGCAAGACTCCACGATCTCGGGGGCTAGTGTCGGGGATATAAACCCCGGATATCCCTAAGGGGTCCATTTCTTCAGAACTCCATGGGCCGGCTACGCAAGTGCCGGCTGCGACGCGCCGCCTAGAACCAGCCGGATGAAGCAAGCCGCCTCGTCTACCCGGAGGCGGACGACCGGCTAAGCTCAAGCCGGACGTACCAACCGACAGCTCCGTACAAGTGGGACAGGATCGTGTAACCGCTGTTGGGCATTTCCTGTACCGAATCATGACAACGGGTTTCAGCCGGCTCACAGAGTAGTGATGTCATAGGGGCAAATATGTAACTTCCTTGTAACCCAAAAACCCTAGCTGCTGCCTATATAAAGCATGCAGGGGCCTCCTGCGCGAGGCAGACCCAGAAGGGAGGAAAAAGCAACTTAGCATCATCTCCTACCTCAAGCCGGCTGGGACCTTCAGCCGGCCACCACCCGAAACAGCTCAAGGAGCTCCATTGTAGCCCGATTGTGTGATTGATCAATAAGAACAAGAAGAGCAGGACGTAGGGGTGTTACCTCCACGAGGAGGGCCCCGAACCTGGGTAGCTGACGTGTGTTTGCATGTTTGTTGCCCAATCCCGCGCGAGCATCCGATCGTCGCCTGCCCCGCATTCTTTTCCATCTCTGATGGATATGCCGTGCTACCCACCACGACACCCTGTCACGCCGATTGATGAAGAAGGCGTCCCAAGTCGGGCGGTAGTCGGGATGCCAGCGGGGATCCATCCGCTGCTCCGGCGTGAGCTCGAGGTAGTAGTGGTTCGTGATGGCCGCCCGGCGCGCCACACCATGAGGGACAGGAGGGACCGGCACGCCTCCGGCGCTCAGTATCCAGCCGGCGGGGACGTAGTAGCCGGGCGGGCAGGGGTAGTTCGAGGCGGAAAGCTCCTCCGCCTGACGGTAGCTTAGTACGGTGGAAGCCATGGAAGAGTTTAGATGTGATATGGCAATGGCGGCCAAGCCTACATATATATGTGATCAGGGCCTTTAGTACCGGTTCGTGTTACCAACTGGGACTAAAGAAGCACACGGATCGTGTGTTTCTTTTAAGCGCTTGTGAGCCGTTGGATCAGGGGTGGGTTTCTTTAGAGCGCTTGTGAGCCGTTGTATCAGAAGCACACGGATCGTGTGTTTCCTTCGAGCGCTTGTGAGCTGTTGGATCAGGGCCTTTAGTACCGGTTCGTGTTACCAACCGGGACTAAAGAAGCACACGGATCGTGTGTTTCTTTCAAGCGCTTGTGAGCCGTTGGATCAGGGGTGTGTTTCTTTAGAGCGCTTGTGAGCTGTTGGATCTGCACTCCCACCTCATCCACAGGTACACCTTCTAATCGCCTATAAATAGCGACGTCCCTGCAGCGAAACGGCACATAACGAGCGTCTACCTTTGCCACCGAACCCAATGGTTGGATTTAGCCTACCCGCTGGCATGTTCCCTAACACAAGCCCTCGGGTAGGTTGAATCCAACCACTGGATTAGGGTGACACAATGATGAATTGCCGAGGAGGTTGAATCCAAGCAGCGGCAAGGCGCTCTGATCATTCAGTTCATTGACCGAATACAAATCAAACGGTTTCACCTGCATACGCCTTATGGTGCATTTGATATGCGGGCACTCTCTAGCCACAGTAGGGTTGTATGCAGGTGATACCGTGTGTTTTGTTCTATCTAGAAATCCTTCAGTTCATCGACCGAATACAAATCATTCAGATTCCATGCATACATCCCGACGGTGCATATAGTCAAAACATACGGTTTGTATTCGCATATAGCCATTATTACAAATCACCAACATCCCTATCTAGTGTTGTGGTTTTCTTCTGCGCCGTAGCTATGGAGCATCTTCATCATTTAACAGGATGCATGGGTCAGTTTTCACTGTGAAGGGCGGAATTTTATGAAACTTATTATAATCTTCTGACATGTCTGTCTTGTCATCCACTCCCACAATGTTTCTTTTCCCTGAAAGAACTATGTGGCGCTTTGGCTCATCGGACGATGTATTCTTTTGCTGATTTCTTTTTCTCGATTTGGTAGACATGTCCTTCACATAGAAAACCTGAGCCACATCGTTCGTTAGGACGAATGGTTCGTCCATGTATGCAAGCTTTTTGAGATCCACTGTTGTCATGCCGTACTTTTGGTCTACATGTACCCCGCCTCCTGTCAGCTTGACCCATTTGCACCGAAACAAAGGGACCTTAAAAGTAGGTCCATAGTCAAGTTCCCATATCTCCTCTATGTATCCATAATATGTGTCCTTCTGCCCATTGTCGTCTGTTGCATCAAAGCGGACACCACTGTTTTGGTTGGTGCTCTTTTTATCTTGGGAGATCGTGTAAAATGTATTCCCATTTATCTCGTACCCTTGGAAAGTACATATAGTCGACGATGGTAACCTGGCCAACAAGTACAGCTGATCTCCAACAGTGTTGTTATTCATGAGATGTGTCTGCAACCAACTGCCGAAAGTCGCCTCGTGTTCCCCTTTAATCCAGGATTCATGCTCCCCCGGGTTTTCGGCGCGTAGAATATTCTTGTGTTTCTCGATATACGGAGCAACCACGGTGGAATTGTGTAGAACTGTGTAGTGTGTTTGAGTGAAAGAAAGCACGTCCCTACATACCGTTGTTTTCCTTCCTAGTGTGCCTTTTCCAGTCAGCCTTCCTTCATACCGAGATTCAGGAACACCAATCGCCTTCAGGTCAGGAAGAAAGTCAACACAAAACTCAATGACCTCCTCTATTCCATAGCCCTTGGAGATGCTTCCTTCTGGCCTAGCACGGTTATGAACATATTTCTTTAAGACTCCCATGAACCTCTCGAAGGGGAACATATTGTGTAGAAACACAGGACCGAGAATTCTAATCTCTTCGACTAGGTGAACTAGGAGGTGCGTCATAATATTGAAGAAGGATGGCGGGAACAACAACTCGAAGCTGACCAGACATTGGACCACATCAATCTGTAACCCTATTAGACTTTCTGGATCGATTACCTTCTGAGAAATTGCATTGAGGAATGCGCATACCTTCACAATGGCTAGTCGAACATTTTCTGGTAGAATTCCCCTCAATGCAACCGGAAGCAATTGCGTCATAAGCACGTGGCAGTCATGAGACTTTAGGTTTTGGAATTTTTTCTCTTTCATATTTACTATTCCCTTTATATTCGACGAGAAGCCAGATGGGACCTTGATACTGAAAAGGACTTCAAAAAAGATTTCCTTCTCTTCTTTGGTAAGAGCGTAGCTGGCAGGCCCTTGAAACTGCCCTGCATGCATGCCGTCTCGTCCTTTATGACATTGCTGGTCCTCCCGTGCTTCCGGTGTATCTTTTGACTTCCCATACAAGCCCAGGAAGCATAGAATATTCACGCAAAGATTCTTCGTCAGGTGCATCACGTCGATTGCAGAGCGGACCTCATGGACTTTCCAATATTCTAGCTCCCAAAATATAGATTTCTTCTTCCACATGGGTGCGTGTCCGTCAGCGTCATTCGGAACAGGTTCTCTGCCAGGACCCTTTCCAAAGATTACATTTAAATCCTTGACCATACCAAATACATCAGCACCACTACAGGGGACAGGCTTCGTCCGGGTTTCTTCCTTGCCATTGAAATGCTTGCCTTTTTTCTTAAGTGATGCCTGGGCGGAAGAAAAGGACGATTGTACGGGTACACATTCTTCCTACATTTATCCAGATATATACTTTCAGTCTCATCTAAACAGTGCGTGCATGCACTGTATCCTTTGTTCGTCTGTCCTGAAATGTGACTAAGTGCAGGCCAATCATTGATGGTTACGAACAGCAACGCTCGTAGGTCAAATTCCTCCTGTTTGTGCTCATCCCACACACGTTCACCTGGTTCGGCCCACAACTGTAAAAGTTCATCAACTAATGGCCTTAGATACACATCAATGTCGTTGCCGGGTTACTTCGGGCCTTGGATCAGCACTGGCATCATAATGAACTTCCGCTTCATGCACAACCAAGGAGGAAAGTTGTAGATACACAGAGTCACGGGCCAGGTGCTGTGACTGCAGCTCTGCTCCCCAAAAGGATTCATGCCATCTGTACTTAGACCAAACCATAAGTTCCTTGCGTCACCTGTAAAGTCCGGGAACTCTCTCTCGATTTTTCTCCACTGCCGACCATCAGCCGGGTGCCTCAACATCCCATCTTTCTTACGGTATTCCATGTGCCATCGCAACAACTTGGCATGCCCTTTGTTTCTGAACAAACGTTTCAACCGTGGTATTATAGGAGCATACCACATTATCTTGGCAGGAACCCTCTTCCTGGGTGGCTCGCCCTCAACATCACCAGGGTCATCTTTTTTTATCTTATACCGCAATGCAGTGCATACCGGACATTTATCCATATTCTCGTACTTCTCACCACGGTAGAGGATGTAGTCATTAGGGCATGCATGTATCTTCTGCACGTCTAATCCTAGAGGGCAGACAAGCTTCTTTGCTTCGTACGTACTGGCGGGCAATTCGTTATTTCTTGAAAGCATCTTCTTCATTAGTACCAGCAACTTTTCAAATCCCGAGTCAGTCACACCGGTCTCTGCCTTCCACTTCAGCAATTCTAGTGTGCTACCCAGCTTCTTCTGGCCATCTTCACAAGTTGGGTACAACAATTTGTTGTGGTCCTGTAACATCTGCTCGAACTGCAACCTCTCCTTTTCTGTGTCGCAGTCTCGCTTTGCATCAGAAATGACCCGACCAAGATCATCAGCGGGCTCATATGCTGCCCGTTCTTCACCTCCTTCTTTTTCATTGTCTTCCATTGCGGTATCAGCGTATTCAGGGAACATAGATCGGTAGTTGTCATCATCGTTCTCTTCTTCATCGCCGTCTTCCATCATAACCCCTCTTTCTCCGTGATAGGTCCAAACATTATAGCCGGACATGAAACCGGACCGAAGCAGGTGGCTCTGAATGACTCTTGAGGAAGTGTAATCCTGATGGGGTCGCAGCATGGAAAACAAAAATTTTCTACGCGGCAAAGCGGAATAAACCCCAAGGATCTAGATCTACGAGATGAAGATAGCGAAGATGAGATCCAATCTCTTACCCTCGAAGATCAACAAACGCGTTTTGTCGGTGCAGGGGTTGGCTAGTCGATCCCCGCAACTAGACTCGTCTAGTCGCGAGGAGATGTATTATCCTCGAGATCCAATCCGGTGAAGTGCAGCAACGGGCAGCACCTCCGCGGCGTCCACACGTACAGCTCGATGAAGACGTCGACTCCTTGATCCCGCAAGCGAGACGACGTGGCCTTGATGATCTCAGCAGCACGACGGTAGTGCCGGTGACGATGACGATCTCCGCGAGCAGGGCTTCGCCAAGCCAAGCAAGAGGAAGGGGAGAGGACAAGGCGGCGCAGCAGCCCTAGGGCAAGGGGTGGTGCGGCTAGGTGTGGTGGTGGAGGTGCGGCAGCCCTTCGGGAGAAGAGGTGGCGCACTAGGGCTAGATGGGAGAGAGGGGGGTGCGGCTAGGGGGGTGGTGCGGCAGCCTCCAAGGTTGTTTGGTGCGCACCCCCCTTCCCCTCCTTATATAGGTGGCGGCTAGGTCAAGGGGAGGGGGCCGGCCGGCCCCTCCTTGCTTGCCCCCCAAGTTGGAGTCCAACAAGGACTCCTCCTTGGGCCCTTTCCTAAAGGGGTGGGAGCCCACCTCCTAGTCCAACTAGGAGTGGGACTCCCCTCCTAGTCATGCCGCACCAGCCCATGTGGGCTTAGGTGGTGCGCCCCACCAAGGTGGTGGCTGCACCCCTTTGCACCATGTGGGCCCCATACAAATTATCGTCCCACTTCTAGACCCTTCTAGAACACTCCGGAACCTTCCGGTACCCTTTAAATAATTTCCGGAACTTTTCCGAAACCTCCGGAAACCACTTTCCATATATGAATCTTATTCTCCGGACTCCTCCGGAACTCCTCGTGATGTCCGGGATCCCATCCGAGACTCCGAATCACCATTCGTTCACTTCATCATTTAATTCATCGCAAAACCTAATTTCATCGGAACGTTAAGTGTGTGACCCTACGGGTTCGAGAATGCATAGACATGATCATATCAATAATTAATAGCGGGACCGGGATGTCCATATTAATTCCTATACACTCAACGAAAACCTTTTCTCGATTGAACCACAATGCCGGAGATTCAATTAATCTCATATACGATTCCCTTTGTCTCATGATATTTTACTTGCCCGAGATATAATCGTTGACATCCCCATGTCTAGTTTAATCTCGTTACCGGCAAGTTCTCTTTACTCGTCCATAATATAGGATCCCGGTGATTACAACTTAATCACTTGTCTGCAGACTCTTGATGCTATATTACCGAGAAGGCCTGGAGATATCTTCTCCGTCACATGGAGGGACAAATTCCACTCTCGATTCATATCACCCAACAACCCACCATCGGAGATACCTGAAAGCCACCTTTATAATCACCCAGTTACGAAGTGACGTTTGATGTCCACAAAGTATTCCTCCGGTGAACGGGAGTGATATAATCTCATGGTCTAAGGAAACTATATTTGGCATATTAAAAGTGTTGACAACAAAACTTTTGTGACACGATTAATGGCAACTCTTTATTTGGGTCTTGTCCATCACACCATTACTCCTAATGATATGACTCCGTTATCAAGTGACTATAACAAGTCCATAGTTAGGAAACTCTAACTATCTCTTGATCAACGAACTAGTCCTGTAGAGGCTCACTAGGGACTCCGGGTGTTTATATTCCACACATGTATTATGTTTCCATTTAATACAATTATAGCATGGATAATAAACTATTATCATAAACTTGAATATGCTTAATAAACCATTTTATTATTGCCTCTAGGGCATATTCCCAACAGTCTCCCACTTGCACTAGAGTCAATAATCTAGTTTACATTTCCGCGATCCAACACCCATGAAGTCTCACTCATGAAGTCTCAGTGCTGATCATGTTTGCTTGTGGAAGAGGTTCTGTCCGTGCTCTGTACTTTACAGCTCTTTATGTCCTTTGCAAAATTGTAACTGTCATCTAAATTGACATTACTTTATCATCACATGATAAACTTCTTATCATCCCATGATAAAACCATTATCATATAATGTATATAATATGTTTGGTTATAGAGTGAGGTACTCATATCCTTTCATGCCTATATGTATGTTCAGTCAAAAGAACTTTCCCACAACATATGCATCTGGAACTCACTCAATCTTGAAACAACTTTCTCAAACCAAATATTATATCTTATTTCAATCCTTGAATTAATCATATACTCCTATATGTTGTAGACTTAACAAATCAACAGTAAACCTTGTCACTTTGACATTTCCGATCATGCTTTCGCTGTGCTACTCCGATATTAAGAGATCCCTAATTTAGTCTGGCTTTATGACTTCAACCAAGTCCACCATTTTCTAAATTTATCTCAATCTCATGAAAAATGACTCCTCATTCAACATGTTCTTACAATTAAGAACTTGGGTCACATATCGTCATATACAAACATATGGTTCTTATATGTTGAGATCTATGAACAATTCATATTGAATTCCAACATATCCTCCAACCATCAATTTTGTACTGAGTTCTCTAACTCAATGCTTCACCTATATATCACAATGAGATGAACCATTCTTCTCTTGTTTCATTTTGAACTCCTTCAAAATTATTTAGGTTAAACATCTGACTTTAATGTTTATCAAACTTATCTATCCTCCATAGATACATTCATCTACATGAATATTTGACGTTCAAATTAACTTCATAAGTTATGCAATGGTCCATGACAACATTTACAACATTTATGAAATCTCCATTTCATTCAAACACTATGTTGTAAACTCCCACTCAAATATACCTCATACACATATTAAATTGTGAAACACAGTGGCTCCCACTCAGAAATATGTTATCTTTATATTTTGACCATGATTAACTAGCTCCCACTCAAACATATGTCACCACATATTTTGATTATGGAAATTAATTTCTGCTCTAACTTAATATATGTCACCACATATCTTAATTAGATCTCACTCAGTTTCTTATGCACTCTTCTCGACACTTTGGGACTCCTCCAAAACTCTTAACTCTTAAGATTCGAGAACTCATATACGAAACACCAGCACTTTGCTAGCTCTAAGTTTTATTTATTCCACGCAAACTCTTTGCCAAAATAAATATGTGAAACATTCTTTTCACAAAATCAAGTAACAATTACTTTATGATTTAAACTTAAAGTAGAATGACTCTCAGTCACTTCGTATTTAAAGTTACTATTTCTTCTTTTGTAGTTTTGTAGGTGTGTCTTGTTTCTCAAACATGACAAGCAAATCATGAATATTATTTTGCAACTTTTGACAAAATTCATATTCTTGAATCCTACTTCTTTAGACAAGCTAAACCAAAATTCAATGATCACCATCATCAAAACCTTTATGTGTCAAGTTTAACCAACATAGCACTTTACATATGTGCCACTTGATACATAAACATGCAAGGTTTAGCTTTCTAAACTCATTCCAACAATTCTTTTATCCATGAAACCATTTCAAGATAAATCCACTAAAACACATAACACAACCAAACGCATTGGTTGTCCCTTTTAGTCTCACATTGTGGAATCTCTATTCATAATCTCATATGAACATTCTACAAAACTTATTTGCTTTGGTTTTTAATTATCTCATAATTATTGAAACCACTATTTCACATAACTCATATGCGAAATGCAAATCATTAAATAGATCCTTTATTTAAAACAGGAGTGTTATCAAAATAAATCTAAATGATACTAATGAAACCTTAAAACCAGAACCCTTTGTTTATGACCACATAATATCAAATACAATGTGACTACAATACTTTAGGTTTATCAAAACAACTTTTGAATAATCTCTAAATATTGTAATTTGTGATAACACTTGTCACAAGTCACCATACTAAACAATAACTCAAATATTTTGTCTCTTTTGATCAAATCGAAAAGACTCAATTATCGTGTAACTTATATCCTCTACTTCCAAAATCTCATCATGACATGAACAAATACTCCTATTCACTCATCCATGATAAAATAATGATGTCTTTTATTCACTGAAAATACAACCAACACTTGTGTTATTTTCAGCAACTCATGGCATTTTCAGAAAATGGCATTTTTAATCACACTACTTAGTGATGCGCCATCAACATGCTCTTCAGCACTAATAGTACAATTAAAACAATTCTCATCATTAAGTATTGGATATTTTAGTATGTCTTTATTTTATAGTAGTGTTTAACTAATTATCGTTTAAATCTAGCAAAGGACAATATCTCATAATCGAAACGTGATCTCAAAAAGGATTACTCATGAAAATAGAACAACCACTTGTCTTTAACATGAATGACCGTCTCACAAACCGAGACACACTAATTTAAGATCACACTTAATTCGATTACAAAACTCATTCAAATCCTCTAATTTAAAACGATAAATGTAGAAGTAGAACATCGCCAGCATCAACTCCTTGATTGCCATCTTCCCGCGAAATCCACTCAGTCCCTCCATGCACTTCTCAAACGGCAGGCCCTGTTTTCATAAAACAGCACAAGTATCAAATACTTAGCTCACCATAAGTGTAAATGGGACATTTAAACATTTATAACTAGTATCAAAATATACCTTCTGCGTTGACTACCTCTCCTGCTATGGGTTCCACTTTAACTTGACGCAGCTGGGAAATAAACTCACAGAAAGTGATCGAATCCCTTCCCATGACATAGTTCTTCCATAATCCTTATAGCTGGGGAGGGAAGCGAACGCAGCACCCCATCTATTGCCATCTCGTCAGTTATATAATGGTTCCAAACATCCACCATAGTATAATACAGCCGGTGCATCTTACTTAGGTGCTGTTCCAAGCAAGTGTTTTTCTTCCATCTTAGTTGAAAGAAATTCATCCAGGCATTCAAAACCTTGCAAACTCTAACTTGTGCTATGAACCTTTGTTTTCAGCTCATCGACAATCTCCATTGCGCTCAAGTTTCAAATTGTCTACCAAGGTTAGAATCCATGAAGGTGCATATCAGCCACTCGACTCTCAAGTAGGTGGTCTTTTGATCATACCAACTCCATATACCCTTCATAGTCAACAGTAACATCAGGGCGTTTTCTAAAGCTTCATCTATCACGTAGAGCTCATCATTGGCGACTAGGGCTTTTCTCAGACGCATGTACCACTCCGCAAAGTTGGACCCATCTAGACGCAGCTCCTCAGCAAGAAACATACTACTGTAGTCTCCCATGATCTACAAGGATTTTGCAAAGACATCTTTAGGACACTTGTTATGATAATTTTAGTTCAATTTAATAAATTAACGAACTCCCACTAAACTCAACATCTCTCCGGTGATTAGTGACACACGATCCAAATCCACTACACCACCACCGATCATCACGTGAGATGATGTAGTTTCAATGGTGAACAACTCAGTGTTGATCATATCATTCATATGACTCGTGTTTAACCTTTCGGTTCCGTGTTCCCGAGGCCATGTCTGTACATGCTAGGCTCGTCAAGACAACCGTAGTATTTCTGCTTGTGCAAACTGGCTTGCACCCGTTGTATGTGACGTTGGAATCTATCACACCCGATCATCACGTGATTGCTTCGAAACGACGAACTTTCGCAACGGCGCATACTAGGGGAGAACACTTAATTATCTTGATATTAACATGAGAGATCACCTTATCATGCTACCGTCGCGATCATATCTAAGCATAACAATAAGGTGCATAAAGGGATTAACATCACATGCAATTCATAATTGTGATATGATATGGCCTTTCTTCATATGCTCTTAGATCTCCATCTTCAAAGCACCGGCAAGATCTCCATCTCCGGCATGATCTCCATCATCTGGCGCATCACCATGGTTGTCCCCCAACTATTGCAACTACAACTAATGCTACTCTTAGCAATAAAGTAAAGCAAATACATGGTGATTTCATTGACACGCAGGTCACATAAAATAATAGACAACCATATGGCTCTGCCGGTTGCCGTACTCGTCGACATGCAAGTCGCGAAATATTACAAACATGATCATTGCATACATTATCACAAATCACATTGGCCATATCACATCACTTGACCCCTCTGCAAAAACAAGTTAGACGCCTCTACTTTGTTTATGCAAATTTTACGTGGCTTGGGTCAACGAGATAGAACCGTTCTTGTCTACGCAAAACCACAACGGTGATATAATAGTTGCTTATTTACTCATCCTTTGAAAGGCCTTCCATTGAAAATTGCATCCTCACTAAAGCAAGAGAAACAGGACACCCGCCAGCCACTTATGCAAAACAAGTTGCATGTCAGTCGTGGAACCGGTCTCTCGTGCGTGGACGAGTAAGGTTGGTCCGGGCCGCTTCAATCTCACAATACCGCAAAGATGCAAAGTGCACGCGAGAAGGTAGCAACATTAAAATATCAACGCCCACAACTCCTTGTGTTCTAATCGCATCAACACCTACGAAGATCTAGGCTCTGATACCACTGATGGGGTCGCAGCATGAAAACAAAAATTTTCTACGCGGCAAAGCGGAATAAACCCCAAGTATCTAGATCTACGAGATGAAGATAGCGAANCGTCTGATTCATTTGATCTTGATGCCCGTGCGTTGGATAGCCCGGAGAATTGGGCGGTATTGTCCACAGAGGGCGACAAACCTGCTCCTCGCTTCGCTGTAAGCAACCACTAGTTATGAAGTCTAACTAGGATTAAGTTCACAGCTCTCATCAGAATGTCGGTATGTGTGTGCGACAGCATGCGGCAGCCGTTGTAGGGAGCAAGATGGTAGTGTTTGGTGGTGATACTGGCCAGTGCTTGATGGATGATACAAAGGTGATTGTAGTAGTGTGTGTTGTTACAAACTCCTTACTAGGAAATATCATGTTATTCAGCGACTAACATTACCATTTTATCTCCATTCTCATCAGATACTGAATTTAGAGAAGCTTACATGGGATTCTGCCGCTCCAAAAGTCCGTCCATCGCCAAATGGGCGTTCTTTGAAGTTGCCAGCCTGCAAAGGTCATTGTATGGTATACCTCTTTTAGCTCACTTTTGTTGCTGCTATTCGTACTACTCTAGCTAGTTCTTCGTACATATTAGCGCTACCAGTTAAGCGGCTACTTGTCATCTTATAACTATTTTCCTTTCAGCTGCGTTTTGCAATGGACCTGGCAATGGAAGAAATACTTACAAATGTCAGTTCATACTTAATTCATAGAGCAAGATCCTAAGCTTTATTTTTCTTATGTACAGGTTCCATGGGGGAATAGCGTTATTCTTGTTGGAGGTAAAAGTGAGCCAGCTTCTGATCGTTTATCAGGTTCTCATACTGCTTGGTTCTCCAAAGCTCTTAGATTTATATGATGTTGACCTCCTCTGCCCGGTACATTACACAACCTGTTTTGCTGCAGTGTGGAGTTTCAATACCGACACGGAGATTTGGTCACTCATGGAAGCCAAGGGTGATATCCCTGTAAGTTAGTATTAAGGAGTATTCAGAGCTATGCTGCGGTTAAAAACTCGTTTTACCTGACAAAATTGTCTTTGCTGCTGATTTTAGGCGGCTCGAAGCGGCCACACTGTGATCAGAGCAGGCGCTACATTGATACTTTTTGGTGGTGAGGACATGAAAGGGAAGAAACGACATGATCTTCACATGTTTGATCTGAAGTCAATGACGTGGCTCCCTTTGAACTATAAGTTAGTCGTCCTTCTGAATTCCAAAGAATACTATGAATAAGTGTGCAAAGGAGTACTTACTCAACCTACTTCACGGTTACACTTTAGGCTGTAAAGTAGTGATAATTGTTATAATCTTTCACTTCCCAATAGTCCTCATCAAGAAGCCTTCGAGTTTTAGAAAAAATAACAATGTTTTATGCTGATTGCTGTAGAGGCTCTGGACCTTCTCCAAGATCCAACCATGTTTCTGCGTTGTATGATGATAGGATCCTCTTAATATTTGGAGGCCACACAAAATCCAAGACCTTGAATGATCTATTTTCTTTAGATTTCGAGACAGTAAGTTCCACGAGATAACTTGGTTATCTCATCACTTGTATCCCTCAGTATTCTGCATGTTAATGGTTACTTCAGTATCTACCTTCTTGTCAGATGGTATGGACAAGAGTGAAGACAAATGGTGCCCGCCCATCGCCTCGAGCAGGTTGTAGTGGAGCTCTATGTGGGACGAAGTGGTACATTACTGGTGGTGGAAGCAAGAAAAAGCGTAAGTTCCAAGCTCTCACTTTATGCTACCATTTGGCAGATGAGTGAGTCGTTTTTTATTTATATGTGTGATGCGCATGCTGTTTTAGAAGAATGCCTTGCTCCGTTTATGTGACAACTTCTAACAAGAAAGAAAATTCTCAGGACTTGCGGAAACCTGGGTTTTTGATGTTTTAGAATCGAAGTGGTCTGTTCGTGCAGTACCCCCTAGTTCGTCGATTACTACAAAGAAAGTAAGCCACTTTGTACTTGTTTCTCTTATTGTCATTACAGAATACAACTCCAATTGCATTCGGTGGAACCGATACGAAAGTACAGATAATCAGAAATGATACTCATATTCATGTTTGTATTCTGGGCTTCTCGCTCACAATAGTCAAAAATGTTGTTGTCAAGAACAAAACATCCAGCAAAGCAAAATCATATCCAAATTGCAGTTCTAGTGTATAATAATTTGACAATCCAACAAATTATCACATTATATCATTTTATCTGGTTGTTAAATAAGTAAAACAACTCATGCAGGGTTTCAGCATGGTTCCTTTGCACCACAGGGATAAGATTGTTCTTGTTGCTTTTGGAGGAAACAAAAAAGATCCATCAAACAAGGTGAAACTTTTGCTAAAGAGCATTTTCTTGTGTCCCTGAGGAGTTTCATTCTCATTTTGCACAAATATTACTGAAGTATGTACTTGTCGTGGTCTAAAGGCTTTCAACAAGAATTTTATCTCCATTATAGTTCTGATATTTCTTCATACAATAATTTATTTTCTCTCTAGTACCTTAAGTATATTTGGCTTTACTTTCTAAGTCTTGAAATGTGTGTAAGTATCTCATCAATGTGTCAGTTGCCTGCACATGAATATACTGAAACTGTTCAGATGATAGAGTTTTGTGATTTCAACTTGAGATGTATCACTGAACATGTTTGAGTATTTGTAGGTCGAAGTATTAGTCGTGCTGCAAAACGAGCATTCTTATAGCTGGCGGTCTGCTCCAGATGTAGACTCATTGATGTATGAATATTCTCCAAGCACCAAAGAACTTGCCGACCATCTCAACAAATGTGCTCCTTTGTATTCTAACAGTTCTGTTGCAAGGCATAGTCTTGTGTCTACGGTAAAGCACTCGCCTAGAGGGGAGGCATTGTCACAGCATGGTGCTCTGATCACTTCACTCCACAAGCAGTACGGTCAAGTAGAGGAGTCCAGCTTAGCTCAAAAGCTTCAGAAACCGATCGATGATGACAAATACGATGATGTTGATGATTGTTATTCGTGTCCAGCAAGCACCGTAAGTAACGCACATTAAAGTAAATAGACAGCATATACTTTGTTGCCATGTATAGCTGATTGTTTCTTGCAGCCGAAAGAGCATCGGGGGACGAGTACAGGAGCTGATATTCAGATTGATATGGCCAGAACTGTAGCAATCAAGGCAGAAAATTCGGAGACTGAAGGACTAAATGCGAGAAGGATAGCCAGAAGCTCTTCAGACATCAGCCATCTGTACAACTCTAAAATAACAGACTTGATCAGAAGGAACGCCGCGCTTGAAGACCAGCTTGCAGCTGCACTGGCAAGCAAAGACCAGGCAGAGAAGAACTTGTCTTTGGTCATCAACAGTAGGGAACAGTTGGAGAAGAGGCTAGTCAACAAGGGAAATGAAGCTGAGATGCTAAAGGAGAAGATAGCAGGCTTAGAGGTGGCACAAGAGGAGTCCAATAATCTATCCAACACCGTGCACGCCGACAATGTGCGCCTCGAGCGGGAAGTAGCCTTCCTGAAGGCCATCACGGATGAGACCCAAAAGGCAAGAAGAAACTTGATACACTCTCTTGACGCACGATGATTTTGGCTGGCTTTATTTCTGTTCTAAGTTTGTTTTGCCCGTGTAGGAGATGCATTCGACACGCAGAGTTTTAGCCGGAGAGCAGTCACGGGCATTCCAGCTCCAGGTATTTGAGACCCCCTTGGTTCATACATTCACAAGTAGGCCTCTTTGGTTCAAAGGAACTATAGATGATACTATTCCTTAGGAATTTCTCGGGTACTCCCTTGTTGGGTTTGTACATAAGTCTCTTTTCTATCAATGCATCGAAAGTTCGAAACGCAAAGCTTTTTGCATTTTCTCGAAAAAGAAATCCTTACGAAACACAAATATATAAAATCTCCCAATATCATTCTTTCCATTCTCGCCCGGGATGCCATGAACGGAAATAAATCGTCAACGCCTCTGCTACCTATGAACCGGCACTTTGACGTAGCATAGTGTAAGAAACACAAATAAACTTTGTTACTGAACACTCACAGCATTGGACACTTGTGCAACACAAACTAATCACTGCTGGCATCTCAAGGAATCTAATTCAGAAAACTCGAACAAGTGATAGTTGTTACAGTTATTATTATTATTACTATTATTATTTTCAGATCTTATCTTCTGCCACCTGTGTAACTTGAGATCCTAAGCCTGTTTTTGATCAGGTTGAGGTGTTCCATCTGAAGCAACGGCTGCAGATGGTGGAAGGAAGATCAGTGACGCCAAGGAAACCTCATAATCCTTAGTTGGCAACAGCAGAAAAAGTGTGGCTCCATGGCTAGTTCATGACAACATGTCTACATCTATGGGGTATGGTGGTTGTGGTTTGTAAATTGGCTTGTACATCGATTTATAGTGAGTGTGTATATGTGACAATAGGTTTCGTGTGTGAACCATTTGTGTTGCGTGGATTGATATTTGTAGAGATATTGTAGATGGTCGGTTGAGAGTAACTGTTCATGGTTTTGTGTAGGTCAACTGGACTAATGTACTATATCTCCAAATGCATCTTATATTGAGGGTTATACTCGCTGTAAAACAGACTGTTGTTTTACTTGTACATTGTCGACAATTGTGCTTGAAAGAAAGCTAGGGCGTTTGTTTTCTCATATATTTTCTTTTATCTCCTTATTTGTAAAGGGTTTTTTTTTTTTGTTAAAATCAAGTTAGCTCTGCCTATGAAAAAGGTGCATTATCAGGAAATGCACCATTATCTAAGTTACTTGACAAGACATAATTTATATCAAGTAACCAAATTAAACTAGAAGGTGAGTAAGCAGTTTAGCAAGTGCCACTCTCAAAATCTTAAAAATAACTCGGAAACTGACACAAATTCCACTTTCCAAAATCGGTTGTGTGGACACTTGGCATTTCTAATTTTCTCTAGTCTATGCTTGTATGGATATAGGAATAGGAAATTGGGAAAGAGAAATCTCTGAATGCGTCTATCAGGGGTGACTGACCTCAATGGCGAGGAGACGATGGAGCAAGAAGAGTAGGAGGAGGAGGTCGGCGGTGAAGAAAGAAGGGAAGGACGAATCGCCAGCACGGTTCAGAGGTAAGAAGTTGTAGTATAACGAAAGCGAGAAAAGAAGTTACAAGAAAAGTCTATAAATACCAACACACAAAATTCCCGAAAACAAAAGAAGAGTATGAACTGAGGGCATTCCGTGGACTTGATTTAAAAGAGAAGAAAATTAATTCCTTTGTTTCTTGTGTCCCAAAGATTCTACTAGTATTTAAACGTATTTGTCTTGGCCTCCAATCCACAAAGATTATCAAAAAGCTTAGTAGAGGTTTAGTTTCCTTGATATTTTTTT
Organism: Puccinellia tenuiflora; assembly: GCA_012064385.1. Classification (NCBI taxonomy): domain Eukaryota; kingdom Viridiplantae; phylum Streptophyta; class Magnoliopsida; order Poales; family Poaceae; genus Puccinellia; species Puccinellia tenuiflora. Next base: position 75,604 of record QRDG01001334.1, read on the forward strand.
ATGTATCTACGAATGCAAACTTGGCTGCGTGTGTCAAGGCAAAGCGCCTACCGGCGGTGCAATTTAAATGCAACCCTACTTGACCCTACTAAAGGTCTTTATTCTAAAAAGGAAAATATCCTGAGAAATCCTCTTTTGCTTATGGATGTAGATGCACCCACTTCTCAAAAAGCATATTTTAAACTGTCAAAAAATTCGGTGTACGTAAATTTTATGTTCGCACACAAAGTTTCGCGAAAAAAGACATGTTTTTTGGACCTTATAAAAAAGGCAATTTACTATGCTTTAAAACGAGTTTTCACGAAACATTTGTTCCTTTTTTACACAAGTCACAAAAAATGTATTTTTCCACAAAACTTTGTGTATGACCATAAAATGTCCAAATGTACACCCGAAATATGTGTTCCAAATTTTACATTTTGAAATACATTTAAAACGTATTTTTTATAACTAGTGCATCTAGACCTATGAACTAAATCACTTTGTCAAAATATCCCCTTTTATTATTTAGAAAAATTATACATGGTAATATGTACACGCACAAATTATTCAGACACTAGGTGTGTAAATTCATTTTGAAAGTTCTAAAAAACAGAATGTGGTGTCTAGGGCATCTTTGGATTACCTATTTTCAAAGATGTTCAATATTTTCACTAATAGTGTTTTTTCTTCTTCTTTTTATTGTCTTTTTTTTTCATTTTTAGTTTCTCTTGTACTTTTATCGTCATCTTGACCACTCCTCCTAATATGCAATGACATATGCTTTGGCGTAACTACGAAAAAATCACTAAATGATTTGTTCATATAAAGCGCACATATATGGGAATTTCAAATTTCATTTTATAATAACACTGAACAAGTGCCACTTTCCGAAAGCAGATGTCATGAGCCATTTCTGTGGTTTGTGCTTATGTGGATATAGCAATAGGAAATTAGCAAAGAAAATTTTGTGCATACGTCCATCAAGAGGATGTAGGTAGGAGGGGCAACAGACCTCAAGGGTGAACGATCAACCCAAGAGGCTAACCGACAACTGGACGAGCAACAAGGCCTGACATGTCATTTCCCTAGTTTAGAGGAACATCGCATCGAGGTGTCGCTACTCAATATTTTTTGAAATTTCATTTAGAAATATGTAATCGGATATGCCATGTGGTATTGTGGCTCATACTTCTGGCAACGTTGAGATCATATATGTTGACGTGGGTGGTGCGATGGAGGAGAAGATGGAATGAGAAAGAGTAGGAGGAGTAGGGGCAAAAAAGAAGAACAAAACAAATCACTAGGTAAGGATGGACACTGTGGGGGTCGGAGACAAGACTTGGAATCTAAACCGAAACTAATAATGCAGCCTCTCTATAGATGATGAAGAAGAAGAAGAAAAAAAAGGGAATGAATGATGGGAAGGGGAGTGGGGTTGTAAATAAGAATACAATTTAAAAAAAAAACAGAAATCAGAAAAGAAGATGCAAGGCAAATCTTGGAATCTAAACGTGAGAGCCCAAAAAATTCTAGAAAGCCATATAGGAGGATGTAGTTAGAAGAAGGGGCCAGCAAAGAAAATTTCAACTATTATAGTCTTGTAGTCTAAACCCAAGAGTCCAGAAATTTAAAAGGAGGGCATATTGGCCAAGTGGGGATAGTGAGGAAAGAATGGTCCGAGATAAGAATGAAACACAAGATCGCAAGCGGGAAATTAAGTATGAAGATAAATCTTGTGGTCTAAACACAAAGAGTCCAGAAATTCAAGAAAGCGATAGAAGATGTAAAATTCAAATATCTCCGTGGACTTCACGAGGATCGTTCTTGCCATGTCAAGTTGTCACGTCTCCGTCTTCCCTAATTATCTCCGCCAGTTACGTACGGCTCTTCCCTCTGCTTCCGATCCACAGCGCCGCCCAGCTCTTCTCCGCTGCTACGCCGCGTCCACCTCCCGGCCCCAACACATTGACCGCCGCCTCCCAATCGCCCAAACCAATCGATGGCCGCCGCCGCCTCCGCCATCGCGTCGCCACCGATCCCGCGCGTGACCCTGAGCACGGGCCACGCCATGCCGGTGCTGGGCTTCGGCACGGGCTCCTCCCGCGCGCCGCCGGACCTGGCCGACACCATCCTCCACGCGGTCCGCCTCGGCTACCGCCACCTCGACACGGCCTCCCTCTACGGCACGGAGCCGGCCGTCGGCGCCGCCGTGGCCGAGGCCGTGCGCTCGGGCGCCGTCGCCTCCCGCGCCGACCTCTTCGTCACCTCCAAGCTCTGGATCTCCGACGCGCGCCCGGGCCGCGTCGTGCCGGCGCTCCGGGAGTCCCTCGCCCGCCTCGGCCTCGACTACCTCGACCTCTTCCTCGTCCACTGGCCCGTCGCCGCCGACTCCGGGGCGCAGGTGGAGTTCGACATGGAGGGCGTGTGGCGGGGCATGGAGGAGTGCCACCGCTTGGGCCTGGCGCGGTCCGTCGGCGTCAGCAACTTCTCCGCGGCCAAGATGGAGCGGCTACTGTCCCTCGCCGCCGTGCCGCCGGCCGTCAACCAGGTGGAGCTCAACGTCGGGTGGAGGCAGGAGAAGGTGCGGGAGGCGTGCGCGCGGCATGGCGTCGTCGTCTCGGCCTACTCGCCCCTCGGCGCGCACGGTGCCGTATGGGGCTCCGACGCTGTCATGGAGAGCGGCGTCCTGCACCAAGTCGCAACCGCCAAAGGCAAGACCGTCGCGCAGGTAAACATAAAAGTCACATCGGCGGATCAAAATTCTGTTTTGCTCAAGTTCCTGTAGCTTGCAAGATACTGTGTGCCTCCATTAGTTCTGTTTGCAGTAGCACAAATTTTGAATAGTGTAGAAATAGAGTTGCCAAGTTCCTTTAATCATTTAATGCATTCCTGAAACTCACTGCTCAAGATTACAGTTGATGAACTGATACACGACTTATTTTATAATATGATGTACTCCCTCTGTTCCACAATATAAGATGTTTTAGACATTTTCCACATTCACATGTATAGACGTGTATCTAGACATGTTTTTTAGCGTATATGTCCACTCTTTTTAATCCGAATCTAGACAACATGTGAAACATCTAAAACATCTTATATTGTGGAAGAGAGAGTAGAAAACAGTCCTGAAAAGTTGGTTACCCAAACAATAAAATAGCCAAAATCGGCCTGGGCAAACAGGGTTATGCCTGATTACCAAATTGTGGCCTAAATCACAAACTTCACGAGAGAATCGACATAACAACTATCTAGATATATCGTTCATGAAATTGTTGTTTTCAATGTTTTTATGTTATCTGGATTAGCACATTGAAACCTACTGGAAATAAACATAAAAGAAGTCCAGATTGGTTCATTCAAAACACAACATAACATCCATCTAAAGACATATGGCCTAAAATTGTCTTAATAAGGCGACGAAAAGTGTAATTCACTCAATTTATTATGGCCTAAGCTGATCCGTATTTCCATATGAATTCCATAGGATTTGTACAATCTCAACACTGTGAGCCAAAGAGCCGTACGAAAAATAAAATCCTGTGATCCTACCGGAAGTCATGATAAGGAAATCTTGCAATTGTTTATTCAAAACACATGACAGACAAAGTTTTCCATGGGGTCAAGCTCATGGTAGGGTTCTTATACTCATGTTAGAGTTCAAAAATCTTTGAGTCAAAATGAAATTTATACCAATGGAAGTTCTCTTATCTTGGATGCAGGTGGCGCTGCGGTGGCTGTACGAGCAGGGTGTATGCTTCGTAGCGAGGAGCTTCAACAGGGAGAGGCTCAAGCAGAACATGGCCATCTTCTCCGGCTGGGAGCTGAGCGAGGATGAGAAGGAGATGATCGCGATGATACCGCAGAAGAGGGCATGCCAGGGGGAGCATTTCGTGTCACCCAACGGGCCTTACAAGTCGCTGGACGAACTCTGGGACGGCGAGATATGAATCGAAGACAAGCCTTGAGGCGGGCTTGTAGTTTGTAAATTGCCTTGTACTGCCTTGTACATTTAACAATAAGGTTTCGTGTGTGAACCATTTGTGTCGCATGGATTGATATTTGCGAACATATTGTAGCAACTATTGATGATTTTATGTAGGTCAACTGGACTAATTTAAATTATACTCGTTGTCCAAACAGACTGTTTACTTCTCTTTTTTTTTGAGGGAAAGGCCATCATAAACGAGCTTTATTTATCATCAAAAAACACTTACATTTCTGCAATTGTTCTAACAAGAAGTTAGAGGATTTGAGTACTCAGTTAGCTGCTTTTATTTCCTTGTTTGTGAGGATTTGATTTGATTAAAATCAAGTTAGCTCTGACTATGAAAAAAGTACATTATCAGCTGCTCTTATGTTTAGACCTTGGAATTACAACATTGGCCAAGTTACCTGACACGAAATATAATTTATATCAAATAACCAAATTAAACTACAAGGTGAGTAAGAAGTTCAGTCCTATCATCCGCAAATAACTTAGATATGAAATAGCCACCTTGTCTACACATTATCCACATTCCACTGTACAATTGTTATCACTAGTCCACATCATCATGACTGAATAAATGATGCTAGGTTACACCCATGAGATGAAAGCGATACAGAAACACATTACTTCTTATGATCGTCATCTTCTTCATCCTCATCATCGTCGTCATCATCTGGCAAGGCAGCATCATCGCCAATACCTTGCAGCAGCGTGTCCACATCTTCACCGAGTTCTGCCAGCCTTACACTCAGCTTCTCAACCTTAGTTTGCTCTTGGCCCAGGCAGACGAGCAGATCGTTCAGTTCCACCTCACTTTCCTTCTCTGCCTCTTCCTTGGCTTGCGCTTTTATTGCTTCCACATCCGGATAGGGTGTGCTGCCTCCCTGCCTCAGGGTTTTCACCTCGGCATCGAGGCGGTAGTTGGCCTGCTCCAGACTGTTGTAAGCATCCGCCAAGCTCTTGAGATCAGACTCCAGTTTTACCGCAAGATTTCGTTGGTTGCTAGCCTCAGCTTCGATCTGGGCCTTTTCAGTTTTGAGCACCTCTACTCGTCGTGCTGCGCCCTCCAGTTCTTGTCTGAGGGCTTCAATCTGAACCCTTTCTCTGCCACTACTCGGTCTCTCGGAGGAATCTGAAGTGCTACCACCACCAGTTCTCACTAGATCTTCTGCTAAGATTGCATTTCGGCCTAGCAAGTCCTGAAAATGAAATGGAATAATGCCATGTTACCTATTTCTATACCAGGCAGACACAAACTATAAGTAATCAGTCCCAGATTCGACCATAGGATTTCTAGCCTTTTGTACTAAGAATATCACTGGGCGAATTATATGTTCTTGAAGATAAGCATGTTACGTGATATATTTTATGTTTGTGAACAGGGGAAAGCATTCATAATTCTTGAGTCTGCCGGGTTTTGCTGCAAACCAGTTTGTTTCCAGTCAGATCTCATCAATGCTGAGTCAAGCAGCTGATTGATTACCTTAGACTACACTGTTACTGAGAACTGAACAAGCTATCATCCGGGCTAACATCTAGAAATATCTGTTTTAGCATCAATTAATATGGGACTGAGGGAGTAGGAGATACAAATAAAAGGGGGCGTTTTGGTTGGACGCCACAGTTTGCCACAAATTGCCTTGAGAAAGCTAGGCTAGCGTTTTGTGCCACAATTTCTTAGCCTCGTGGCCCATGTGTGATAGACTCAGTCAAAGCTACGCTTGAGTATGTGACTCTATTTATTTTGGCCACAAGTTAGCCAAAAAAGTTTGGCGTGCTTAGTTTTTCACTTTTTCTTAGGCTTCAACAAAACAGACCTCTATTAATTTAAATTCTTTCGATCACATCCTGATATATAAACTTAGTAACAAACTAATTCAAGAACAATTACTTGCTGATAAGTGTTGATATAAATATATTGCCTAGCCCTTTCCATCAGTTCGGACTTTTGGTCTAGATGGCTAGTGCAGCAATTCTATATGGTATCAGAGCCAAGAGGTCTCGAGTTCGAGACCCTGCTCACGCGGATTAAAAAAAGAAAGAAAAATGATCCTGCGGCCCGCTCCTATCCCACGCTAAAGGACTAAAATAGCCTAGACGTGAGGGGGAGTGTTGAATATAAATATATTGCCTAGCCCCTTTCCATCAGTTCGGACTTTTGGTCTAGATGGCTAGTGCAGCAATTCTATAATAAGATCATGCTAACAAAATCTCAACACAAGTGACAGGATGTTTCTTTTGCATAAACAACTTTGCGCTTATGCAAAATATTTTCGAGAATTGTGCCAAAACAGTTTTTTGTCTGTGAATGGACATGAGTAGGTGATTTCTTAACTTGGAATTAATGTAGTGAATAGGAAACAAACCTGCATCTCGCGCATTGTCTCTCTACAAATGACTTCAAGCGCTTGATATACTCTCCATCAACCTCACCATTCTTTTGCTCCAACTCAGCAGGTAGAACTGCAGTTGCAGTTTTTGTTCGACTGAAGAGATCCATTATGTTCTCTCTAATATCAGTCTCAAGCTTGCTGAGGAAACTAACGAATTGTGAATCAAAAATTTCCGAGAGGACTGGATGCTGCTCGCCTTTATTCGTTTCCTCCTCTTCAATCTCTTGGAAATCAGACATACTGTTTGCACTTGATCGTGAAAGCTGCTTGTGGTGCTGCTGCCCTGATGGTAGGTGCAGAAAGCTTTTCCTCAACTCATCGAACCTCAAAAAGTATGTAGTAAGGCCAATCTTCTGACTTATAGCATCTGCAACAGCAAAGGCATCCCGGCCCTTCTCACGGCTTGCATTGTTAAGGACACAAACACCTAAAACAACAGCAGCTAATCCACGAACGCAACCAGTGTAACGTTTATTTGAAGCAAGCTCGATTTGTAGTTTAGATGTACCGCTGATTCCAAAAGGCAATTTACAGCATTTGCGCAGTCCGCAAGCCATATGATGAGTAGCCGGAGAATAACAGGCTGAATATACGATTCCTCTGATTGACTACTTTGTTCATCCTCTCCTTCTGCCAAAGCTGCAAAGGATAAACATGTAACGATCCGATGCAAGAGAGGCTCAGTGCGCCCCAAGGATGGCGTAGGTGTTTTCAAGCTGAATTTGCAATACCTGGAAAAGTAAGTTGTTAGAAAGCCACCCATTAAAGCAGCATTGGTTTATGTTAGTTGTAATCAGAGGAATTGTAAGTAATATGAACTGGAGCCTTCTAATAAACAAATGTGAGGAACGTAAGTAACATGAAAGGTTACCAATAACCATATAATTCATAGGGTCAACCACTTGTTAATATTCTAATAAAAATCAGGAAAGGAAAACCATATCACTGAGACTTGTGCACAATGGTCTAAGTAGATCAAATATTCAATTTAGACAAGTGGAGTTACACAATAATTAATTGTCAGCCACTGGATAGTTGCTTGTCCGCCCAACTTTGTACAGGTAAAATTCACAGAAAATGAGAAATTGTAAGAGCACATACACGATCTTTGCATTGCAAGTTGTCCTTGATTACATGAGTAAGAACACTAGACGCTCTGCAACATGCCTGCATATTTTACAATCACTTGTCAGATTTTTAAACCAAAGGGGAAAGAAAACTGCAGGTATTAATTACATGACATCTAGAAAAATCAAATTCCTGAATCTTAAACTAGACAACAAGACTTGCATAGAACACTATGAGGGCTTCAAATTAAATATACAATACAAAAACAACTCAACATTGATATGTCACAGCATGCAGGCCTCTTGGTAATAAACAGACTAAGGAAGCATATATCAAATTTGAAGAGTAGAATAGTGACAGAGTGACAGCAAAAGGCAAAGAAAAAAAATATGGCACAGTTTATATTTCAAAAGAATTTAGCAGCAGAGGGCATTGGTTCAAGAATCATATGGACCAAATTTAAAGAGATATATTTCCCCTTGTGCTAAATGGTGCCTTGAGACATTACCCTCCATATCCCCATTAACATCGCTTGACACGAGAGCTTGGCAGAAGTACACTGTCATTAGAACGGAAACATAAGCGAAAGTAATTTTTATGAATGATGGGATTCAGACTACAGAAAGCATCATGAAGTGTGGTAAAAACAGCAACAACCATAGTGACATGTTATGGAATGACAGAAATGACCATCTCTTATATAGTTGGTATCGGTGAACTAATCAGTAAATAGTGACATAGTTAGAGCCAAAAGATAATGCTCCATCTGTATTAAATGCAACAGAAGAAAGATCCGCATACTAACCTTCCAAATGGCATGTCACTAGAAGCACCATGAGTAGCAGGGCCTTGATTTGGATGTGGAGCGATAGTTGATGCTAATAATGCCTGACCATTGGGATTTTCTGTTCCAAAAATAACAAACTACTAATACTGTGTGCTTAGACATACCGAACAAAAAAAGACAACAAAATTAGCAGAAAAAATAGCCAGTAATTGTACTCCAAATTTTAGAATTGAAAATCTTATGAAAATGATGAAACTGAATAATACTAAATATCTAATTTAATTTCTGCTAATCTCCTTGCTACATGTTCATGTTCATTATTATTGAAGCCAGCAAAAATATCAGGAAAAAGATCACCTCACAGAAACACTTGAAGACAAAATCAGCAGCCACAAATTCCTGCGCTATGGAGGTTCGCAGGATTATAGCTAAGATCGCATTCAGTGCAGGTTGAAGATGAGGTTCTTCCCCGACTTGCTTGCTTGCAAGAGAATCGAGATTTTGAGGATTTCTTAATACCAAACTGCCAATACACCGCAATGCCTGAAATAATAGCTGTTAGTGATGAACAAGGTACAAAGATCCAAACACAAGAACTTAGTATAATTATCAGTGGTACATAGAATTACATGGTAGCTCAGCTGTTATAAGGGACTCACCGTACAGCGAAGAGCTACAGGGGCCCATTGACTCTCAACACCCAACAGTAGAAGATGGTCCAGAATATTTCTCTGTATTTTTTGGTGAAGTTCATATGATGAAGCTTACTTCCATGTTATAAGGTAGTCGATTAATAAAATATATGGAGCGAGAAAAGGATACCTGAGCTAATGCAGTTTGATTGGTGATCTTGCTAGTATCTTTACCTGGTTCACCGGGTGGGGCCCCCATCAGAAGCAGTTCCACAGTATGTAAAGCACCGAGAAGATTAACCGTCTAAAGAGACAGAGTTTAAACTTCAGTGAAGTATTGCTACTACAGACTTTTTGGGTCACACAGAGCTAGACATCAGTCTGAGCAAGCTATTTGTAGGGCTAGATAGACAAGTGATTTGATAATGGTGTACCTTTTGTTGGGTAAAATTGAATGCACTCCCTCTCCTAATCTTTAGTATCGATATCAATGGGTCAAAGCCCATTGTCTCTTTCAAAAGCATCTGACGTTAGCACAAAGTAATGTCAATGAAAAATATGAAGATCTAATATTTTAAAATGATTATTCAATAGAAGAAAAAAAACCTGATTGGATGCATTGTCCGTATTAAATTATTTAGAAGTTCAAGACAATCCTGCTCCAAGGAAAAGAGCAGATTAGCACCTATAAAATTTATACACCTAGAAGAAACAACTTTCAAACGGAAACTGAACACCAGAACTTTTAGACGATCTGGGTATACAACAGACCAGATCAGATCACATGGTCCCTAGATATTCACCTGAACAACGACGCCTCCATCAGAATATCCCTCCTCTCCGATAATGCTAAATATCTTATCAAATGCACCCTCAAATACAACAATTTTTTGAATTTCCTGAAAGGGCGAATTGGCAGTCATTCTTATACAAAGGTAGGTTTGAGTTATATTATCTGCAAGACAATAAATCAACCAAGAATATGTGAGAGTAACCTCTGCATCCCGGGTTAGGTAAGTAAGAAGTAACAGCGCTTCATTCCTTATGACCTTCAACATAAATCAAAGATACCCATATGAGCTATATAACACGAATTAATTTTAACACAACAGATATGTCAGGAATAGCATGTGTGCTTCTTTGGAGGAAGGGGAGAAAGGAGGCTAGTGTTAAAACCTCGCGATCCATAAGCATATCCATTAAAACTGTTATACCACGAGGAATTAACAGAATTGCCTCCTGTAATCTGAAACGCCGAAAGCAATTAAAAAAAAGAGTTAAATAAGTTTGAAACGTAGTGGATGCATCTCAACAGAAAAAGACTTACTGGGCACCTTTTCAACGAGTTTGTAAGCAACGCTGTTAAAAGTTGGATTGTATAATATCGCACATAGAAATCCTCCTCTGTCTTCAAACCAAACAGGAGGACAAAGTAAATCATAACAAATGAAGCAGGTGAAGCTGAGTTGCATGCACTAAAAGCAAAGAATGTTAACTCACCAGCAGGCTCAAAAGAAGAGAAATATTCTCTGTTTCTCGAGAAAAGCAGGTCAGAATTCATTGATGCTGGTTGAACCTCAGTTTTTCGGCCCCTTTGACGCATCAATAGGAGTCAGCGCGCCCACAAGGGTTTCTAGGGCACCTCTCACAAGCTCAACATCCTCTCGGTCTTCTTTTAAAACGTTGAGAAGGACAGGAAAGCCTGTTTCGTAAATTAGCAAGAACATATGGCACATCAGTCACTGATAGATAGCAAAACAGTTGGATAAAAAAGTTATCAAGGCCGCAAGAGAAATAAGATACCCATAGCTCCGAATGACATCTGAGCCGAACGGCTCTCCCCCACGACTGACAGCAGCTCAGTCATGGCAGACCTCCTATCATCAGGTATCGTGCCATTGCTTATGCGGTCGAGGGATCTCTCCACAAAGCTGTACAACATAATGCGGTTAGAAGATCACTCGTCAAAAGTGGCATATGTAAAGCAGGTTCACAAAATTTAAGGCAATAATAAGCTTATAAGCATGATTATACTATGTGAACTAGCATTTGATGCTGAATTGCCTACCTATCCTCCTTGGACTCGGAAGTCTCGTTGCCGAAAACGAATCCACCAATTCCCTGCGAGACAACACCAACATAAACACGGAGGTAAATAAACATCAAACTGGCTCCACGAACTTCTCGCATCGCAGTATCACAGTGGCCCAACTGCTACTAGAGCACGAGCTCTGAACAAATGGAGCATTCCGTGCTACAAGAAACCGTAACGCCCTACGAATTCGTTCATAAGACCGCCGCCACGCCTCGTCGGGCTCCGACCCTAGGGTGGCGTCGGCGGCACGGAGGAACGTGGGGCGGTTGGGAGCGAACGGGTTTCGATTGAGGCAGTGGGGATGGGGTGGTGAGCACCTGCATGATATTTTTCCCTGCGCTTCCGGCGAAGCCCCGCAGGTTGATCGACCGGGAGTCCATGGATCGCGGGGAGTAGCGAGGAACAGTTGGCTGGATCGTGTGCGGGGAAGAAGGCTTAAGCAGCCACCCCGAGTGCGTGAGGGCAGGCGGCGCTGACCTGGGGACCGGGAAAGACCACCGCGGGGGCAGCGGGGGCGGCGGCGGCGGCGGTGGCGGCGAGGTGGGGATCGTGGACGGGGAAGCAAGCCGGTGAGGGTGGAGGGGGTGGGGAGGCAGGCTGGATGGAGTCGGGGTCACGGGGGATTTCGGTTTGCTTGATTTGCTTGGCGAGGTGACGTGGCGTACTTACGGTTCCCGTTTACTTGACATTTTCAAAAGGGTGTAACTATTTTTTCAATCGAGCGAGAATTAAGGGAATGTTTGGCACCTCGATATTTTCTCTATATTTTAAAAATACTATGGTTTTCTGCAATATCGTGCTATTGAAAACTTTGAGGTGTTTAGATACCATGAAAACAGTGGTTGCAATACCGAGGAATTCGTCAAAATCGTAGTTGTTTTGCAGTATTGGAGAATTGACCTCCGACCTCTTTTATCTTAAAACAGGAAAACTTGTTTTATGGCTCCCCTCCTTGTACCTCGTAAAACCTATCATCTTCATCCATTTCTTCTTCTTCTCTAGGCAGATGTGCCACCGATCAGGTTTGGCCCCTCTGTTTCGTCTCCATGTCGGTTGTCCACGCGTCGGTGATTCCAAATCTTGTCAATCGGTTTAGTTCGATGGATCATTTGATCTTGTACGTCTCCTTCGGAGGCGGCGGCAGATAACGATCCCGATAGAGCAGCGATTATGTTGGAGTGCAGAGTGGCCGGTGCTACAACACTCGGCGGCAATTCATGTACTATACACCGAACGAATTCTTAAACCCGTGTCGCGAGCAAGCTCGAGTGCCCTTGCAACTTCTTAAAACTCATGCAGGTGCATGCTTGTCGGTAAGAAGATCAAGTACAAGCACGCTTGCATTTCGTGAACTATCGAGAGAAGGAAAGAACATGTACTCCAAGGAAAATAACATTTTTAACACATTAAAACATGTTTAAAATACATTTTTGAAAAAACGGGGTAGATGCCCCCAGGTGCAGAACGTGCGCTCTCATGTACTCCATACCTATATAAGCCACCCGAGCCACATTGTGTAGGTTTGAAAGACTTGGCGATATTGGGTTGACATTCTTGCGAGACAAGCAAGTTGTTCCCATCTTTATTCCTTGAGCAAATTTCTTTGATAAAAAAGAGTGAGTGTATCTGAGCACGGGTCGATAGTGCTTTAAAGCCAATGGGATCTTATTGTAAATCTTGAAGATTGACACTTCTAAACAGATATGAGCTAGCTATTTGAGCACCTAGCGTGTGGAATTATCGCGAAAAGTGTGTGAATGTTTTCGTAGATTTCCTCCAAAATCATCCGAATATATCAGCCAAAGCTTGCGAGCTTGGCTGATGAAGAAGAATGCTAAGCCTCGAGGATATGGGTGCATACGTGCATAGCCTCTCTAAACAAGGGCGCAAATCTAGGCCAACGGATTGAACTTCGTGAAATAAATAAAACTCTGTCCTCCTTTTAGCTTCAATTGTTTATCACTAATGATACCTTGTTATACTCTTCAGATATTGTATCTACTCTACTATATATGTTATTTTGTACCTTAGAAGCTTCATTTATGGGTTTTTTATTTTCCTGTCCCACTTCCCTTAGTTCTAACCCCACTTCCTTAGCTAGCCTCATCTTTGCCCACTTCGCTCTTTCGAGGCTGAAAGACGGCCGAACGGTGCATTTCCGTCGGGTCAACCTCATTTGACCGTTACTGTACTAAAGTATGTCACGTGTGGGACCTTTTTGTTTTCTGAGGGAATGCCCCGTGTGGGACCAGCGGAGAAGTACATGCACCCGTGCACATGCTGCTGGTCGTCCCCACTTAAAGCTTACAAGTGGGACCATTGGAGAAGGGGCAGCCATGCCCGTGCGCATCCATGTCGCTTGTCATGCCCGTGCGCGCGTCCATGCCGCTCGCCGTCCCGAATTAGCGCGCCTTTAATGGTGGTGTCCCCTGGCCGGCAAAAGGCTGCATCATTTGATCTTGTACGTCTCCTTCGGAGGCGGCGGCAGATAACGATCCCGATAGAGCAGCGATTATGTTGGAGTGCTGTCGAGGTTAGGGCTCGGCAAATCCCTGGGTCGAGTACCCCGGGTTGATTGAGGGGGAGAGAGGTGCGCGCTGGTAGTTCCGTCGGCTGACAAGCAAGGATTTACCCAGGTTCGGCCCCTCATTGTGAGGTAAAGACCTACATCCTGCTTGTCTGATCTGTATTGATGTATCATGGTGGTGTTACAATGGTGCCGCCGGCGGCGGGTGTTGTGTATCTGTTGTCCCGTGAGGAGGATCCCCTATGAGGTGCCCCTGCCTGGCTTTATAAAGGGAGCCAGGTAGGGTTTACATGTTTTCTTGTATTGTACTCCAAGTCGTGCTTCATGGGCTTCTTTGGGCCTGCCAGGTGGGCCGTAGATTGGATCGCACCAGGTATACCAATGATAGGGGACCCGAAGGGTATATCCCCGTCAGTAGCCCCCGAGTATCTGGTCGATTCAAAGAATCGGGCAGAGACTAAGAGCAGCATGTCAAGCAGGCATAGTCGAAGAAGGTGCGATCGTCTTAGTCGACGGAGACGCAGTTAATGGAGACACAGTCGATGGAGACGCAGTCGATGTAGTCGAAGCAGATGCGGGTATGTCGGGTATCACTGTTCCGACGGGTGCGCCGTCTTGTTCCTGAAAGAGACAAGTAAAAATGATTCGACTCCGGCCGTTGAGGGCTTACGGAGGATGGTTTAGTCAGTAACGCTTCGACTGAACATTGATCTCATGCTATCGGGGGCGCGACAGCGCTCCCGATGGGAGTAGCCCCCGAGATTAAGCTGAATTGCTTGCAATTGAGGTTAAACTCAATTTTTTCCTTCAGTCGAAAAGCCCGCTCCCGATGGGAGTAAAGAAGAGACTCAAGCTAACGGAGTCGCAACTGACTTTGCATGACTTACTTTGTACTCAGCCGGTTTGGCTTACTGCTTTGAGTTTTACTCAGCTCATGGAGCTTACGGAATTTCTTTTCCACTCGAATGGACTTGTCGAGTCTATTCAGCTCTTGAAGCTTACTGTATTTTTTGTTGCACTCGAATGAATTATCCGGGTGCTTCATCAGCCTGTTGGCTTACCGTGTATTTTTATTCAGCCTGGTGGCTTACTGTGTATTTTTATTCAGCCTGGTGGCTTACTGTGTATTTGCACTTTTTGAGTGCTTGCTCAGCCTGACGGCTTACTCGTGTGACTCGAATGGGTTCGAGTGTTCATTCAGCCTGGCGGCCTACTTGGTCACTCGAATGGGTTCAAGTGTATGCTCAGCCCGACGGCTTACTCCTGTGACTCGAATGGGTTCGAGTGTATGCTCAGCCCGACGGCTACTCGTGTGACTCGAATGGGTTCGAGTGTATGCTCAGCCCGATGGCTTACTCGTGTGACTCGAATGGGTTCGAGTGTTCATTCAGCCTGGCGGCCTACTTGGTGGACTCGACAAACATATCGAGTATTTGCTCAGCCGAACGGCCTACTGTGTTGTTGGACCTGTATGGCGCAGCCCCCGAGTGGATTCGAGTGGCGGCCTAGGATTTTCGAGTTATGCCTGTGCGGCGCAGCCCCCGAGTGATTCGAGTGGCGGCCAAGGCTGGACTTAGACCTGTATGGCGCGAGCCCCCGAGTGGTTCGAGTGGCGGCCTAGGATTTTCGGGTTAGGCCTGCGCGGCGCAGCCCCCGAGTGATTCGAGTGGCGGCCAAGGCTGGACTTTGACCTGTATGGCGCGAGCCCCCGAGTGGTTCGAGTGGCGGCCTAGGATTTTCGGGTTATGCCTGTGTGGCGCAGCCCCCGAGTGATTCGAGTGGCGGCCAAGACTGGACTTTGACCTGTATGGCGCGAGCCCCCGAGTGGTTCGAGTGGCGGCCTAGGCGAATTTGTTTGTGGCCTGTGCGGCGCAACACCCGGGATAGCATCGGATGC
Organism: Puccinellia tenuiflora; assembly: GCA_012064385.1. NCBI lineage: Eukaryota > Viridiplantae > Streptophyta > Magnoliopsida > Poales > Poaceae > Puccinellia > Puccinellia tenuiflora. The sequence continues at coordinate 90,976 of QRDG01001334.1, forward strand.
GGCCAAGCGAGTATGCTGCGGCCTGTGTGGCGCAGCACCCGGGAGAGCATCGGGTGCGGCCAAGGCGATTTTGTTGTCGCGGCAGACCGGAGTCAACGCGTGGAGGTAGTCGACGCAGCGGAGGTAGTCGACGCAGCGGACCGGAGTCGACGCGGCGGAGGTAGTCAACGCGGCGGACCGGAGTCGACGCGGCGGAAGTAGTCGGCGCAACGGACCGGAGACGGGCCGATGAAGGCGAGGCCGCCAGCCCCCGAGTGTCGGAGACGGAGCCGATGGAGGCGAAGTCGACGAAGGCGAGGCCGCCAGCCCCCGAGTGTCGGAGACGGAGCCGATGGAGGCGCAGTTGACGAAGGCGAGGCCGCCAGCCCCCGAGTGTCGGAGGCGGAGCCGATGGAGGCGAAGTCGACGAAGGCGAGGCCGCCAGCCCCGAGTGTCGGAGACGGAGCCGATGGAGGCGCAGTTGACGAAGGCGAGGCCGCCAGCCCCCGAGTGTCGGAGGCGGAGCCGATGGAGGCGAAGTCGACGAAGGCGAGGCCGCCAGCCTCCGTTGATCGCTTGCTATCCATATTGTAGTTGGGGCCGAACTCTTTGTTTTGGCAGGAAGTCGAATTGCTCGGAAGTCGAATTCGCGACCTGCACTCGCGGATTTGTCTAGATCCGAAATCCGTTGCAGTCCTCGGGGCGCCGACGGAGATCTAACCGTTGGAATAGTCTCCAATTTTTTGCAGTGGTGCGGGATTGTATTCCGCATGTTTTCACCGGAGGGATCTTCAAAGTGATATCCGAGTCAACCTAGATAATTATTTTCCTGAAGCCGCACGAAGTTTCGTCAGGGTTCTGACACAGGTTCAGTGTGAGGGTCGGCCAGGAAGATCCAGCCGTTGGAACGCGCTGAAATTTTAACAGCTTGTAGAAAACTCAATTTCGAATCTTTCCACTGAAGGGATCGTCGATATGATTTCCGAGTCGCCGTCGGTGATGTCCGCAACACAGGTGTTGCTGCTGCCCTGTAGTCTGTGCGCGAGGGGTGTTGTTGTTGATGAAGATTAGAGCCGCCGAAACGTTGAATCCAGCGCGCGTTCTTCCCACAGACGGCGCCAATTGTCGAGGTTAGGGCTCGGCAAATCCCTGGGTCGAGTACCCCGGGTTGATTGAGGGGGAGAGAGGTGCGCGCTGGTAGTTCCGTCGGCTGACAAGCAAGGATTTACCCAGGTTCGGCCCCTCATTGTGAGGTAAAGACCTACATCCTGCTTGTCTGATCTGTATTGATGTATCATGGTGGTGTTACAATGGTGCCGCCGGCGGCGGGTGTTGTGTATCTGTTGTCCCGTGAGGAGGATCCCCTATGAGGTGCCCCTGCCTGGCTTTATAAAGGGAGCCAGGTAGGGTTTACATGTTTTCTTGTATTGTACTCCAAGTCGTGCTTCATGGGCTTCTTTGGGCCTGCCAGGTGGGCCGTAGATTGGATCGCACCAGGTATACCAATGATAGGGGACCCGAAGGGTATATCCCCGTCAAGTGCAGAGTGGCCGGTGCTCCAACACTCGGCGGCAATTCATGTACTATACACCGAACGAATTCTTAAACCCGTGTCGCGAGCAAGCTCGAGTGCCCTTGCAACTTCTTAAAACTCATGCAGGTGCATGCTTGTCGGTAAGAAGATCAAGTATAAGCACGCTTGCATTTCGTGAACTATCGAGAGAAGGAAAGAACATGTACTACAAGGAAAATAACATTTTTGACACATTAAAACGTGTTTAAAATACATTTTTGAAAAAACGGGGTAGATGCCCCCAGGTGCAGAACGTGCGCTCTCATGTACTCCATACCTATATAAGCCACCCGAGCCACATTGTGTAGGTTTGAAAGACTTGGCGATATTAGGTTGACATTCTTGCGAGACAAGCAAGTAGTTCCCATCTTTATTCCTTGAGCAAATTTCTTTGAGAAAAAAGAGTAAGTGTATCTGAGCATGGGTCGATGGTGCTTTAAAGCCAATGGGGTCTTCTTGTAAATCTTGAAGATTGACACTTCTAAACAGATATGAGCCAGCTATTTGAGCACCTAGCGTGTGGATTTATCGCGAAAAGTGTGTGAATGTTTTCGTAGATTTCCTCCAAAATCAACCGAATATATCAGCCAAAGCTTGCGAGCTTGGCTGATGAAGAAGAATGCTAAGCCTCGAGGATATGGGTGCATACGTGCATAGCCTCTCTAAACAAGGGCGCAAATCTAGGCCACCAGATTGAACTTCGTGAAATAAATAAAACTTTTTTCTCCTTTTAGCTTCAATTGTTTATCACTAATGATACCTTGTTATATTGTTCAGATATTGTATCTACTCTACTATATATGTTATTTTATACCTTAGAAGCTTCATTTATGGGTTTTTTATTTTCTGCCCCACTTTCCTTAGTTCTAGCCCCACTTCCTTAGCTAGCCTCGCCTTTGCCCCACTTCGCTCTTTCGACGCTGAAAGACGGCCGAACGGTGCATTTTCGTCGGGTCAACCTCGTTTGACCGTTACTGCACTAAAGTATGTCACGTGTGGTCGTGCCCGTGCGCATCCATGCCGCTTGTCGTGCCCGTGCGCGCGTCCATGCCGCTCGCCATCCCGAATTAGCGCACCTTTAATGGCGGTGTCCCCTGGCCGGCAAAAGGCTACATCACCGCCTACGCTGCCGGAGCCTGGCCGCTCATCTGCTCCGCCTTGCTGTCTCTACCTACCTAGTCTGTGCCAAGTCTGCCGAACCGAATCAATGCCCATGTCGGCGGTGGCCATTACTGCCGGTCCGGACGCAAATGCGTAGAAAAGGAGCCCTTTTCCTCTACCATTGCACCAACATCGCCCACTGACCTCCTCTTCCTCTCTACTTGCCACCCACGCCCCGGTCCTCCGATCTTGCCATGGCTCGTGGTGGTGGCCGCAACACTCCTGGTCGTGGTGGTGGCCGCAACACTCCTGGTCGCGGTGGCAGCTCCAACCGTCGTCGCCGCATCACCTATCCTTGGTTTGTTGAGTCGAGCAAGGGTGGAGGAGACGACGGTTCACGTTCGAGCAGGACTCCTCCGAACTCGAACAGGGGCAGGGGTAGCTATGTCGTCCATCGGGCCATTGCTCCCGATCCCATTCCCTTCATCGATCTTGAGTCCGATGAGGAGGAGCAGGTGGTTGACCCGGGTCTGGCATGGGCTAGGGCCAACTATCAAGCCACAGAGCAGGCCAGACATTTCGATGAGCAACAACAGCTCACGGAGACTCTGGTCTGCGGTCGAGGCGGAGCAGGCAAGAGCCGCGGAGTAAGCCAGAGTCGCGCAGTACGAGGAGGACCTACAGAAGGCTCTGAACAACTCGCTCAGCAACAACAATTATTTTCAAGTTTGGCCCATGTTTTGAAAAAAACTCATAAATCGAGAAAACATCAAAAAAATGTAAAACCAGGGGGGGCTACCTTTTTAGTGTAGTATAGTATGGAAGGGAAAATATAAACTTGCAATTACATAATATTTGATAACCTTGCCTTGGATGAAGATTCATGGCTTTCAAGCCAAAAGACCAAGATCATGGCATAACATGTCTACCGTCTGTAACACCCCGGCCACTCCCGGACCGGCGCCTGTTACGCCTGGCAGCTCTCTAGGATCTCTAGACTGGCCCCACAGACCAACACTAGTCTTTTCTGCGCACTTTGTCCTCACTTGTGCGCACCCGGGAAGGACTTCCCGGTCGGTCACCCATCCCAATATTACCCCAGGCCAAGCACGCTTAACATCTGGGTTCGATCGAGATGAGCTTCCGGAAAAGAAGTTGCAACTTGTTGGTATGAGTATCCTATTAATCCTATTGAGCCCTGAGCCAGGATCTCACATCCTTCCCCCCTTAGAAGACCGACGCCCTCGTCGGTCAACCCCAGTCCAGGAACTTCCCCCTTTGGCACCCGTCTGTGCGTCCAGTGCCGGCACATGTCCCACATGTCCGCGCCTCTGACCCGCACACGCCCGAGTTACCGCAAGGGTCGGCTCTGATACCAATTGTAACACCCCGGCCACTCCCGGACCGGCGCCTGTTACGCCTGGCAGCTCTCTAGGATCTCTAGACTGGCCCCACAGACCAACACTAGTCTTTTCTGCGCACTTTGTCCTCACTCGTGCGCACCCGGGAAGGACTTCCCGGTCGGTCACCCATCCCAATATTACCCCAGGCCAAGCACGCTTAACATCTGGGTTCGATCGAGATGAGCTTCCGGAAAAGAAGTTGCAACTTGTTGGTATGAGTATCCTATTAATCCTATTGAGCCCTGAGCCAGGATCTCACACCGTCGTGCTATGATGACCATACTCGGCACAAACATGTGTTTTGACATTGTCAACAATGTTGCCCAAGCAAGATTCCAAGATTTTTTATTTTATTTTTAAACATTTTATTTAGTGCCGAAACCCCCATATTTTATGAAGTAGGTACCACAAATAAGATTTAAAATTGACGTCTCACAATTATCACGCAAACTATATCATATGGGAGGCATAACCCTTGAATAAAATGAAATTTTGAGTTTTTTTAACTATATTCCACTCATTAAATGAGTTTACTAGCATTTATCGAGAAATAAAGAAATTTGAACTACAAGTGTGTTATAGTTATGCCCCAAAATTATGTAAAAATCATAATAACATAGTCTATCATGATTGAACGCAATTTCAAAGAACAAAGTAGGAATAATTCACACTTAGCTATGAATGGTCACACGAAAAAATTTGGCCATGTTTTGGAAAAAATCTCATAAATCGAGAAAACATAAAAAATGTAAAACCAGGGGGGTCTTCCTTTTTAGAGTACTAGTATGGATAAAAAATCATAAACTTACAATAACATAATTTATAAATAAAGTGTTCACAAAATGGACAACCTTGTCTAGAGTTAAATGGCTTTCAAGCCAAATGACCAAGATCATGGCATATCCATGTCTACCTTTGTTCTATGATGACCATACTCGGCACAAACATGTGTTTTGACATTGTAAACAATGTTGTCAAAGCTTCCAATTTTTTTAACATTTTATTTAGTACCGAAATCAACATTTTTTGTGAAGTAGGTACCACAAATAAGATTGGAAATTGACCTCTCACAAATTTAACACAATCAATATCATATGAGAGGCATAATCCCTGGATATAATTAATTTTTAAGCATTTAAACTATATTCCGCACATTAAATGAGTTTAATAGGATTTACTGACAAATAATTTCCATAAATCAAGAAAAGTTCGGAAAAATGGAAAAACTGGGGGAATATTCATTTTAAGTGTACTAGTATCAACGGAAAATCATAAAATTCAATTCAAGTCAAATTCATGTCCAGAGCGCGCAAGACAGCGCTAGACCATGCCATGCTGCTGTATTAAAATAAGTTGGGTGGTGCCCCAAGCGATGCGGAATTGCAGCTAGTAGCAGTTTTCCCTCGTTTAACGAACCGAGGTTTATCGAACCAGTAGGACTTTGAAATCAACAACGAGGTGAATGTTGAAGATCTCTAGCGCTTGACCTTCAACAGACGTGGACCTGCACACACTCAACCAAAATACTTTGCCCCCAACGGCGGAAAGGTTGTCAATCTTTCCGGTCTCGCAGAAAACAAAGCGGTTAATTGTACGATGAAATATGAAAAGTGACCAGAGGAGTAATGATGATTAAAAGCAAGTAAATGAGGTTGTAAACAATGTAAAAAGATGGACCGAGGGCCATGGGTTCACTAGTGGAGTCTCTCAAGTAAATAAAATATGCATGTGATGGGTGAACGAATTACAGCTAGGCAATTGACAAGATCATGACACAAACCCAATTTAGCTATGACAAAAAGGACATGATAATATTTATAGAGGCATCACGACAAGGAACAAAGACCGTTGAGTCCAACTGCGTCTTTGTCTAAAAAGTCCACCGTGGGATCGCTATCCAGCCTGTCACCCAACGGTATTAAGTTGCAAGCAACAGACAATTGCATTAAGTAAAGTGCATGAACTAAGCAATACTAATATCAAAAGAGACATTAACACCGTTGTTTTACCCTTAGTAGCAATAGCACACCCTCGCCCTTAGACGTTTCTGTCACTCGTGCCCGGGAACAAAAGGGGGCATGAACCCACTATTTAGCATAAATACCCTCTTTTGGAGATACACACAATCACTTGGCCAAAGTAACTACGCACATCGGAGAGCATGCAAGAACATAAATTAATCATATAAGAATCATGCACAATCTGAACATAACTTCATAATCCATCGGATCCCAGCAAACACATCACATAGCATTACAATAATCGATCTTGATCATGTTAGGCAGCTCACAAGATCATAAGACATGAAGCACAAGAGAGAGACTACCAACTAGCTACTTCCATGGACCCGTAGTCCAAGGTGAGACTACTCACAAATCATCCCGGAGGAAGGCATGACGATGAAGAGCCCTCTGGGATCGATCTCCCCTCCGACAGAGTGCCGGGATCAGCTTCAGATTGGACCCCGAACTAGGGTTTTCGGTGAAGGCGCGTCGAGGTCGAATTTATGGAAAATAATGGCCGCCTTGACGTTTTTAGGTTATTTCTGATTTTATAGGCGTCGGAGGGGGCCGAGGAGGTGGCCCACGGGGAGGGGCGGGTCCCACCCACGGGTCCCCCCTAGGCCGCGACAGGAGGCCGCCTGCGCCCTGTGGGTCACCTCCGAGGCTGCCCTTCGGACTCCGTCTTCGTCCTGGCGTAAAAATAATCTCCGTAAATTTTGGTGCAATTCCGAGAATATTTTTAGAAGTAAATTTCTGAAACAAAAAGACAGCAGAAACAGGGAACTGGCACTTGGCATCTTGTCAATAGGTTAGTCCGACAAAATGCATAAAAATGATATAAATGACAGTAAAAACTTGTGACAATAACACAAAACTAGCATGGATCACTCAAAAATTATAGATACGTTTGAGACGTATCAGCATCCCCAAGCTTAACTCCTACTCGCCCTCCAGTAGGTAAGTGATAACAAATAATTTTTGATGAGACATGCTGTAACACCCCGGCCACTCCCGGACCGGCGCCTGTTACGCCTGGCAGCTCTCTAGTATCTCTAGACTGGCCCAACAAACCAACACTAGTCTTTTCTGCGCACTTTGTCCTCACTCGTGCACACCCGGGAAGAACTTTCCGGTCGGTCACCCATCCTCAAATTGCTCCGGGCCAAGCACGCTTAACCTCGGAGTTCTTTGTGAATGAGCTTTCGGAAAAAATGTTGCAACTTGTTGATATGAGTATTCTATCTTTCCTATTAAGTCCTGAGCCAGGATCTCACATCCTTCCCCCCTTAGAAGACTGACGCCCTCGTCGGTCAACCCCAGTCCAGGAACGTCCCCTCTTGGCACCCGTCTGTGCATCTAGTGCCGGCACATGCTCCACATGTCCGCGCATCTGACCCACACACGCCCGAGTTACCGCAAGGGTCGGCTCTGATACCAATTGTAACACCCCGGCCACTCCCGGACCGACGCATGTAACGCCTGGCAGCCCTCTAGGATCTCTAGACTGGCCCCACAGACCAACACTAGTCTTTTCTGCGCACTTTGTCCTCACTCGTGCACACCCAGGAAGAACTTCCCGGTCGGTCACCCATCCTCAAATTGCTCCGGGCCAAGCACGCTTAACCTCGGAGTTCTTTGTGAATGAGCTTCCGGAAAAGAAGTTGCAACTTGTTGATATGAGTATTCTATCTTTCCTATTAAGCGCTGAGCGAGGATCTCACATCATTTCCAGTCATGATGTGAGATCCTGGCTTAGGGCTTAATAGGATTCTTGATCAAGATAGTGATGCAAATCAAAGGATATGAATGAAGAGATACAAAACAATTATCTATAATTGATAGCAAGAAAGCAATGAATAAACAAGTTGAATCATCCAAGAAAAACCTTTCATAAATAGTATGTCAAAGACATGAAAACAATGTGATCAACATATTTGACTAATTCACAATGATAATAATTCCATGACAAAAGTGTTTGAGAATCAACACAAAGGAAGATGTAAGCATTAGCAAAGAGCTTCAACTTCCAACGACTTATCTTATAGATAAAGTCAATATAAAGATTCATGTTTAATCTTGATAATGTAATATGCTCAACGATACCCAGGGTCAATGCTAGATGTTTGCTTTTGTGGAGATAGAAGGAAAAAGGGAAAAAACTGACTCAACATTAAAAGTAAAAGAAAGGCCCTTCGCAGAGGGAAGCAGGGATTAGTCATATGCTAGAGCTTTTTGGTTATTAAAACAGAAGTAAAATGATTTTGAGGTATGCATGCTTTCGTCAACGACTTCACAACAGAGAAACTATCTAGTCCCTCATGACAAGCAAGGTTTTTAGACTTGTGAGAGCATCTGGTTCTTAGAAGAGCGAGTACGCTCTTCTTTCTCCTTGGTTTCACCATTGTCCAATGTTTGGGCTGATTTCTCAGATTTGCATTGCGCGGAGGAGAATTGTGAGTTATATTTATATTTTGCTTAAGCTGCTCTCGGGTTGATTCATGTGAAGACGTAATCCATCAACACCGGGTGAAAGGGGGGAATGACCTCGCTTGTCACAAGTTATATCTAGCTCTCTACTGCTCCCTCATGAGCTTAAAAACAGAGGCACAAAGAAGAAATATTTTGAATTTTTAAAGGTAGCACATGACAAATTTACTTGGAATGGTAGGAAATACCATGCATAGGTAGATATGGTGGACTCAGCTGGCAAGAAAGTTTGGCTTTGGGGATTGGATGCACGAGTGAACCATACACTCAGTACGAATTTTTAGGCTTAGCAAAAAAGTGTTTGAAGCAAACATCTAACAATAACCGGTAACAGAACAACATAAGACATTTACCGGTCATAACCATAAAAACTCTACACCGTCTCCCTTGTTGACCAAACAATTCTTTTGATGGAAAGATTAGCACTATGAATTAACAACTGTGAAAAACCACACAATTTTAAGCTTTCAACCATATTTCTTTACTAATCAATTCCACTCAAATAACCAGCAAGTTTAAGCATTCAACTTAACATCTCAAAACAATTGAGAAGCATCAAGTATCCACACCATGATCTACAAAACTATGCAGACTTTTCATTTTATTTTATCATCACACAAACAACATTTTGTCGTATTGACAATTCAAGCAATTTTTCAACAACAACTCTCCAACAAGTATAAGTGAAGAACAAGAGAGTTTAACTTAACAACTAGCAACTCTAAACAAGATAAAAGCTAAAAGCGAGAGCTTACTAGAAAACAGACAGTAGCTAAGAATACTCAAAAATATATAAGCGAAGCAAAGGAGTATTCAAACGAAAAAGCGGAGCGTGTCTCTCTCCCACACAAATAAAGCTAGGATCCAACAAAGATATGACTAGCAAATAAACTAACAAAACTGAAAGTAAAAAGACGCTCCAAGCATAGCACATAATATGTAAAGTGATAAAAACGAAGTTCAACGAAGACGACCTTATGATAGTCGATGAAGATGAGGGGATGCCTTGGGCATCCCCAAGCTTTGACTCTTGATAGTTCTTGATATTCAGAGGGGGTGCCATGGGGGCATCCCCAAGCTTGAGCTTTGATCCATCCTCGATTTCTTCATGTTCCTCTCCTTTGGAACTTAAAAAACTCCCTTCACACAAAACTTCTCATAATTTGATTGGAGGGTTAGTGCTCATAAATTAAAATGCACATGTGTTCAACTCATGACAAATTGCAAACCAACTTCATTAGACATTAGATACTGTTTACTAAGCCTCAATGTGGCACTCTACCCCTAGAGTATCACATATGACGATGGTAAAGAGACAAATGCAAAATAAAAGCAGAATCTGTCAAAATCTGAACAATCTGTAGAGATCGAATTTTTCCAGGCACTTCTGCAGCTAAAATCAAAAAAATTAAAACTAACTAAAGATAGATAAAAGCATCAGGCTTGCTGTAACAAATTATAAGAAAAAGATAAAGTACTGGCGATTTTAGGATTTTCGTGCAACAGGCGCACAGAATCTGTTTTTGGATAGCAACACAATACCTCGCACTTTCAATGCATTAGAGGCTAAACTTGGCACAAAAAACCAACATGAAGTTGCTACAGAGGTAATAACTTCATGACGCAAGAAAAGCAAAAAGCAAACTGAAAATAAAAGATGGGTTGCCTCCCAACAAGCGCTTTTCTTTAACGCCTTTTAGCTAGGCGCAATGCCAAATATCAAGTTTTTTCGGAGGCCTTTGCAACATCAAGAGCATAGCTTGACCTTATGATTGATTCAAAAGGAAACTTATTTCTCTTTCTAGGGAATTGTTCCATCCCTTTTTTAAGGGGGAACTGAAACCTTATATTTCCCTCTTTCATATCAATAATAGCACCAATAGTTCTCAAAAACGGTCTTCCCAAAATAATAGGACAAGAAGCATTGCACTCAATATCCATAACAATAAAATCAACGGGAACATAATTATCATTAACAACAATAAGGACATCATCAACTCTACCCAAAAGGTTTCTTTTTAGAAGAATCAGCAGATGAACATTTAAATAGCACTCTTCCAAGGGATTTAAATCAAGCATATTATAGAAACTTTTAGGCATAACGGAAACACTTGCACCAAGATCACATAAAGCATTCCAATCAAAGTCATTTATTTTCATCTTAATAGTGGGTTCCCAACCATCTTCTAACTTCCTAGGGATAGAGGTTTCAAGCTTTAGTTTTTCTTCCCTAGCCTTGATAAGAGCATCGGTAATGTGTTTGGTAAAGGCAAGATTTATTTTACTAGCATCTGGTGTCTTAGCAAGTTTTTGTAGGAACTTAATGACTTCAGTAAGGTTGCAATTATCAAAATCAATTTCATCATCTTTAAATAAACTAGGAGGATCCTCTTTAGTGGTTTGGATGGTATAAACTTTAATAGTTTTCCTATTCATTTCAGCAATTCTAGCTTCTTCACCCTCTCTAGCCCACCTAGCTTTCAAGAGAGCCATCATTCTTTCATTTTCATTAATTTGAAGAGAGATAGAATTTAAAGATTCAGTATGTTTGTCTTGATTTGGAGTGGTTCTAATTTTCAAAATTTCAAAATCATGAGCAAGAACGTCTACTTTAGAGACTAGACTATCCAGTTTTTCCAACTTCTCTTCAACAGTTTTGTTAAAAGCTTTTTGCGAAGTGATAAATTCCTTTAAAACATTTTCAAGATCAGAGGACACATTCTTATTACAATTGTAATAATTACCATAGGAATTACCATAAAAGTTGCCATTATTGGGAGGATAAGGCTTATAGTTGTTACCACCAAAATTATTTCGATAAGCATTATTGTTGAAGTTGTTTCTATTAAGAAAATTAACATCAACTTCATCCTTTTCTTGGGAAATTAATGAAGCAAGTGCAACATTATTAGGATCAATATTGGACTGATTGGTAGCAAGCATAGACATAATCATATCAAACTTATCACTCAAAGAGGAGATTTCCTCAACAGAATTTACCTTCTTACCACTTGGAGCTCGTTCGGTGTGCCATTGTGAATAATTTTTCATCATCTCATCCAAGAGTTTAGTTGCTGCACCTAATGTTGTGGACATGAAGGTGCCTCCCGCGGCCGAGTCCAAAAGGTTCCTTGAAGAAAAATTCAAACCTGCATAAAAAGTTTGGATAACCATCCACATAGTTAATCCATGCGTGGGACAATTCTTAACCATAGATTTCATTCTCTCCCAAGCTTGAGCAACATGTTCATTATCAAATTGTCTAAATTTCATAATGTTACTCATTAGTTGTATGATCTTAGCAGGTGGATAATATTTTCCAATAAAAGCATCTTTGCATTTAATCCAAGAATCAATGATATTTTTAGGCAAAGACAATAACCATTCTTTTGCTCTCCCTCTCAAAGAGAAAGGGAAAAGTTTCAGTTTTATGATGTCACTTTCTACCTCTTTATACTTTTGCATATCACATAACTCAACAAAGTTATTTAAATGAGAGGCGGCATCATCAGTACTAGCACCAGAAAATTGCTCTTTCATAAGATTTAGCAAGGCAGGTTTAATTTCATAAGATTCCGCTTTAGTAGCGGGTGGAGCAATAGAAGAGCATATGAAATCATTGTTATTAGTGCTAGTAAAGTCACATAACTTGGTGTTTTCAGTAGAAGACATAACGATAAGACAAAATAACAAGGCAGGAATAAATACTACACTAATTTTTTGGGTTTTAAAATTTTGAAACAGGAAAATAATTAAATGAGATATAAAGTAAGCAAGACGAAAACAAAGTAAAGAGATTGAGAGTATGAGACTTCCCTTGCTGTAGCTCCAAAGTCCCCGGCAACGGCGCCAAAAAACTGCTTGATGGTAGATATCGATAAGTTGGGTGGTGCCCCAAGCGAAGGCGGAATTGTAGCAAGTAGCAGTTTTTCCTCGTTTAACGAACCGAGGTTTATCGAACCAGTAGGACTTTCAAATCAACAACGAGGTGAATGTTGAAGATCTCTAGAGCTTAACCTTCAACAGACGTGGACCTGCACACACTCAACCAAAATACTTTGCCCCCAACGGCGGAAAGGTTGTCAATCTTTTCGGTCTCGTAGAAAACAAAGCGGTTAATTATATGATGAAATAGATAAAATATGAAAAGTGACCAGAGGAGTAATGATGATTAAAAGCAAGTAAATGAGGTTGTAAACAATGTAAAAAGATGGACCGGGGGCCATGGGTTCACTAGTGGAGTCTCTCAAGTAAATAAAATATGCATGTGATGGGTGAACGAATTACAGCTAGGCAATTGACAAGATCATGACACAAACCCAATTTAGCTATGACAAAAAAGGACATGATAATATTTAAGGAGGCATCATGACAAGGAACAAAGACCGTTGAGTCCAACTGCGTCTTTGTCTAAAAAGTCCACCGTGTGATCACTATCCAGCCTGTCACCCAACGGTATTAAGTTGCAAGCAACAGACAATTGCATTAAGTAAGCAATAATAATATCAAAAGAGACATTAACACCGCTGTTTTACCCTTAGTAGCAACAGCACACCCTCGCCCTTAGACGTTTCTGTCACTCGTGCCCAGGAACAAAAGGGGGCATGAACCCAGGGCCGGGCCGGCAAAACCCAAGGCCCTGTGCCAAAACCTAAAATAGGGCCCACCTCTAATATATACTATTTTAGTAGTGTAATAAAGAAACACGTCGATCATCGCTCAAGTATTCTAAATTCCTATTTTATATGCAAATCAAGCATTTCCATGGACCCTGACCTGCTGAAGAACTACTCTCAACGCTTATAAGGTTTAGAAAACCGATTGGGCCGGCGGCTCGACCTGAAAAAAACCAACACCTACTGTTTCGATACATTTAAACTTTTTGAGTTTTCAAAAATTGGAAAATACTTGCAAAATCTCAAAAGATTATAGCATGTAAAGTTATCCCAACACGTACATACATAAGCCCATTATAAGAACTATCCAAATGACAAGAATACAATAAAGCTATATCAAAGTTATCTCACAATTTATAAATAAAAATAACAGTGATAAATTACTTTGAATATGAGAAATCGTGATATCTTAGATTAGAAATTTGTGGTAGCATGTGTGAGTTTTGTTTAGTGCTAATTAAATGCGTAATCAAAATTTACATTATATATATATTCCTCAATTCAGAATAGTATAAAATCATTGAAAAAAGAGAGATCAATGGCCCATGTTGGACTCCGAACTTGTGACTCCAGCCTCACACAAAATCATAACTGACGCAACAACCAACTAGACTGAGATCAGTACACGTAAAGTTATTGAACTATTGCTATATGGAAGTAACTTGGAATTTGGGCCCCCAAAAATTTGGGGCCCTGTTCGGCCCGCACACTTGGCACACCTATGGGACCGGCCCTGCATGAACCCACTATCTAGCATAAATACCCTCTCTTGGAGATACACACAATCACTTGGCCAAAGTAACTACGCACATCGGAGAGCATGCAAGAACATAAATTACTCATATAAGAATCATGCCAATCTGAACATAACTTCATAATCCATCGGATCCCAGCAAACACATCACATAGCATTACAATAATCGATCTTGATCATGTTAGGCAGCTCACAAGATCATAAGACATGAAGCACAAGAGAGAGAGACTACCAACTAGCTACTGCCATGGACCCGTAGTCCAAGGTGAGACTACTCACAAACCATCCCGGAGGAAGGCATGACGATGAAGAGCCCTCCAGGATCGATCTCCCCTCCGACAGAGTGACGGGATCAGCTTCAGATTGGACCCCAAACTAGGGTTTTCGGTGACGGCGCGTCGGGGTCGAGTTTCTGGAAAATAATGGCCACCTTGATATTTTTAGGTTATTTCTGATTTTATAGGCGTTAGAGGGGGCCGAGGAGGTGGCCCACGGGCAGGGGCGGGTCGCCCCTAGGCCGCGGTAGGAGGCTGCCTGCGCCCTGTGGGTCGCCTCCGAGGCTGCCCTTTGGACTCCGTCTTCGTCTTGGCGTAAAAATAATCTCCGTAAATTTTGGTGCAATTCCGAGAATATTTCCAGAAGTAAATTTCTTAAACAAAAAGACAGCAGAAACAGGGAACTGGCACTTGGCATCTTGTCAATAGGTTAGTCTGACAAAATGCATAAAAATGATATAAATGACAGTAAAAACTTGTGACAATAACACAAAACTAGCATGGATCACTCAAAAATTATAGATACGTTTGAGACGTATAACGCCACAACGTGCTCTGGACGCGAACTGGCATGGCATGAATCAAATTATCGCGTCAGTTTGTTCCAACATGGTGTGACATGTCTACATTGATCACATTGTATTTTTGGGCTCATTTACAGAAGGACGAAAAAAACTTGCTTAGAAATGGGGTTGTTTACCCTAGCTTTGGAGCTCATTTGAAGCACAAAAATGCATTTGACGTGTCGAGATGTTTAACGTGTCAAAATGCATGCGTCCGCACCAGAGAAGGTCGTTCGCGTCAGAGAAGGTCATGATTACGTGAAGAAACGAAGCGTCTTTTGTTGTCAACCTGGTCTTTCCAAGAAACGAAGCGCACGGTTAAATGTTGTAGATTTACTCGTTGCGGTTCCAACACCTCACCACTCTCACTCTCTGCTCTCCCAACACCACCAAGAAAAATCAATGGACGATGGAGGCAACCATTGGTGGAACGACGGCACCGTCCCAAGCGACAACGCCTCCGCCGAAGACCAAGAGGGCTTCCAGGGCTGGTGGGAACCCTCCTCATCGGAGCCGAAGGAGGAGGAGGAGGAGGAGGAGGCGGAGGACGAGGAGGAGGCGGAGGAGGTCCCCGCTGACGATGTCGACAATGACGCCGATGACGAGGAGGAGGAGGACGATGACGGCTAGGAGGAGGAGGACGACGACGCCGACTGAAAGTGCATGGTTGATCCCATGCATGGTTTTGGTAATTAATGACAATCTCTATGGACTAATGTTTGTATTGAGCTCTATGTGTAGGTTGTCTTTTAGCTTGTGTCAAGATCATTTGTTGATCAAGGCCAAGCTTGCTTGTCTCCATGTGTTGGAGTCAAGGTGCTTTGCTTGATCTCCATTTGTTGGAGTCAAGCTCAAGGGAAGAAGAAGTTTGTGTTGATCAAGGCTTTGTGCGGATTGATCAACTCTCAAGTCCAAGTGAAGATATGCCGAAGTGAGCTCTCCCCGTCTTGGTGTATGGGGGAGCGTCATGTGAATCTTCACCAAGCAAGGCGCGTTCAAGAAAGGTGGTTCGCCTTGCGGAGATGAAGATCATCTTCATCAACCTCAAGTGGATTAATGCGCAAGGCAAAGGTATGATCTTGATAGGGCTTTGATTTTACCGGTCTCATGATGTTAGTTGAGAGACCGGGTTATAGGATAGATAGCCGTTCTATCAAGAGGGGCTCTCGACCGAGTATCGTGATCGTATCGTTCGTGGAGAGCTCAATCCTTTGCATCCATGCAATCATCTTTATTGGTTCTTATTTGGCTTTTATCCATGTGAGAATTTAGAGCTTGTGTTCATCTCCATACCAAGCTCTAGTTCACCAAAAACGGATTTAATGAATATCTTCTTGCGTTTTTGGTATTGGAGGTTTTACCGGTTTGCCCCTTCTACGAGAGGTCAAACTCTCTCCTTATATTCTCCTCCTCACATGATAGACTATGATGTGTATATGCATGATCTTGTAGGGCTTGTGATTATCTTCGAAACAAGCCCAAGATCATAGAAAACGGAGTCTTGATGAAAAACTTGTGCATTTTCGGTTTTGGAGATTTTGCCGGTTCATCCGCTTGGAAAGGTCTCACCTTTCCAACCCTTTGCACAATCTCCCTTGCTTGTTTCAATATTTTTACTTTTTGTAGTGTAGCTCTTGTCGTCCTCTTTCCAACAAAATTGGATTCACTCGATTCGGAGCTTCCACGCAAAAGTTATTCAGTTTCAGGGTTCTGCTGTTTTTCAGGCACCGGAAGTACCGGCCACGCGGGCGGTACTACCGCTCGGAACTTCCGGAGCCCAGTACCCTTACGAAAATTGGGTACTGGACTCCAAACGGAAGTACCACCGGAAGTAGTACCGGAACTTCCGCCAAACCGGAAGTACCGGTGCTCCCAGCGGTACTACCGCCCGGAACTTCCGGAGTTTCTTCCGGAGCCCAGTGCCGCTTGCGAAAGTTGGGTACTGGACTCTTAACGGAAGTAGCACCGGAAGTGGTACCGGTACTACCGCTAAACCGGAAGTACCGGTCCTTTTTCCGGTACTACCGACCTCGCGGGCTTTCTCTTCTAACCGTTGGCAGGCTGTTTTTGAGTGGGCCGGAAGTACCGCCCTCTGGGCCGGTACTACCGGTCCTGCGGGTTTTCTTCTCTGAAGAGAGCCGTTGGGGCTGTTTTTACATAGGGCGGTAGTACCGCCCCTTGGGCTGGTACTTCCGCTCCTGCGGGAATCTGAGCCCAACGGCCAGATTTCCCAGGGCACCTATTTAAGTGCCCCTTCTTCCCCAACGGTTCTATGCTTCTTGGTGAACCTTTTGCTCTCTCTCTCCTCCATTGTTGCACATCTTTGAGAGCTTGATTCCTCCACTTCCCTCCAATGATTCTTGCCCATCTTTAGGGAAACAAGAGAGGAGATCTAGATCTACCATTCCACCAATCAAATTCTCCTCTAAGTGAGGGGAACCTAGTGGATCTAGATTTAGGGTTGCTTTGTGTTCTTCCCTTTGTTCTTCCTCTCAAATCCCTCCATAGCATTAGTTGCTTTGGTTGGATTTCGGAGTGAAGGACTTGACCACTTTGTGTGCTCTTGCCTTTTGCATTTGTTGCATTGGGTTGCTCTCCCTACGGTGATACGTGAAGATCGACGTTGAGAAGCTTGTTACTCTTGGGTGCATTGTGTTCCCAAGAGCTTGTTGCCTCTTGGGTGCATTGTGTACCCTAGACGGTTGGAGGTGCCGCGAATACTTCGAGTTGTGAAGCTTCGGCACGAGTTTGGGAGCCCCCAATTGAGTTGTGGGTGTGTGCCCCAAGAGAAGTTGTAAAGGGCTCCGGAATCCGCCTCGAAGCATTCCGATAGTGGAAGGTGAACCAATCCCTTGGGTGAGGTTCATCGGAGAATAGGGTGAGGCCTTTGTGGCATCTTGAGTAGGCCTCTTGTGGCGAGCTCACACCCCTCCAACGAGACGTACTCCCTTAACAAGGAGGAACTCGGGAATACATCCTCGTCTCCGCGTGCCTCGGTTATTTCTATACCCGAGCTTTACTTATGCAATTTACATTGTGATAGCCTTCGTGCTTGAAGTTCATATCTTGCTATCTCCTTGTTGCTTGTCTTGCTTAGCATAAGTTGTTGGTGCACATAGGTGAGCCTAGTAATTAGGTTGTTGGCTTGTTAATTTAAACACATGGTTTTATTCCGCAATTATCAAGCCCCTAATTAGAAAAAGTTTTAATCGCCTAGTCACCCCCCCCCCCCTCTAGGCGACATCCGGGCATTGTTTGTTCTTTCAACGCCGACTCCGACAAAGACTCCTCTGACGCACCGCCGGCGAAGAGGTGCAAGCCCTAGGATTAGGGCTTCGTAGTAGTAGTAGTTTAGTACTCCTGGTTTAGTACTCCCTCCGATCCATAAAAAGTGTCGCCCACTTAATAAAAACTTTGTACTAACTTAGTACAAAATGAGCAAAACTTTTTATGGATCGGAGGAAGTAGTATTAGTTCAGTAGTTGAACAACCTTTGTGCGTGTTATAGAGAAGAACAACTTTTGTACCGTCAAAATCTTATTTGGTTCCCTAATCAACGAAAATGTTTATCATGATTTAATCATTGGGTTCGAGAGAGCACAGAAGAAAACGACGTAGTTAATCAACGAATTATTTCTAAACAAAATAAATTAAATGTTTGTCATGATTTAATCATTGGGTTCGAGAGAGCACAGAAAAAATGACGTAGTTAATCAACAAAATCATCTCTAAACAAAATAAATTAAATGTTTATCATGATTTAATCATCGGGTTTGAGAGAGCATTGAAAAAAGCAACATAGTTAATCAACGAGTTATCTCTAAATGAAAGAAATTAAATGTTGCACATAAAAAACTAAACATGGTTATATGGGCCCAATCAAAACCATGGATAGTGCAACCTGTACCGCATTGGAGTTTATAAACCGGTCGTACGCACTGTAAACTAGCGAGGTGGGACTAAACATGCGGTCTGCCATCCGGGCCCATACGTCAGGCCAAGTAACGGTCAAGCCTTGGAGTGATGCATCACAGTAGACGACAAAGTCCTTGTCTGTGTCGGGAAGGACAAGCACCGGGGTGGTAGTGAGCTTGACCTTGAGAGTTTGGAAGCTCTCTTCAGCTTTGTCGGTCCACACAAACTGTTTGTTTTTCTCGAGGAGGTCAGTTAAAGCCTTGGCTATCTTGGAAAAGCCCTCGATGAATCGGCGGTAATACCCCGCCAACCCGAGGAAGCTGCGGATATCTTTGACGGACTTTGGAGTAGGCCAATCCAGGATTGCCTGAATCATGTCAGGTATCACCGCTACTCCAGCAGCTGACACCACATGACCTAGGAAAATGAGCTCCTTCAGCCAAAACTCACACTTGGAGAACTTGGCATAGAGGCGATGATCACGAAGCTTGGTCAGAACTAGCCGAAGATGCTCAGCATGCTCTTCTTCGGTCTTGGAGTAGACAAGGATGTCATCAATGTAAATTATGACGAACTTGTCGAGGTACTCGTGGAAGATGGAGTTCATAAGCCTCATGAATGTAGCCGGGGCATTGGTGAGGCCAAAAGACATGACGGTATACTCATATAGGCCATAACGAGTAGTGAAAGCCGTCTTCGGAATATCCTCCTTTCTGATTTTGATCTGATGGTAGCCTGATCTCAGATCCATCTTGGAGAATACCGTTGCACCAGCTAGCTGATCGAACAGGTCAGTTATTCGGGGAATAGGATACTTGTTCTTGATGGTTACCGCATTCAGAGGGCGGTAATCAACAACCAGACGAGGAACATTTGAATCCCTCTTTTTGACAAAGATGACCGGGCAGCCCCAAGGTGAGCTACTAGGCCGGATGAATTCTTTTTCTAGTAGCTCATCAAGTTGCTTCTTCAGCTCAGTCAGCTCTTCCGCTGGCATGCGGTAGGGCCTTTTGGAAATTGGAGCCGTTCCCGGAACCAATTCAATGACAAACTCCACGCTTCGATCAGGTGGCATGCCAGGCAATTCCTCCGGGAAGACATCGGGGAAATCACACACCACGGCAACCTCATGCATTTCAGGCGGTGTGATGCCTTCCATAAAGCATAGGCTGATCTCCGGCGAGAGAGGAGTGGCAGCAGATGGAGTTGCGGACGAAGGTGACCAATAACTCACTAGCCCGATGGTTGGGTGGATCACCGTGACAGACTTGGCAGCACAGTTCAAATTGGCCTGATATTTGACTAGCCAGTCCATTCCCAGAATGACATCTAGACCATCTGACTTCAGGGCCATCAACAAGAACGGAAAGGACCAATAGCCTATGGTAATCTGGACCTCCGGAGCAATCCAGTTAGTGTGCCAACTAGAGCGTGGTGTTTTGACCACTAGAGGGGAGTCCATGTTCACAAACAGTATTTGATGGTTGTGTGCAAAAGCTATGGATATGAATGAATGCGATGCTCCAGAATCAAACAAGACTGAAGCTGGGTAATCATTTATTCGAAGCGTACCCATGAGAACACCGGTGTCCTCTTCGACTTCTTCTGCCGAGACGTGGTTCAGGAGGCCATGGCTGACAGTCATGGCCTTGGCGACTGGTGTAGAAGGAGCTGGTACAGGTGCTGAGGTAGTGGGTGCCTTCTGGGGACACTCCCTGGAGTAGTGACCCGGCTGGCCACAGCTATAGCAAGTGGGCCTCGGTGGTGGTGGAGGCAGCTGAGGGCGGAAGCCACTTCCAGCCGCACCCAAGGTCGAGGTAGCTGGGCGAGGCGGAGGTGGCCTGAACCCTGAAGGCCTTAGCGCGAAGGGTGCACGAGGTACAGCGCTGAAGGGCACAAAGACCCTGCGCTTCTTTCCTTCAGAAGAAGAGGAGCCCTGATTGTCCATTGGGGCTAGCCTCTTGGATGACTCCAGCTCCTTCCTACCCTGCTCCATAGTGAGAGCCTGGTTGTAGAGCTCCTGGTAGGACTAGAACTTCAGGGGTAGGAGCTCATAACGGAGCCTCGGTGCAAGCCCCTTGCGGAACAGATATTGCTTGTCCTCATCATTTGTCATGTCCCGAGGGGCGTAACGGGAGAGGTGGTTGAACTCACGCCCATAAGCTTGGACGTCCATGCGTCCCTGGGTCAGATCTAGGAACTCCCTCCTCTTGAGGTCCATGACGGGCTTGGGGATGTACACCACACGGAAGGCGGCGCGGAACTCCGCCCAGGTGAAGACGTGGCCCACATCAAACATTGACACGTGGCTCTCCCACCAAGAGCCGGCGGCTCCATTCAACAGGAAAGGTGGCGAAGTTGACTTGTTCCGCCACCGGAACGTGCAAGGCCGCGAACTTGCGCTCGAGGGCTCTCAGTGATGTAGCCCCACGTGAGAAGATGACCAAGAGAAAGATCCAAGAAGATGACCAAGAGAAGATCCAAGAAGATGGAAAGATAGGGAGGATCCGGCAGAAGCACGAAATTCCTCTTGTAGTGAAAATAAGATCGGTTCTATTAAGAATAGGTCGTCGTATTGATGACCAAGAAAAGTATGGAAAAGAAGCAAGCTTCAACGCTCCACAAGACAACAAAGCCCTCATAGTGGGGAGGGTAAAGAGCATCCAACGCAAAGCGAACTTTCATTCCCTTGTTTCGTCGTGGCACCCCCCCCCACAAGCACCCCCAGGCGAAGGGGAGACCAGAAAACGCTACAGTAGCCGAAGCCGTGATTTGTATGGTATGTCTTGCCCTCAATGTCCGGTTGGTTGATGAGTCACTAAATCCCTATCTCCCGGTGGTCGATCGATGCGCACAGAGCACGAAAAAATATTATTCTTTTTTTTATTTCCTCCTCTCCGGTCTGCAGAAGAGGAAGAAGGAGGTGAAGCCAGGCTGGCCGGCCTCCCAGCCGGCCCAGGCCGGCCCCCAGGCCGGGCTCCACCCCGAGACCGCCGGCCTCCTAGCCGGCCCCCAGGCCGGGCTCGCCCCCAACGCTGTCGGCCTCCCTGCCGGCCTTCCATCCGGCCACCCACCTGAGCCGGCCGGCCTCCCAGCCGGCCTAGGCCGGCCCCTGGGCCGGTTCCCCGCCCGCGCTCTAGGCCGGTTTACAGGCCGGACCTCCACCTGCGCCCGCCGGCCTCCAGGTCGGCCTAGGCCGGCCCCCAGGCCGGTCTCCCACTTTCCTGTCCCTTTTGTAATAGGCTATAAATAGAACTTCCCTTTCCCTTTTCAAGGTTAGACTGAATTTGAGACTTGTGAGCCATGCTCCTCATCCCTCTGTGCTAGGGTTCCTCTTAGAGGATGGATCTTGTTGTTGCTACTCTTTCACTTAGGTGTCTCTAGTAGTGCAAACCAATCTTTCACTGCGGTGATTCTATTGGATCGGTGGACCGGCCGGTAAGATCAATCGGTTTCAACAAGAGTAAGATTGGCTTTGATTCTTCGATACAAAGGCTTCCTTTTTGAGGGTTGTTGTTGGGTGGATATCTCTGCAGGTTTTGCTAGTTATCCTTTGTGTTTTGCCCACGAATATCCCCCGTTTCCCCTCCGTGTTCTTTGTGTTCTTCGTGTTCGTCCACCTTTCCGCTCCAATCCGTGAAGATCGGTCCTAGCCCTACATCACTCAGCCAATCATCTGCATCAAGTGGCTCTTTAGCTTCAGAGAATGTGGGAGGTTGGGACCGCAAGAACTCGGTGAGAGTGTTGCAGTCGTTGTTCCTCCTGGCCCCTTGTTGCACCAACTGCTCGAGCATGCGCTCATTTCGCAGCCGGTTCTCCTCGATAGCCATCAAAACCTCCGCCATTGAGGGTGTCGGTGGTGGATCAGGATCGCCTGGGTTACCACGGCGAGTAGGAGCCATTCTGAAGATTTGGACAAGGCATAGTTAGTAACCAACTCCGAACAGTTAGGATAGATCATTAGAGTCCTTCCAGATATAGAGATTTAAGATAGCACTAGCACAAGAACAGATGAAGACAACCACGTGTGACACCACGTCATCGCGGCGATAGCAAACAGAAACATTGACTCGAGACTTAAACTGGACGGTAGGAACCCAACCCCGAGAACCTAGACTTCAGCACCACACTCAAAACAAATAGAGATAAGATATCAGAGTAGAGCGAGTTGGATGAGGAGTAAAAAGAATCCTAAGAAGGTTTTCACAACTCATTTTTAGGTTATAAATAATTTTCCCGAACTAGACTCGACATCGACCAATAGAAAGGGTTTCCTACAGGCAGTCATGCTCTGATACCAACTTGTAGCGCCCCGACCACAGAACTATGCAATGAAGTTTTGTGCAACCGGTCGTGCTACACAATCGATGGGTACTGGGGTTACCAATCCCAGGCCAAAACCTTTGGCAGGCATGCTTGGAATGGATCATCGGCAACGCAACACTTCGATCGTGCCATAAGCTCAGACATAGCTATCATGCATAATAGAGAGATCAAGACTGCGGAACAACTGGCACATCACAGACTCTACGACACAAAGAGATCATAGCTCAACTCATATAAGAGAAAGATACAAATCACACACAAGGGTCACAGACCCATCATTACATCACGCGGAAGCGGGGTAGTGCTGTCTAACAACAAGATCCAAAATATGGCCTAAGAGGCCTACAAATAAACATCCCGTGCCAGCCTGTTCCAGAACGTCCCAAGCTGCCACCTGGGAACCCCGAACTACTCGTCGATGTCCAAGAAGAACCCACCTGTCTGCTCGGTGTCGTCCTCCTCTGAAACAAATTATAAAAACAACAAAGAGAGACTGAGTACGACGTACTCGCAAGTTTAGTAGGGCGATATAGGCCCAATGATGACGGAGGCTCTAAAGCTGTATAGTAGTTGTTTTGCATAAAGCTAGTTTTCATTTAAAAAGATCTAAACGACCCATGGCATCGACTACTCAGAGTGTTTTTCATAAAAGGGATAAGAGAGTAAACTTTCATCTTCAGTTCTCATTGAACCAACTTGTAACCAGAACCTCTCATCTCCACCAAGGCACTCCCTCGAATCACCCTCGAGGAAATGAACCCTTTTATCACACGTTGAAATGCAACCTCTAGCTGCCAAATTAATTAATTATGTTCAGGTTCTCTATGATCTTATCGTCTATTCCCAAGTCGTCCATAACCGCGGACACGGCTTTTTGAAAAGATTAAACCCTGCAGGGGTGTACTAATTTACCCACCGGTACCGTCCGGCTCGCCTGATTAGCTCTCTTCCGGGGAAAGCTGGCAAGTGGGCGCGGTTAAACCTTTACCTCGCATGAGACTATCCAAGGATCATCTGTGGCGACAGGACAAGTTTACCCAGCCTATTTCAGCCCCTCCCCCCATCGCCATGTCCTAAACACCTCCATTCTCATCGTTTCTTTTTCCACCCACACACCCACACGCAAATGGAAATAGCAAACTAGAGTACCCTTGGATATGCCCGCACAAGTTATTTAGTTAAAGGGGATTCCATATGTCCCCACCGTTGGAAGCACGTTCGTCTTGGTTCAAGAGGTAAAGAACTCGCACCTAGGGG
The DNA here is from genome assembly GCA_012064385.1 of Puccinellia tenuiflora. NCBI lineage: Eukaryota > Viridiplantae > Streptophyta > Magnoliopsida > Poales > Poaceae > Puccinellia > Puccinellia tenuiflora. Next base: position 115,288 of record QRDG01001334.1, read on the forward strand.
CAAGAATGAGACAAAAAAACATCCCCGATGGCAAGTCATCCAAGCCTTCTTAGCAATTTAATTAAGCACCATGAGTAACCACCATGTCCGAAACATTCCATCAACATCATAATTATGGAATTTAAGCAATGGACATAACTAGCATTTGACTAAGCATGGCTAAGCATAGCTAAGCATATATAAACAACAAATATATCTTTGTCTCAGGCCAACACATCAAACCTATGGTTCATAGGTAGGGAAACATGGATTGGTTCGGGGGAAAACATGCATTCATAGGATACTTTAGTATTGACCAAGATTGACATAGAATCGAATGCAATATTAAGGTGGATAAAATAATTTTATAAAACAATAGGATGCTAGATGCCAAGAAGGTTAGGTTATCTCTTGCCTTGCTGCCGGGGCGTGTAGTACTGCTCGTCGAGATAGGTAGGGGAACCCTCGACTCCGGAATCTATCCATACCCAACAATCGTAGAAGAACAAATAAATAACACGAAGACAAGTGCAATGCACAATCATGATGGTATGTCAATTTCATGCAATGATAACATCATATAAATTATCTAACAATATTAAATGGAGTGCCAAATAATTAGTGCAATTATTTGGAAGCAACCCCATATTTAACTTAATATCAAAATTGATTATAACTTATTATATTAATAAACAGTGGCTTAATTATGCATGAACATGACATGAATAGATAGGTATTGTTCTTTCGATCATTTTGGTACCTCATTTGTGATTTTCCAAATAGCGATGAATAATTAGTGAATTAAATAATTATTTAAATTTAATTCTTTTAATCATTTAAATAAATAACATCAAAGAAAGATTTGTGAACATGATGTGATCTTAGCATGGTTTGGTAGTATTTGCCATGCTAATCACTTTGATATTTTATTCACAAATTTTGGTTGATTAATTAACAAGTTATGATTTTCCCAAATTAGTTATTATTTACGCCATTTTAGGATTTCCTAAATAAAGGCAAATTAATTTACTCAAAAGAGCATGGCAATGTTACCAACATATAGGTTTTGTTTTTCTGAACAATTTGATACTTGATTTGCTAAATTTGGAGCATTATTTAATTAGTTATCAAATATTTTATTTTAATTAACTAACATATTTTACTGTTGGGCCGGCCCCCAGATCGGCCCAGGCCGGTTTCCAGGCCGGGCTAGTGTTTGAGGCGACCGGCCTCCTGGCCGGCCCAGACCGGGCACCAGGCCGGTTTCCTCTCAGAGACAGCCGGCCTCCCGGCCGGCCCAGACCGGAGCCCAGGCCGGGCATGGGCCTGAGACTGCCGGTCGTCTGGCCGGCCCAGGCCGGCACCCAGGCAGGGCACGACCAGGGCGGCGCGCGTGGAGGGCCGCCGGCGACGTCGAACGGCGAGCAGAGTGAGAGGGGGAGCGGGAAGAGCCTAATCATCCGTGGACCTCACCAGGTGCAAGCGGATGTGGTCGGCGATGGCGGGGGAGGATGCCGGCGACGAGTGCGTGCTCGGCTGCTCCCAGTCGTCGCGGACGGAGAAGAAGATGCCGGCGTCGATTCGAGCCTCACCGGCTCGATTCCGCCTGTGGGGAGGGAGAGGAGATCGAGGGGGTGCTTGCTGTCGGCCTCGATCTGTGCGGGGCGGACCTAAACGACGGCGACGGGCTCGGCAACCGCGGCGGGAACGTAGGAGCTCGGGAGGAGCACGGGAGGGAGAGAAAAGAAAGAAAAGGTGGGGAATGGATCCGGCAGGGCATCGTGGAGCAGGTGGGCGACGGTGGCGGCTCCTTACCCTCCCGGGGCCACGGCAGGGTGCAGCACAGGGGCGGGGTGGCATGGGCGCCGGCCACTGTGGCCACAGTGAGGTAGGGGATGATGTTTTGCAAATGACCCCCTGGTCCCAATTATTTTAAATTGCAAACAAGTCCAGCAACAACCTTTAGTGATTTAATTGAGGCATTAAACCATCTTAAACAATTCTGCAAAAATTCATGTGGGCTCTCAACATCATCTAGAAGCTCCACAAAATTTGGTGTTCCAAAATAAAATGTTTTGGATAACAATTGTTCACAGGTTTTAATTATAGTCATTTTTGACAATTTCCAAATTGTATTTATTTGGAGCACTTACACTTTTCCAAAAACAATGAAATTACTCAAGGAGGCTCATAATATAACAATGAAGCACCCCATAATTTATTATGAATTTTTGGAAAGTTTGACTTGGTTTAAAAAATAGAATTTGAATTGAACCACTTTTGAATTCTCAAATTCATTTCTTGTTTGGCAATATTTGGAATTTGAGAATTGGTTAGAAGATGTAAACTTGGGACTTCCTAAACAATTTGGAAGTCCAAGAATAATTTGCTTGCCAAGTTAAGCAAGTGCATTGGTGTTGGAGATTTTTGGAAGGTTTGCTCCCCCCTTTTGATGTTGCCAATTGTTGATGGTTAGGAGAAGCAATTTCATATGCATGCCATGATGCAAACAAGAATGTAAAAAGTGGACAAATTATTCGTATTTTTCATTTCTAAACTGGGGCTGTTACAAGGGTCAACTGGGGTACTTCTTGTCCCAGGACATGGAACAAGCCCATGTCAAAATGACAAGACAAACAAACATAAGGAACAATCTCAACACCCTTTTTATTTACTATTGATATAGCTTTTTATTATGAGGTGCATCACTGAAGGTTCACAATAGTATGTAAGTAAATTTTCACCATGAATGATGCATGGCTTAGATTAGCGGCCCAGGTGTCTCTCTAGCCATTTGTACAAACTACTTAAAATTACTTAGTTTCCACATTTATTTGGCACTATGATAGACATCCATAAACAAAAATACATAATATCAACTAAATATAATTAAGAACATGTTGAAAGCTTGCCATGTGACAGCACATATGGGCTAACCCCCAACCAAGACTCTTGTCAAGCTCACAACTTCATAATTTTAATCGCAATGGTTCATGTTTATTAAGTGTAATAAAAGTAAGGTGTGAGAGCTTTTTAACCAACCTTCCCCATAACAATCAATAACATAAGCATTTAAATTCAGAGGTATAGATAATACAAAGTAACATGATAAACATACTCGGAATAGCATAAAGCTAATAGGTAGATATGGTGGACTCACTGGAAAACTTTGGTTGAAGGTGTTGGAAAACAAGTTTTTACTTGTTGGAATTTTTGGGCTAGCAAAAGGGAGAAAGTTGACCGTCTAAAAGCATGCACAAGTGTCCATAGAACTAACCAATCCATGTTAAACAAAGTAAAGTAACATTCAGCATCAAAACATGAATAAGAGATAGCTCTTGATAAAACACTTGCAAATTAACACTCATTAAAAAGCACATGAATCATGCAACTATATGTATCTTTTTAAATCAACTCAAACATTCCTTTCCCAATCTTTTTAATAGCATCCAACTTAATTCAACCCACATTTCCAGTAGCTCTCACATATAAAAATAATAGTGGTGGTCTCAAAACAAAAATCAAACCAAAATAAAAAGCAAATAAAAGACGCTCCAAGTTTATGCGATAAAGTGCATTAATAGAAAAACAGAAGTTAGACGTGTGCAAACCGAGAGTGTGCTGGTCCAGTGGGGTTGTCTCCACATCCCCAAGCTTATGGTCTTCACCATCCTTGGATAGCTCTTGGTGTATCTCCTCTAATCCCTGTGAAAAAACTTCAAAACACCGTTTCTCCCATCTCTTTTCTGTGGGGTGACATTAGTAGTGATAGACAAATGAATTGCTTGTTGCATAAAATACTTAAACAAAAATTCATATGAATGTCCAGAAAGTGTATAATGTTGTATGCCTACTTATAAACTCAATTGGATCAAAAGATTCAAGTTAAAAGTTCAAAGAATGCATCAAACAAAATGGGAGAGAATCTGTCCAGAAAAATAGCAGCAGCAAAACACATTTTTCTACCCCACTTAAATATGTCGAAAAAAGCCAGAAACAAAACTAAAAACTAAGTCTCTTGTTACAGCAAGAGGACACAAAGAAAATCAAAAATAAAAACAACCGGGTTGCCTCCCGTAAAGCGCTTTCTTTATAGCCATGTAGCTAGGCTTTCATACCTTTGTTTTCATGAGGGGCACATGTTGTGTGGGTAATATTTCTTGATTCTCCCCTTCTCAATTTTATAAAGGAAACATGATAGCAAGATACCAGGGTCCCATGGTGTGATCAAGACAATCAATATATCGAACACTTTAAAGCTCAAAAGGAAACACCATGTAGCATATATTAAGTAACATCGATATCTAAATTTCTTCCTATGCATTGGCATTTTGTATATGAATGAATTAAAACAAGTATGAGTAGACCAATGCATTTTATCAGTAGGATTGCAACTTAAAGTTATTATAAGGATTCTTTCATAATAGTTGCAAGTAGTAAAAGCAAAGTTGACAATATAATTCCTAGATTGAGGCAACTTTGTAGATTTTGTAGTGTGGAGATGATCATTAAAATTATCATGGCAATAAATAGCATGCTTTCCTCTCTCAAAATTGTTGCAAGAAATAGTATCATCATTAGCATCATGGTTGCAAGTAGAATTTCTATTAGATAATTTCAAACCATGCATATATTTCTCACATAAAGCATATTTCTCCTCATTTGAGTAAATAGTTGAATTCAAGAATGATATAGGACTCTCATGAATGAGAGTATCATTACAACCAGCAAGTTTATCATATTTATCCTCACATAAGCTAGTAGCAATTTCTAAGCATGGAGGATTATCAAGCAAAATAGGACCATCAATTAAAGCCTTATCATATTGCATACCAAAAATAGCCTCATTATCACCAAAACCATCATAAAAGACCGGTGAGTTTTGAGTTTGAGAATTACCATCATCTTGTATTGGTGAACTTGGAGGTCCCTGCACATCCCCAAGCTTAGGATTGATCATAGCAACAATTTTTATAGTATTTTAATTTTTATTAATTTTTATGGGTTTTTGATATAAAGAGAAGGTAAATACAAAACTGAAAGTAAACTAAACTAAGATGCAAAACTTAAAGTAAATATGCAAAACAGAAAGTAAACAAAAGAAAAACTCACAAGCAAACAAGTTAAAGAAGTACACCTCCCCAAGCTTAGATGATTGCAAGATACAAAATAAAAGTAAGACAAATGCAAGAGGCAAAACTAAAAGTAAATCTATTGTCTAGTGCACACGAGAATAATAACTTAAGCGCTACGCTCCCCGGCAACGGCGCCAGAAAAGTACTTGATAACCCCCAAGAGCAGGGGATCACTTTAGCACCTCTCAATGTGGAAGTAGGGTATCGATCCGCAGGAGCAAGAAGGAAAAGTAATCTACTCCCTACAACTAAAGTTGTCGTGCTATTGTCGAATCTGGCCGCGGCAGGGGTGCCATCCGGCTAGGTATACACGCCGACGGTAGAGAGAAGATGTGGGGGGAGGAACGTAGCGGGATTCCGGTGACGGGATTACACACAGTTTACCCAGCTTCGGATCACACGACGGTGGTGTGATCCTACGTGCTGCTATAAATCACTATAAGGCAATATCGCCGATTACAATGATGTTGTGTGTATAGCCTGGTGTATGAGGCTGTGGAGATTGTGTCTGGATCTGCCCTAAGGCGTCCCGTAGGCCGGCTTATAAAGGCGGCCAGGCCTAGGTCTTACAAGAAAAGTCTACCGGCATAAGGAAATAGGAGTCCTAGACTAATACGGCTTAGTTGTCTTCGTCTTGTGCGCCAAGTCGGATAGTTACTGGGCCTTTGTCTTGGGTCCTCCTTAGCCGGCTTCGCTTTGTCCTTGTGCTTCAGCATATTGGGCCGCCCGGTAAACCTGCCGGCATTACCACCAGTGGGCCACCCTGGTATAGTGGAATACGTACATGTCGATGATACCCCTATTCGGTATATCCCCGACATTAGCCCCCGGAAAGTTTTGAGTTCTCCAGCGGTCGGCTTCTTCGACGGGCTTGAAGTAGTTTCGCCTTTGTTTGTCTTGTCTTGGTTAGGCGGATGTAGAACTTGAAGCTTTGCCGAAGAAAATATCCGACATGTACTGCCGAACTAACATCGTCTTAATTGCCATTTAAGACGGATTGACCAGGACGTCCGGACTGATCGATTTTTAATCGTGCCGGCTTATGTCCAATGGAACTCGTCCGATTACCATGCTCCTGATGTAGACCGCGTCCGGTCTGCTTTTAGAATTGAACTGTGCCCGCTGGTGCTAGCTTTATTCCATTGGGAACACAGTCAATTTGCATGTTCCAGAACCGAGTTTATTCCAAAGAATGGATGAAGAAAAAATCTCCGTCCAGGTGGATGTAGCCCCCGAGGCTCATGTCGGCTTATGAAGTAAGGCGGCATGAGACTCAGAAAATCCAATGGTTGTAGCCCCCGAGCGTCGATGAAGATGTACTTGAAAGTCGGCTCGATGCTCAGTAGAACTTGCGTCGTTGTAGATCAAATGGTTGTAGCCCCCGAGCCTCATGTCGGCTTATGAATTAAGACGGCATGAGACTTCGACGCAGCCCCCGATCTATCCATCAAAACTGTAAGTTCCGACGGACTGTACGCCCCCAAGACTTATGTCGACCTTATGAAATAAGGCGGCATTAGTCTTGATGAAAACATCTCACCGGGTAACAGGGCAATGTCAATCTGTTTAAAACCCAGGAGGCGGCTGAAATGAAAACATCTCGCCGGGTAACAGTGCGTGATGCAAATCTGTTTTAAACCCAGGAGGCGGTTGAAGACGAGTCGGCTTGCAAGAGACGTCCTTGATGAAGCGACAATAAACCACTTGTAGAATAGACAATAACTGCATTAAGCTGTACTTTTAATGCAAGCTGAACAATTGTAAGGCCTAAGCTGACAGTTTTTTTTTAACAAAAAACTTTGGGTTGCAGATTATCTGCGGTCCGCCCTTAAGTTTTCTGGCTTATGCACTTTATCCATATTTCGTGTGTTAGCAAACCTCCAGCACGGAACGTCTGCTGGGCAACAGGGATGCAATACTAAGCTGTTTAGACCCAGAACAAGCGCCGGCTTTTGGTGCCGAAACACCTACTTAGGCGACCCAACACATAAGCGGTCAGATGAATACTCTTAGGCGGACAAAACATTAGTTTGTAAGGCGACATGGCCAAAAAATCATCAGAACATAACCACTAGCACGAAGCAAATTCGGGTTGATATTGATATCTTAGTATATATGATCATCAGGAAATAAAAGATGGCATGATCTCAAAGAGCGAACCAGAATTTATTTCATGAGCATATATAATGTCAACGAGAGAATTGCTGAAAAACTTAGCTTTTTGTTGCTCTTGGCGTTGATGACGCATAAGCCGGGATACAACGATGAGCAGGCCGCGAGGGTAATTAAGCCGGACCGCGATGACGAGTAAGCCTCGACGGAAATTAAGGCGGACGTGGCGTGGATGACGATGAAGTCTTCTAAACCAGGAGAGAGAGAGAAAAAAAATTGATTATTGTCGATTGTCACGTAAGCCGGAACAACGACGATAATCATGCCGGAAAAACATCATGCCGCATTTGCAATTAAGCTAGAATGCGGAAAAACATCATGCCGCGTTGGCTATTAAGCCGGAACGCGACAATGGCTAAGCTGAAAAGGCGTCATGTTCTGTTAGCAGTTAAGCAGGACACGACAATAATGATGCCTAAAAAACATCGTCCGCGCCGACAATTAAGCCGGAATGCGATGACGGGTAGGCAAGAAAATGACGACGGGTATGCCGAAAAAAGGCGTCTTGCCGCGTCAACAATTAAGCTGGAACGCGACGTTAAATACGCCGAAAAGGCAACATGCCACGTCGACGATTAAGCCGGAACGCGGCGATAAGTAGTCGAAATAAACATCATGTCCTATTAGCAATTAAGCTGGACACGACGATAATTATGCCTAATAGACATCGTCCGCGTTGACAATTAAGCCGGAATGCGATGACGGGTAGGCAAGAACACGAAAAACATCATGTCGCGTTTGACAATTAAGCCGAAACGCGAGATGGGTATGCCGAAAAGGCGTCGTACCGCGTCGGCGATTAAGCCGGAACACGATGATAAATACACCAAAATTCTGACATGAATTGCCATCTGGCTTGATTATACGGGAGATGCTAATTCCCACGTAATATCATGCATGTGATTAGCGCTCTGGCCGCAAAATCCATGCATATACATTGCTCCTTAGCGTAGCTTGTTGATGAAGTTGCCGGCCGTAATGACGTACGAACCGATCCGATGCAAATACGTGATCTGGCTGAGTATGCTGACATGGACGACACGCGCCGACCAGCGGATTGGATTGAGGCGCTTGCTGGCATGTCAGAAGCCGGCTAGCAGGTCTTCTTTTCTTTCTTCAAGATTTCCTCAAGCAAAAGCTTTATCCTAGGACTTGCCTGCTTGGAAGAGCGTCGATGTTGGAAAGCTCACGTATCCTCAGTATTCCTTGGTTGGCTTTGATGACATGTGTATCTGGCGAGTAGCACTTGTTGGCCTAGCGCACACACTGCCTTGGCCTGATTTCTTGAAAGGATCGAAGCAGGTCTTCGCGTAGGTACCCGCTGGTTCCTCCAGTGCCGTACGCTGATGCGGAGTTCGCCGTCATACGAATCCGGTTTGGAGTTCTGCTCCTGGACGAAGGGCTGCTGCCGTCTTAGGAATTTTAACCAGTCAGTGCTAAAACCGATCGGAAGTGCATGAGGATTCTGTTTCCTTGTCGGTATCCGCAACTCGCGATGAGCGTGGCTCCATAGTTCATACTGAATCGGCGAACCCGGAACGCTCGCGGCGGAAACCTTGACGACTGACTAGCAAGACGCGGCTTGGATGATCCTGCTTGGGTGATGGAGCAGTAACGACGCGAGTTGTCTTGAGACCTGTGCAGTCTTCAACGTAGATGTAAATCTGATCAGCTCCGTGTGCGAGGTTTCGCCGGCTTGGCCTTGAGGTGCAGCTGCCCAGATGCGATCTGGATTTGGCGGAGCGGATGTAGTAGTCGATCATGCCGAATCTGATGTGCCGGCTAGATGGATCTTGCCGATGATGATAACGTTGATCCCGTCTGGATCATCGCCTTGACGCCTCTAGCCCCACGGTGGGCGCCAACTGTCGTGGTATTGTCGAATCTGGCCGCAGCAGGGGTGCCATCCGGCTATGTATACACGCCGACGGTAGAGAGAAGATGTGGGGGGAGGAACGTAGCGGGATTCCGGTGACGGGATTACACACAGTTTACCCAGCTTCGGATCACACGACGGTGGTGTGATCCTACGTGCTGCTATAAATCACTATAAGGCAATATCGCCAATTACAATGATGTTGTGTGTATAGCCTGGTGTATGAGGCTGTGGAGATTGTGTCTGGATCTTCCCTAAGGCGTCCCGTAGGCCGGCTTATAAAGGCGGCCAGGCCTAGGTCTTACAAGGAAAGTCTACCGGCATAAGGAAATAGGAGTCCTAGACTAATACGGCTTAGTTGTCTTCGTCTTGTGCGCCAAGTCGGATGGTTACTGGGACTTTGTCTTGGGTCCTCCTTAGCCGGCTTCGCTTTGTCCTTGTGCTTCAGCATATTGGGCCGCCCGGTAAACCTGCCGGCATTACCACCAGTGGGCCACCCTGGTATAGTGGAATACGTACATGTCGATGATACCCCTATTCGGTATATCCCCGACAAAAGTGGCACAAGTTTTAGTTGATTATGCACTAAACAGGTTTAAAGAACAAGATGGTTGATTTAATGGATGGAAGTTTAATGTAACAAAACAAGAATGTAAAAGTGTCCCAATCCTCTTCAATGCAAGAGGACAAGACAAAGGTTTTCTCTTATAGAAACAATGGACATGGGTTCATGGGTTCACTCAATCCTCTCTCCCATCTATGGTGATTATCATGTTATAGATAAAAAGTACACACAATTGTCATGCTTTAATGGTAAACTTCTATGACGGCTACATGTCCTAAAACACATAGTTGAAAGAAAATAATCATTTGTGTTGCTAGGTCACCCTCGTAAGGCTAGCGTGGTTTGTTGTCACTCTCACATCATACTTCTTCCTTTTTACCCCCAGATAAAGGATGTTGGGTTGTATTGTGTCACTCAATACATATGCCGTTGTCACATCGGCCATCCCGTACCTACATACATCAAACTTCATAATGGACAATATTCTAAACACTAGTGCAATGATTCATATTCCGTGTGCATGACCACACCTCTCTCATCTATCTACACTTGGTGGTGTCAATTACCTCATGACATGGATAAACAAGACATTATGCATAAATCGAACCATCACATGCATCATAGAATATCTCCAAAGTATGACAAGTCATACAAGATCAAACACAACGATAAATGCATAACAAATATCATCTCATACCACAATATCCACCATAGGAATTACATAGATAGATCCATACTTATGCAAGGCACATCATATGGACTTCAACAATGATCATACATAGAGAGATTAGATCAAGTTACCAACACAAACCCAAAGTCCAGGGGGTGGACTACTCCCCCTTCATCATGGTGATGACGGTGGAGATATTGGAGAAGATGGAGACCACCCCGACAACGCTCTACCAGAGTTTTCCCCCTCCAATCTTCAGCTCCAGATCTCTGTTTCGGTGTTTCTGTGTTTTCGGCCGCCTCCTCTCCGAAGGGCATCGGGGACTATTTTTATAGTCGGTTTTAGGTCAAGACGAAGGTTCTGGAGAAAAGATCGACGACAACGGAGCCTCGAGGCCCCAGATGGTGGGTCCCACGTGGCCAAGGAATCTGGCCGCATGGGCCACCCTCTTCTGGCCCTCGGGCCTCCGTTTGTTCGCTTCCTTCGCTCCTACGCTTTGTTCCTTCAAAAAATGATGCTCGTAAATTTTCAGGTCATTTGGATGTCGTTTGGGTCCCTGAAACATCAAAATATAGAAAATAGGGTTTTCTGCCAGTGCAGGGTTAATTCCAGAAAAATAGGAAAACTGTGAAATCTTCCCAAAATCATTATAAAACAATGATATAACCCTTATATGATGCAAATATGATTGAAATATGAGTATTATAATGCAAAGTTCATGTATGCGTTTTACATGCATCAACAGCCAAACATGTTGGGTATGAAATCTAGTTCCAAGATTCTTGCCCGAAATAATGGTTATCAAATGAGCTCTAAGGCTATAATTTGGTTTTACCTTAATGAATCTTTGATATTTGCGGATATCTTGCTAGAGATTCTAATCATAATTACATGTAATCACAAATAGTTGAGCGCATGTTAGTCGAGGCCTCCCCCCACATAAAAACTGCAATGATGGTATTTGGTATAGTAACCTGACTAATTGCCTAGGGACAATTCCACCACACCTATCACCGCTATTCCACACTCATATTATATTACTTTATAGTTCCTTTGTGCTACCACAACTAATTTCTATTTTGATGTTATTTATTATATTGCAAAACTATCCTTTTATACCACAAAAGTTTCTCTAATTATCTAAAGCAAACGTTCAGTGTGTGTAGAGTTGTATGAGTGGTTGATATAACTTGAGAGAATACTTATCCTGCCTTTAGCTACACGTTGGATTCAATGCTCTTACTTATCGAAAAGTCTATAATAGAGCCCCCCTTCACTTATGAGTAATCACTAATCACCAACATTTTAGAATCACCTCACGACAATCTGGAAGAAGCTAGAAGATATCCAGAAAAACAACGTCGTTATCACTCCTAAACGAGACTCCGGTCTCAGATTTCTCGTTACCAAATCCTAAGTCTGACTCGCCATCATCATAAGGTAATGAAACAATGAAGAACACTCTTCGGTGTTTCGTGTGTCTCATGTCAAGACACTCCAACATATCTTCAAAAATCTCAAATGGTGATGCTGATGAATATAGTAGGCCTTTATATAAAGTTATTGCCAATATTTTTATGAAAGAATAAAAACTCTTGAATAAATAGGAAATTCTGCTTGTAAAGAAAAACATGAAAGGTCCTCTTGGACGCTATTGTCAGCTTGTTGCTTAAGTTGCTAGAACTTGTCCTTGTTGCGATTGGTGCCATTTTCCCTGATGGTGCCCAACATGATCAGTCCAAGTATGATATAGGCCCATTTGTTGCCTTTGTTTCAAGCAATGCCGTCTAGTCTCCTTGTGTTAATCAATAAGTAATCTTGATCTGACCATGGTTAAGTTTCAGATATCAATATTGCCTCACCCAAGTGTGAAGGCAAACATTTGAACTTCCATGAGAAGTTTTTCTCTTCATGCTAGTCCTCCTATTGCTGGCTTGAAGAAAAGATGAAGAATAATGTAAGAATAAGAGGATCAAGTGTAGTATAGGTTTTAATAATTTCAATTAATTTGTATTTTTCTAATTGTATTTATTTTATGTAAAACCCCAATGTAATAATTCATGTAATAAATACTTTACGATTAATAAATATTCCTTTGTAATATCCCTACTCATATTCTATTTCATTGCTCTTATTCTATTTCATTGTTTATTTAACCTTGTAATAATTGTTGTGATTTATACTTGTAACATTAATTGAAATGAATATTCCACTTGTTTATGGATTCAAATTCAAATATTTGAATGAAATTGAGTTTGCAAACTTATGTTTATATCTTGACTATATGTGAAATGCTCATATTCATATTTGATGCTTTGAAATGATATAATCAACAAATGTCATGTACAAACTTATCGCGCTGGTTATCAACAATCTATTTATCAATCATCGACAAGAGTGAAACTTCGATCACTTTGCCCCTTCTATCAAAAAGTTCGAAATTTCTCCAAATTTTCACATGGCCAAATGCACTATCCTCACAAAACCTAAAATTACGGGATCTGACACATTCTAATCCCGAGTCATGAATTGCAACATGCATAAGATAAATTAATCGTTAGGTGAATTATTCACCATGTTGAAATCTGCTGAAACCCACCAATTTGGCGCGCATATTCCCGCCAAGCGGAATCTCTCGTTGTCTTCTACCCTAAAGTGCCGTCCTCCTTCGTACAAACAAGCCATTTGCAGCCGCAAGATCCGCCCCCTCAGACCGTCCCGACCGTCAGATCTCTTCAGTCTCGTTTCTCTTTTCCCCTTCCCTCCAGGAGATGAGCGCCGCCTCGCGTGGGTGAGCAACCGCCGCGTCCCTCGCCGCCGTGCCAACTCCGACTGCCGGAGCCATGACTGAACCGTCCCGGGAAGCTCCGCTCACAGCGGCCAACAATATCGAGGCATGTTTCTGCTCAGCTGTTGCTGCCTGCTTGCAATCTGCATCTCTCTCGCTCTCAGTCCCGTCTTCTTGCAGCCGTTCTTTGTCCTCCACAAGCCGGCCGCTGGTGCCTCCATCTCCGCTTCCTCGCTTACAACTACCCGGGCTCGGCGGCGGATCGACATTTCCCAGCCGTCATCTCCCAACCCCAAATCTGCAAAGAGGCCGCGGAACGAGGATGACGACGACGCCGAGGGCGACATGGGGATGTACGAGCAGCTCCGCCTGGATGCCTTCCACCACACCTGGTCCAAGATCCAATTCACCATCGATGTCTGCCTCTTCACCCGATCACTAGACCAACCAGTCTCGTTACTCGTCATGCCAATGCTTTGATGCGTGCTATATCTCATTGCTCTGTTTTGCTTCCAGGAGGTCCTTAGAGGCATCAACCTCAAGCTGTTCGACCAGGTGCTCCAGTGGGTCCAGGAATCCTTCTCCACGGTCCGCTCTGTCAATAGACCTGGCCCTGCTGAAATCCAGCAGCCGTACCCTCTCCTAACTGATGTGATCTGCAGAAAGATACCGACGGCATTTGTTCTCACTAGTGAGCACAACGCTGCCATCAAGTGTTTAACTGATTGCTTTCTACTGGTGATGAATCGGCTGATTTGATGGGATTCGATTTCTCACTTTTGCAGAGAATGCGGAATTTGTCGATGATCTCACGACATTTCGGGATCTAACCGATCATCTGGAGTCCAATGGATGTCACCTGGCCAAGCTGTCGTCAACTGAATTGTCAGCGAAGCATGGAGTTGCTGGCTGCTTAAGGAGCTTGTTGAGGCAGCTGCTTTCAGATGTTCCAGATGTGGGTGGCATGACCGCAGCTCAAATACTATAAACCTGCAGATTTGATTCAGACATGAGTGTGTAGGCTCACTTCATGTGTTGCTGCTTTTCAACAACAGGTTGCGGATGTATCTGCACTTGCATCTTGGTACTGCGGAGTCAAGAATTATGATCAACCCATCGTTATCATAATTGATGATTTGGAGCAATGTTCTGGTGATGTTCTGGGAGAGCTTGTGATGATGCTGAGGTAACCTTTATGTTTTGTCGCATCACGCACTTCGCCCTTATCTTGTGGGCACTTCTAAGCCAAGCCTGGTAAAAATAAGTGAGCCAAGCCTTGTAAAAATATGTGCAATCTTTGAAGGAACACTGATTTAGGTACCAACCACATGGAACTAGTTTCAACTTTTAACTCACTCTGTTAATTCATATCAATTATTGCAAGAAGCATATTGTTTTGTTTGTTCAGTAGATTCTGCTCCTTGTAGTTTCATGCTCCACGCTACTTCTTTAGCTCCTGTTAAGAAGAAAAGTTTTTACCAGTAATGAACGTAACTTGTAGTTTTTTCTTCCTTTCTACGAAGCGTTGAAGCTTCAGTTGTGTGCTTGGTTTTACAGAGAATTTTGGAATGCCTAATACTATAATCTCTCTGTTGCAGCGAGTGGGTAATTAAGATTCCAATCTTCTTTGTAATGGGGATAGCAACTACCCTTGATGCACCAAGGAAACTGCTCTCATCAGAAGCTCTTCAACATTTAGATCCCTGTCAACTCAGGATGGGGTCTCCTTCTGATAGAATGAATGCACTTGTTGAGGCCATCCTTGTTAAGCCATGTGCCGGTTTCTGCATCAGTCACGAAGTTGCAGTCTTCCTCAGAAATTACTTTTTCCGACACGATGGGACAATAACATCTTTTATTAGTGCTCTCAAGGTTAGTGTTGCACTTAAACTGTATTCATGTTAGAAATACTATTGAATATGTTTCTCTATTTGTCATTGAAAGACTAATCAAAATTTACATAGCTTGCATGCAGTAAGCACTTCTCCGTCGAACCTTTGAGCTTCTTGTGCGTGGGAATACTTGAAGAGAATTGTGAGGTTGTTGCTATTTCCAACATAGTACTGTGTTTTCTAATTTTATGCTACTACAACCAGCTATAATCTATGCTTTAGTTTCCCTTCAATTTTAATATAATACTCCGTATCTCTGTTTGAGTGGCTTCTGATTTGCTACCCTACAGAACTTCTGGCGTGATAAATTTGGTGCACTGCCTCAAGCAATGCGGACACAAGCTTTTGGTTTGCCCTCATGCACAAGGTATAAGACTTTGCTAGTATGATTTTCACACATAACATAGTTTTAAAACTTTATATGGCAGGGAAAATAGCTCAATCAAGCCTGGCAATAATTTGTTAGAAGGGTTGTCTGAGCTGATGAAGTTGCAAAGGGATTGGAGTTCTGTTCTCTCGGTAGGCTCGTGATGCTACCCCAAATTTCCTGTTTTTTAGGCAACGGCAGTTAGATTGTGCTAAACGCTTCAGATATTCCATGCTCTGATGTTCACATTTCTAACTTCATGTGAAGGATGCTTAAAAGCTAATGAAAATCATAAATTTCTGTGTAATTTTTTATGAATAAACAGCTGTCCAACTTTGAAATTACAAAAGCATATTTAGTTGATTAATTGGAATTATGCTAGGTCCATAATACTGAATATGTATCTTCTACAACTATATGATTATCCAGTGCTTGTATGAAGCTGGAAGACGTGGCAAAGTGCAACTTTTGGATATTTTCTGTGAGGCAATCAACCCAGATCTGCGTACTCAGAAGGATTCAAATATTAAACTGCTTATGTCTGAAGTGACAAGTGGGAATCGGTCAAGTGGAAATTCGGATCCTGGTAGAAGATTTATAGCTCAGGCATTGGATACAGTAAGGTATGATGATCGAAGTTGCTTTCAGAATTTTGGATGGACAGAGTCGCTAATTGTTATATTTACTAGAGCTCCAGATTACCGAATGGAGTGACTAGGTCATGGTTATTGTATTGTGAAGTAACTAGATAATACCCCGCACGTTGCTGCAGGAATCCATAGCGACATACATTAGCAATACATAAGTCATGAGAAATATGTCTATTTTGACTAATAGCATAATACTACCAGATGGAATTTAGGTATAGGAAGAATGGTAATGCCTACAGTACCACATTCCTCACATTTAGCAACAGAAGAACCATAGTTAATTATACTTATTGTCAATAAATTGTAGTACTAGCAGTTAGTACATATATAGACCTTTAATAATGTTAGCAATTTTCGGTGACCAAAATTGAAGATATTTGTAGAAGCAACCGATTATGCTATCATCCTATTATATAAGATCAATTTGCAAGTCAATAGTACTAAAGAAGGTTTATATTTTGAAAAAAATAGCGACTCGAAAAAGTGTCTGTTTTTCCCGAAAGAATGCCTGGTAGATTGAACTAATTATCTAATACTGAAATCAATTATTTGTTTTGGGATATGCACTAACTATACTATCTTGCTTCAAGAGAAAAAAGTAAGATAGCAAAGTTTTGTATATAAAAGGGAAAATACCTTAGTCTGCATAAAAAAATGATGGACGCACCGACGTGCATCTGCTCTTTTTGGGTCCAGCTGCTCTACTTAGGTACAAAAGCATGTGATTTTTTATGATATTCATCACCATACTTTCAAGGTGAGCATCAATACAACTGCACTTCTTGCTTGATGCAGTGATCAAGGATTGCAGAATTTCTGAAGCCCAAATGTTGTAGCAAATACAAAAAGAATGCAACGAATCCGGTAAATAGCTAACGGGTAGCTATAGATTTTACCAAAAAAGTGATGAGAGAACGGTAGCTGACCATCACATAAATGAACTGAGTTGTTGTTTCAATTTTCTCGACCAAAGGACGAATATTCTGGATCGTACAATTGGGAAAGCACCTTTCAGCCAAGATTGTCATTAGATAGAACATAACAAATTTAACACAAAGTCAATCTTTAGCCCTACATGCACGTGGGGACACCTATACCTTACCAGCACTCCAGTAGGGAGACCTTATTCTTATACAATCCAGTAGCGCAAACTGAAATACTTCATCAAATATGTGGCTATTAGCAGAATAAAATATGAACATATATTGCACACTGAGAGATACTCCAGAATCTGAATTCAGATACACAACGGAGAACAACAGAAAAGGGACCGATATAGCATGCAAGGAGGGCCTATCTTCTCTAGCTCCCATGTGAATTCTGTCAAGCATCTGGCAATCAGATAATGTCAAACTCTACATACTAGAAAAAATGTCAGCCATAAGAGGGGCAAATAAAGGATAAATAACTATTCCATACAAAGCAGTAAATCGGAAGTTAGATTCCATCGTGAGGTGACGGTAGGCAGTAAGAATTGATGCAACCTGCAATGCAAAATTAGGAAAAACATCAAAACATTTTAAAGGATAGAGAGCAAGATTTATATTCCAGAAATTTTCTATTCATGTACCAGTAATAGGTGGAGGAGCAGAACCGAGTCTGTCTAGTCAGGCATCGAATCAATGCTCAGATGGTGATGGTGGCCGGAGAAGGGCACAGAGCAGGGAGGAAGGAGGTTTGTGTTGCCGTTGCCGGGGCAGGTGGGCGATGCGTATGGCGAATGTGTAGGCTTGGGGAAGGATCATGGAGTGATCGGTGGAAGGCTAAATTACCGCAGCGTACGGCCGCCGGCAAGGGATGACGTGGAGCAGGACATTTAAACGGGGTAATCTGCAGGATCTTCTCGTATACCTCCATCAGTTCCATGTGCTATTATTTCCCATGGAGGTTGTGGGGGAGAGGAAAGGAGTGAACCATCACAGAAATTAATGGAGAAGGGGGAAACTCAAATGATCGGTGACTGTTCGTGTGTTGGAGATGTTGGAGAAGAATGCTTCTGGAACGTGTACGGCGGGAATATAATGGAAGAGTTGCTCGTGGCTGCCAAAACTAATTAGTGACGTGGCTGCACGAAAGATAAGCAGAAAAAATTGTAATTTTTTTGATGACTTGGACCAATTAGATGCTTGATGACGTGTACATCTTGCATGTTGAGAGAAATACCCTTAGTGGGTTGCTCCCATTTAGATACTATAGATAAGGACAACTTTTTTGTGGCAGTTTACTAGTGCAGGCTGTTTTTTCATTGTCAATGCCCTTTTCTGTAGCTTTTTATTACCTATAAAATACTCTCTTAAGATTCTGACAAATGAGCATATGAATTATTGAACTCTGATCTGTTGGATCAGATACATGCCGGTGGAAACATTATTTCGTGTTCTTGAAGTTTGGAGCACCCATTTAGAAGGAATAAATGAGGTATTGTCACTGCTGATTTTGCAATGAAAACAGTTTGGTGAAAGAAGCATAAGTCATGTAACGAGAAATTATATTCTGTCTCATACTCTCTTCAAGTCATTTTGGTCAAGTTTCTTCACTTGCTAAATGTTGGATTCCAGTTTCTGATCACCAGTTTTCATTTACTTGGTTGTTTGTATGCTGGATCGATACTCTGAAAATGGGACGTTATTTGGTTCACAATCGCCACTTTTCGTTTACTTGCCAGATGATTTGTTTTGACAAATTGAAGTAGAAATTCATCAGTTTTACAACCTAAGTATGAGCATTGCAATATTTGTATTGACTGCACTGAGGCTATGAATTTTTTGCTCATTCTTATATTATAGATTAATGACAAGGTGAAAGAGCTTCAGTCAACTACAACTAGTGCGGACTGTGTGAGGATCACAAATGATAAGTGGACTAGGTTTGAGCCTGCTTTAGTTCATCTCTGTTGTGAAATTTTATTGATCAAACAAATATTAGGAATGCCAAAATAACCATGCAGTTATTGTTTTCTTATAAATTATAACTAATGGTTATGCAAGACCTGTGATACCGAATCGTGATCATGATGTTAATACCGAATCTTCATTAGCAGGGATATTTCATTAGACACACGCCGCACATTTGCTTACAGTGTAGTAATTTTCTTTCAAGAGTTTCTTATGGTTGAATCATTAATACAATATTATCAGATCTGTTTTTACTACTCCCCTCTGATTGTAAAAGATTGTCGCCAACACAACTAAGAATTTGTACCTCGCACGTTCATTCCTCACGATAATTAAAGCCGATCGGAGGGACTAGCTGAAAGTCTGAAACTGTCTGACAATTACTTCATGATGTATCAGGAGATCAACAAATAGTACTGCAAATGGAGCAGTACCATTAAACGATAAAGCTACCATGCTATTGGATGATATTACAAGGTAAAAGTTATAGTGGGATATATCGACTCTAGCATTTGATCTTACATTTTGTGTTTGGAAAATCAGATTAATGTCAGATAAATTTCGTTATCCAGTGTTTGTTCCCTAAAATATCACTCAGTTTCGGACATTGTAATATAGCTATTGGACCAAATACCCAAAATATTTATAAGAGGTTGGACCAAACGTGATTATCAATTAATGATAATCCACCCCTGTACCAGATGATCGTAGATGTACTTGTCGATAAGACCTTAATAAGTGTTATACTAATTTCCTGATATAACAAATTGTTAAGTAAATGCTGTGAACTGAGAAATCATCTATTTTCTCTATCTATTGTATATTTTTTTAATGTCTAGATATTCAACAGGAAATTTTTGGTGCCTGTTGAATGTTTACCTTTTCATGAAATCATTTGCTTCAAGAATGTTGGTGTTCTTCAATCTGTAAGTTTCTCTTCACATAAAGAGAACTGTTATTGTTGGTCTAACACATATTCTAATAACAACTCCAATATCCCTTGCATTTCAATCTAGGCCCTAATTGGAAACCCAAGAAGAATGGTTCAGCTTGATCTGCTCAAGTCGCAGAGCCGTCTTAAATGCTCTTGCTGCAGTAGAAAAGGAATCGCTGTGTCAGCATCCTTGCATGACACATCAATTATGTAAGTCGATGCATTAACAATTTAACATATGAATATTCTTACTGATATCTTAGTAGATGTTACGCTTGGAATCTGAATGTCACTACCATAATATGGGAGTATATTTATCAATGTTTGGTAGGCTAGGCTTAGGCTCAAACATTTGCCAAATTGTGGGCAAGAAAAGCCCTGGCCAACATTTTGACTAGCCTAGTAGGTAGGGTAGGCTTGTGTTCAAACTAAACAGTAGGTCTCTAAGTAGGTAGGGTAGGCTTGTGTTCAAACTTAATGTGTTGTTAGCCATCTTTTGCTTGACAAGAGTTCACATCAGTTACTCCATTATAGTAGTATGATTTAGTGGAGGGCTCAATGAAATGTCAAGATGAGAGCCTAGGGATCGTATTGACAAAAATACGAGAATGGGTGCCCAGGAGAAGTTTTGAGTAAAGAATAGAATTATAAACCAGTTCGGAAGCTTACTCGAGTGAGATGGACACAGATAAGCTGACGTGAAACCCTTTTACTTTGCAGGTGCAACCTAGCCCAAGAATATGGTGACGTAATTAACCTCCATGACTGGTACCTGTCTTTTGATGGAATTATCAACAACACGAAGTCAAAAGGGAAAAGAAAACTGCTTGGTTCTCCCTTAAAAAAGAAATCAAAAGCTACACCTCAAGAGAGTGAAGCTATGATCCAGTATCCTTGACCATAGATTTAACACATTGAACTCATGTTTTTCATTTATCAAACACCACTCCATAATTTTGTGCTCACATTTCAGTCCAGGTAATCCTTGACACATATTTTTCCAGAGCAAGGTTCTGCAGAGCTGTCACTGAGCTCCAAGTTACTGGGCTTCTTCGGATGCCAAGCAAGAGAAGGCCAGATCTGGTGCAGAGAGTTGCATTCGGTCCTTGAGATCTTTTTTGGCGCAGAATTCACGCTAAGGTTCAGACTGGATTGATGGAGGCTCAGCAACCCAGTCCATAAGACCTTCATGTTGGTGATTTGCCTCCTATGATCAGTATCTGCGATTTGTTGCCCTTTGCAGCTTCCTGCTGTTGACGGCTTGACGCACATGAGTTTATGACACTATTGTCCATGAGAAGCTGTGCAGTATGCAGCAACGCCATGAGCCACTGACATGAAAGCGAGCAACAAACTGAAGGTCTCTAGGAGTATGTAGCATGTATTGTTAGTCCTTTGATTTGTTGTATGCATAAAGCTTCCTCGACTCAACGGAGCCTTCGGATGCTTCTCCTGTATGAATTTATTGAGCATTTGCATTATTTGATTATGAACAACCTTTAGGCACAGCATAAAAACATGAATTTTCTACAATTGTTATCATAGCTAATGTTGCTTTAATAATGTTGGCAATCAAAGTAAAGTTCATAAAAGGTTTGAACAAAATGCTAACTTCAATAAAGATCAAAGCCTATTATGACTTGTACTTTCTAATCGTGTAATAAATTAATAAGTATTATGATTTTACCAGATAGGTGCAGCTTACGGTCAGAACCCCAGGTGAGCCAAATGAAGACGCACAAAATCAACCAAAACCATTTTAAGGACAAGCGGTGACAAAATACAAGCTGCAAAGCACAATTTTTTAAAGAGTGTAATAAGGAACATCCCATGAATCCTGTTGGAATTAAATACATTTCTAGCGTTCCAAACAGACTAATCTGAAACACCTGGAGAAACATAGGCTACTCAATTGTATGATCCAATCAGGAAGTTTAGTTCCGATGGCAGACAGTCAAGACAAGTCCAAAGTGGTCACTGGGCAAGACAGCTAGCTCCTGCTTCTGAAACTCCTTGCCTACAATCTTGTCCTTGTGATAAAAGACACCTGGTATCACCTTCTGCCCGATCATCTCAATGTCCTTGATCTTAAAATCAACCAACTTGCACACGAACCGGTCCAACCGCTTCTGCTGGTTACGGTTGCCAGACAGCATGTCATTGGCTTCTGTGTCATAGGTCCAGCCATTTTCACCAGGCTTGAGCTCAACCCAGGCATCAACCCAGCCGTTCGGGAGAGGGAAGGGCCCGTCTACCTTGTCGTCCCAGTTCATGTCACCACAGAAGATGGCGTTGCTGTAGGCTCCCAGAATACTCAGAGCTTCGTTTGCCTGCATTACTCGCTCCTTTGTGTGCGTCTGATCCCACCGAGGAGGTGCAGGGCAGGGGCTCTCCAGGTGGCTTGTGGCCAACAACAGGTTGATCCGCTGTCCAGGGTGAACATCTACTTTACATAGCTCCCTTCCCATTGTTGAATTAGAAAATGGTATGCTGCCATAGAACTTCGCAGGGAATTTACTCAGCTGCATTTGTTGGCATGTGAATTGCATTAAAAATAAGTGAACCGAGGAAGAAAAGGTTTGACTGTCATGAACAGAAAGGATATAAATAAATCTAGGCGAGAACTGCAATAAAACACTTCAAAATTCTATCACTATATATCTAAGTGTTTTGATTGTTTTGTGGAAACTATTTAGGATTTTTTTCTCAATTTTCTTTTGTGATTTTAAAATAGGCTGGTAATATACAAATCAACAATTAAAGATGGAAATAGGTTGTCAAGCGGGATTCCACCTATATCCCACTTCTAGTTCATTTGTAACCCTAGATGACAAGTTTATCCCAGGAGGAGGGCGCCCTGGGAGCTTCCGTTCCAGGAGTATTCCTAGCGGAAGCCTAGCCCTCACATGTGGTGTTCTTATTAATAGGGGAAAGAGTTAGTTCTTCGTTTTGTTGTATGTAGGACAGCGCCTACTGCTTCCAGCCATGGTGCCAAAGTGACCAACCTGGATTTAATCCTTCCATGTAGACTATGCTCCATAAGCCTAGCCAAGAGAAGCATAAGATTTTCATGTAGGACTTCACAAGAGAGGGCCTACAGATCAATATTTCTGCATGCTTGAAGCCTTCGACTCATGTATACATTATAAAGTTTAGCGCAGGGATTACCTGCATACAGTAATAATGTCTCCGCATGGCCTCCTCAGAAGACAACGAGCACTTATATTCTTGCCACCAATTAGAGCTTTGCAGAAGTTGATATATGTATGGTGTAACCTCCTGCAGTTCTACATATGAGTCACATTGAGACGGAGGAAACAAGATAATGCAGAGCTCGAATTCTCGACCTGGAAGCATATGAGGTCTGGGCTGTGGTTCTGAATAAGACCTCCAAGAGCATCCATCCTTCTACGTACTTCTATATCCTCCCGGAACCAGACATTGTATGTCATGATTTTGAAGGTCTTCTTATCTAAATAAGTTTCTAATAAATTCAGTTTATACAAAGACAGTAGCATAAAAAGACATCTTGAAAGATTATAGTAACGTATACCTAGCATGATGTAGCAGACTATCACAAAGAAGGGGGGGGGGGGGGGGGGGTAAACATTTGTTTTGTAGATCAGTCTACTCTTTACAAAAACAAGTAAACCACTTAAAAGGTAAAATGGAAACCAAGTACCGTAATATATCTAAGATAACCGTCTCTCCAATGTGTATTACCACTAATCTGTATAACAGTCATGGTATGATAAGCCCGGATATCATACTTAAACAATCAATAAACCCAGCAACTTAAATAGAAAAGCATCATTTGTGATCAATGAGCACCATTGACATCATCATCAACATATTGTCAGTATGTAGTAATGTTAAATTTAATAACCGCTTAAAGCAAAAAACCAAAAATAGATTAACTCTGAATGCTGCTGCCTAAAAGGGAGCATATAAAACAGTACTGAAATGCAATCAATTGCTAGATATTTTAATGAATGATATAAAAAATCATTCCAGAGGTAGACTAGATTAATTTTGAATGCTGTTACCTAAAAGGAGCAGATAAAACGCCTCTCAAATACAATCAGTTGCTACATCTACATATATTAATGCATTCCTCGGCCGTGAGGTTTCGCTTTTCCGTGACCACATCCAATCTCAGGATAACCTGTGCTGCCACTAGAGCTTGGATCTTCATGTTCCCCATGAACTTATTGGTGTTTTTGTTGATTGAGTCGATGTGCCTCATCTGGGGCACCAGCACCTCCATCATCGTCTTCGGCGGTACTCAGCGAGTGATATGCAATTGCAGCTAACTTGAAGTTGAGTAATGTTGTATCCCTTTACTTATTCCTTCCCCATATACCGCAATGACTGCCCATCCATAACTTTTACTTATCGATTATCATCGCATTATTTTCTCTCGAATCGATTTTATCACAATGCTCACCTTGATTTTATCACGCCAACAAAACAATATGAGGGAATCAGGCATGTTCAATACTACAACCCCCTCTTGCATTATCATAAATTCTAGAAAATTTACCCTGTATTATAAAAGGTCACCATGAATTGTGTTTGGTGGTCTCACATTTTCCTCAAAATAAGCAATAGTCTCACGCGCAAATGATTTGTTCGTGTACAAGCAAGCCTTTGCCGCCAAATACTCTAACCTTGCAAAGTTGCAACCGTGACAACATGACATCACAAAATACGGTATCCAGTGATAACAAAACAAAAGCCTAGCAAGCCAAATCAACAACCAAAAAACCCTAAACACGATAAAAAATGATGAAAATTTGACGGCAACGAGAGAAAAGATTAACCCCGATGTTCTTCTGATCCGCACCCAAAAACAAACCTTTATCGGCCGCAGTCGCCATATTATCCCCTCCGTCGGCGGCATCGCCATCGTCGGCGCAGACTTCCACGACGTCCGGTGACGCCGCGCGCTCCCTCTTCTTCCTCTCGCACCGCCGAAACGGGGGCGTCCCTGGCGACTCTTCGTCGGCGTCTATCTCCACGAGGCGCGCGGCCTGGCACATGTCGCAGACGCCGACATTGCTGCCGGGGTTGGAATACGTGCACTTGGCGCAGGGCCACGGCGGCGCGGTGCGGGAGGAGGGACGGGAGGACTCGAGGTTGTTAGCGCCGTCGCGGCGGCGCCCGTACCCCGACGAGCCCGGCGGCATTGAGAAAGGAGGATTTTGGGTTTGGGGTTTCAGGCGCCGGAATTAGAGCATGTCTAACAGACCCCCTATTTTTCTGCCCCTTATAACGCGAGTAGAGGGCTCTGTATTCACTTTTCACCGGGTTTTTCTGCCCCTTAATATATTCAAAAACAGGGTTTTGGACACATTGCGTATTAGAACCAATGCAACATTCACATTGAATAAAAGTTTCAAAGCACACAATAATCATCATAATTATTACAATAATGTTTTTCGGAACTGCCAACCAATGTTCAAATGGAATAATCAAACAAATAACAAATGTTTCAAATGGAATAATCAAACAAATAACAAATGTTTCACACATACAAGAATAGGAAATGAATCATTGGCCATGCAACTGCCAGTGGTGATCGATCAGATCTTGGGTGAGCTGGTGATGAGTCTGGGCATTTTCAATGCTGCGATGCGCTGCAAGAAAAGCTTGAAGCCGATCAGGGTTCCTCTGGGGTTGCACTCGGGTGCCCACATTGTCATAGAAACATGGCAAGTTCAACTCTCTCTCATCTTCAATGATCATGTTGTGAAGGATCACACAACATGTCATGATGTCAACAAGAGTTTCCTTGTCCCAAAACCGTGCAGGACCCCGAACAATTGCAAACCGAGCTTGCAAAACACCGAAAGCTCTCTCAATATCCTTGCGAGCTGACTCTTGAGCTTTGGTGAACCAAGCTTCTTTCCTTGTCAAAGGCACGTCCCTTTTCTCTTTAATTGCCTTCACAAGAGTTGCATAGTCAGGGTAAATACCATCTGTGAGGTAGTACCCATGGTGTACTCATTGTTCATAACTTTGTAGTTGCAAGTTGGAGCATCACCCTTAACTATTCTTGCAAATAAAGGGGATCTATTCAAGACGTTGATGTCATTGAGAGTCCCCGGCAGTCCAAAAAAAGCATGCCAAATCCATAAGTCTTGGGATGCCACAGCTTCAAGAACAATGGTAGGATCATGGCTTTTTCCACAATACATTCCATGCCATGCTTTTGGACAATTTTTCCATGTCCAATGCATGCAATCCAGACTACCAAGCATCCCCGGCCACCCCTCTTTTCATTGATCTCCATGAGTCTCTTTGTATCTTGCTCGTTTGGAGCTCGGAGATACGTCTCACCATACAATTTGATCACCATCTTGACAAACATACGGACACAATCAGTGGTTGTTTGTGCACCAATGCGAAGGTACTCATCGGTATAGTCTGCAGGGATACCATATGCAATCACCCTCATGGCAGCTGATATTTTCTGAAATGGGCTAAATCCCATGACGTGGGCGGCGTTCCTCCGTTGAGTGAAATAATCACAATTTGCTTCACAGTCTCTCACGATTTTCGTGAACAAACTCCTACGCATGCGATATCTTCTACGGAAGAGACGGGGAGGATAGGTCGGTACCTCGGCAAAATAATCTTGCCACAGCTGTTCGTGGCCGAGCCCGCGGTTCCGCGGGATACACATGCGCCCCATCGTGGACCCTTTTCTCTGATCCAGCAGCTTCGCGCGGTCTTCAATTTGCTTCATGCCGAAGAGGAGCAGCATCGCCTCCGTGTCGTCGTCGTTGAGCAGCTCGTCGAGCTCCGAATCATCGGAATCCGACGATGACCAATCCGACGAATCCACCAAATCCTCCATAGTGGCGTCCGAAGACATCTACCACGGTGAAGCATAGATCAGCCCCCAAGTTTATCGATTGCGCCGGTGAAATCGATGAGGAACGCGGCAGAGTACTCACCGTGGGGCGGCGGCGGCGGCGCGGCGAGCCGAGGGGCGCTGAGGTCCGGCGGGGGTCCGGCGGGGGTCCGGCGGGGGTGCGGCGGGGTCCGGCGGGGGTGCGGCGGCTCGGCGGCCGTCGGAGGGGACCGGATGCGTAGGTTTCCGGCGGCGGCGGGCGGGCGGCTGTGGCGGCGGCGCGGGGGAAAACGGGTAGGGAAGCTGAAATTTCCGCCCGCCCTTGCTCGCACAGAATAGTGGGTTCACCCTCTATTCCCCCTCCCGCCCCGCACAAGTAGGGGGCGACGAGCCGCCCCGTAACGAAACTTGTAAAAATCCGTCCGGGGTGCCCGATTTAGGGGGTCTGTTAGACGGCCGGGTAGAGCCCAACCCCTTATATCGGCAGTTATTTTACGGGATTGGGCCTTTTGAGGGGTCTGTTAGACATGCTCTTAGGAAAGAGACGAATGGACGGAAGGGAAATCCCGATTTGAATTGGAATCAATCTTCTCCAATTTTGACTCGTTCGGTTTTAGTTTTCGTGGAAATAAATTAGTAGTTCCGAATAAATTAACGTTTTGCTAATTCTTATTTGATGGAGAATTAATTAAGTGCTCATTCAAGTCCTACACCGTCAAATTACATCGCGATTCGTGCATCTATCAGTTGTAAGTTGATTTGTAACTGAGAAATGATGACATGATGTGAATTCGACTGAGTTGCAAGTGGACTTGTAACTGCTCCGAACCATTGGATTTGATTTTTTTCATGATTTGTGATAATTATAGATTGCAACTTGACTTGCAATTGAGAATTGATGATCGACTGAGAATTGGCCACACCCATAAATTGCCTCGACGAGTAATTATAAGTGGGTCTTTGTATAAATGGGTGTTTCATTGGGTTTGTGTTTCAATTTTTTTGGATTTTGGGTTGTAAGTTTAGAAAACACCTAAATAGTTGTTTTTCCCTTTGGTTTTTAAGGCACACTTTTTTTTGGACTTGTGTTTATGTATAAGACAACTTATGAGGTGTGATAGGGAGAAACTGCGGTGAGTGAAAGCTATGAGAAAATAATTAAAGACTCTTCTTTTGAGTTTTTACTGTTTTAACTTATTTGATGTGTTGAATTGTGAGATGTCTATAATGCTCTTAACTTTGATATGTACTATATAGAATGATAATATTTTACGTATACCAGTTTTTAGTACAAAATTAGATAGAAATAAAATAAATAACATGAAAAGGTAGACAATAATAAAAACATGGTGTCATAATATAATTCAATACATGTCAAAATAAAACTTCTTTAGGCTTATAAAATTTTGGCTTAATACCCGTGTTGAGTTGTGTATTGTATGTAATACTCATGAAAATACATGTATCAAGGCTCATATACTGTATATATACATACCACATGTATCAGTGGTCTCAATGGCCAACCAGAAAAAGAAAAGATTTGCGAGCCTCGATGATATGTTGTGTATTTGAGAGCTGGCTAGTTAATCCATCTATTGTGCGTAGCGAGACCTAGCCAGGACAGTAACCTAGCAAACTCTGTATGCGTACGTGCACCTCGCGAGCGAGCAACGTAGTGCGGTGCAACTCTTTTTTATTTTAAGAATGACATCCGAAATCATCTTATATCTTATATTGATTAAATAAAAATAGTATAAAAGAGTTATAATTCGACGCAACACGGCAAATATATGAAAATATATAAAATTCATATTGGTCGTCTTCTTTCTCGTATCGATTGATGACTGTCAGGGTTTGAAACATATACTGAACAAGCAATAATCCTCGCCAACCAAGGCTTTAAAGACTGCAACAGCCACTCGCCCCGTACCGAGATCGAATAAATACAGATGGAAAATTGGCTGGTGACACACCCCAATCTGCAGCACCGACTTGCAATCCTGCACCACCAATCTAGAGGTTGGACAAATTGAATCTTAACGTAGATCCAAACAAACGAAGGGATCAAAGATGTCCCACCATAGACCAGCGAACAACTTTCCTTCAACGACACAACAACTGTCAAGATCTACAAAAAACCAACAGATCTGACAACACCTAGTCCCACTACCCCTTCGCCGACGCCAGAAACGTTGTCGAGGTAGGGAGAGGCCGGAAATACCACTAGTGGAAAAAAACCTTACCAGTGGCGCACCTGATAAGCCTACCAGTGGCGCATCAGGGTGCGCCACGACTACCCGTCACTGGTAATACTTACCCGTGGCGCATCGCCAGATGCGCCACTGGTATATATGTTACCTGTGGCGCACCCCATTCCATTTTTGTGTGCCACTGGTAACAGTTTTATTTTTTTTCAAAAAAAAAACATACCCGTGGCGCACCCTCTTTGGTGCGCCACTGGTAACAATTTCGAAATAAAAAAAGCGCGTTCGTCCTCGACCTGACGGCAACCGGGACATCAGGGGCTCGCCGGAGGGGCGTCGGCACGGAGGAGGCGGAGGCGGCGCGAGCCGGCGGGGAGGACGTGGGACGGCCGGTCAGAGGAGGTAGGGGCGACGGTGGCAGAGATGGGGACGGCAGGGGCTCGCCGGAGGAGGAGGCGGTCGGAGGAGGCCGCCGGAGGAGGAGAAGGAGGCCGCCGGAGGAGGTGGTGCAGGAAGAGGAGATCGGGGCGGCTGTGACGGAGACGAAGACGACGGAGGAGGAGGTCGGGGACAGAGGAGGCCGCCGAAGGAGGAGGAGGTCAGGGACGGAGGAGGCCGCCGGAGGTGGTTGGTGCCGGATGGGAGAGGAGGAGGAGGAGATAGAGAGGAGGAGGAGGAGAGGAGGAGGTGCCAATCCATGCCTCTATCCTCTCAGCCAATCAGAAACAAGAATGACAGAGCACATGGATCGTGTGCTAGTTTAGGTCGCTAGGAGCCATTGGATCGAGAGCACACGGATTGAGATGCCCAGGTTACCCGTGGCGCATCACCTCTTCCATGCGCCACGGGTAAGTTTTATTTATTTTTTTGCCCGAAAATCTTAATTTTCTAGAAAATTACCAGTGGCGCACCATGTCCCAGTGCGCCACAGGTAAAAACTTACCAGCGGTGCACCATGTCCCCGTGCGCCACTGGTAGATAATTACCGGTGGCGCATGGAGATGGGGTGCGCCACTAGTAATCTTCTAGAACCCCGGCCACTGGTAAGTGTCATACCTGTGACGCACCAGACTAGGTGCGCCATGGGTATATTATCAGTGACGCACCAAAGCCAGGTGCGCCACTGGTAACATTCCACTTATAGGCCTTTTCGTACTAGTGTACCTTATTCCAAGACACCATTATCGCCACCACCACGACGATGTCGTTATGGAGACCAAAACCAAAACCAAACATTAGGGACCTTGTAGCAGTGCCGAGCAGGTCCAAGGTCCCCACCCCATTCCACCGCCAGAGCGGTAGTCAGAGCAGGTGAGGACCCATTGAAATCCGGCGGAGGAGACGAAGACGTAGGCGGCATCAATGGCGGCGGCTAGGGTAAACCCTAGCAGCCGCTGCTCTGTTACTTTTCTGTCCCGCCTATGCTTGTGTTGGGAGGGTATTAGTGGTGTGGTGCAACCCTACTGTGAGACAAAACGATGCGGGATGGCATTGCTTTGTAAATAGAACTGACAAACAGGGGCGGGTTGATATACCGGTTCAGCTGTCGAACGGGGAAGCTCGGGAACTGGGTGCCGGCAGTTTCTGACTATACACACGAATCGGGTTTTGCGGTGGGAGGAAACGGGACAGAAATTTTGACTTATTTTGGGCTTCTGCTTTCTGGAACCTATAAACGGTGCTAGAAGCTGAAAAGAAGTGTGCCTAAATATGTGCTTTCAAAAGAAAAGAAAATGCAACTATAGGAGCCAAAACCGATAGTACTATTTTAGTTGTTTTTTGGCTTATAAACTAACTTATGGAAAACCAAAACTAAGTCTAACCAAATTCTCTTAAATGTGGCTTCAAACTTAGATGCAAGAGTCTAATCCAAACGCTTATAAATGTGGCTCGAAACTTAGATACAGTGCCCAATCTATTGAAAATATGCTATAGAGTATGACTCCGCCGATATTTCATAAGTTATGATTTTTTTGCAAACATCATTAAAGATATGCGTAGGCAGTCATGGTGAAAACATGAAAGAAGACAACCCAATTCTTTTCGGCTTCCTGGACGGCTTCCCCGAGAAGCTCAGCTTCTACCCCCAGCTTTCTGGAGAAGTCGCCCTGAGAAATTAAATAGGTTTCCAAACTAGTTTAGCCTATTCTAGTTTGGAAGCCTACCTAAATTTTGGGGGCGGCTTCTCTAGGAAGCTGGGGTAGGGCAGCTTCTTAAGGAAGCCATCCAAAAAGCCGAAAAGAAATGGGCATAAGATATCTGGACATGGGACGTCCTAATAACGGACTCTAGTGCAAATACTCAACGCACGTGTTCTTCCCTATCAAGAAGTAAACATCAACCACATTGCGGTTTTACCATAGGCAACCATCGCCAAAACAACAGTGCACTTATGCGTATGAGAGAATGTCAATTGTCAACAACAATATTGAAAGAACATCTCATCTCCTAAGTATGTTTTGATGCTTGATGACAACACAATAATATTTAACCCCCGTTGTTCAAGATGTGTAGTTAGGTTAAAACGATGAAACATCGACAAAAGGAGTTTATCAGGATGTTTGAGCAAGAGTTAAAAGGGGAGAAGAAGAAGCTTGGCCGGCCACTTCCCCGGCTTGGCCGGTCTATGGCCGGGCCGGCTCAGTTACTCGGCCGACCATGATGGCCGGACCATGGCCGGGCTGCTGGGCCCTGTCACGCTGAGCTTGGCCGGTCACCTCCCCGGCATGGCCGGTCCATGGACGGGCCAGCTCGGTTACTCGGCCGGCCATGATGGCCGGGCCATGGACGGGCTGGTGTCTGCGGTCACGCTGGGTTGGCCGGCCTCCCCCCGGCCACTGCCCCGGCATGGCCGGCCCCATGGCTGGCCTCGTGCCACTGCTCCAACGGCTGCATTTTGCGACCACCTATTTAAGGGCTTCTTCTTCTACCTTGGTCACTTGTCTATCAAAAAGCAAGAAGTTGAAGCTCTACCATTTTAGACCACCTCAATTCACATAGATCTCTCTTACTAGCTAATCAATCTCTTTGATACTTGGTGAGTTGGGAGAGAACCTCTTGATCTACGACCGCTACCAAACCGATTCGTTTTCCCCTTGATTTGTGAGAGGGGGCTTGTTACTCTTGGTGTTCATTGGAACCCTAAGAGCTTGTTGTTCTTCGGAGCTTTGGGAGCTAAGAAGACATCGTCGGGATCCACCAATTAAGTTGTGGTGTGTGCCCGGCCTTGGGCATCGAGTCTTGGCGGCTCGGTGCATTTGGTGGAGACCCTCCAACTTGTGGAGTGAGATTCATCCTTGTAAAGGTTCTAGTTGTCAACCTCAACGGCAACATAGTGACAAGTGCCTCGCCACATCGGTGGTAAGTCACAACGGAGATACGGTGTGCCATATCAAGGCTACCCGGTGTTTCACTTTGGTGAACACCGCGCCGCTCCAACGGAGATTAGCTTCCTTTGGGAAGTGAACTTCAGGATAAATCTTCGTGTCATCTTGTTGCTTATCTTTTCACTTACCTTTACTTGTTATCACTAGCTTAATATATCTATATCTTGTGCTAGTGAACTTTTGCTCATCATATAAGTTTGTTCACCTAGTTGCATATTCTAGAAAACTTATATTTGAGCAATATCCTTTTAAAACGAAAAAGAAGTAAAATTTGTAGTTAACCTATTCACCCCCCCTCTAGTTAACCTCATCGATCCTTTCAATTGGTATCAGAGCCTCGTCTCTTTATTAAAGGCTTCACCGCCTAAAGAGGAGGATGGGGGATCCCACTCCCATGGAATTGCTTCAAAAACAAGTCAAGTCCATGGGGGAAAGATCCAATAAGAGGATGGATAGGTTAGAGGAACTAATAATGAAACTTGCCTCTACATCTAACAATGCAAATGAAAGTCCCTCTCTAGATGAAAATGGTAATCCCATATCCCATTCAAAAGAAAGTGACGAACACTCATCTAAAAATGAAGACCCAAATCAATTTGGACATATTTATAACAATGCTCTTAATGTTCAACATCCACATGTGAACAATCTTGGTAATCCACCTTTAGTAGATAGGGCCCGTTTTACTAATTGGAAAGCTTCTATGAAATCTTATGTGTGTAGCTCTTCAATGCAAATATGGAGAATCATTGAGAGGGGATACTATCCTAAGGATATCAATAATTTGACCTCAAGTGAGATCATTGATGAACGACCCAATGCACATGCTATGCACATGCTCGAGAAGGCAATGGTCAATGAAGGTGTTGAGCACATCCGGTCACTCCGAAACGCCAAGGAAGCTTGGGAGTATCTACTCGCCATGTATGATGGCAATGTGAGCATGCAACGCTCAAAGAAAACACTTCTTCAACGGCAAGTTGATCACTTCATCATGAAGGATGGAGAAGTTCCGGAGGATGTATATCGAAGACTCAAGGCTCTTGTTGTGGACATGAAGGATGTTGGATTCAAGGATTGCGATGATGATTGGTTCAAGGGAAAATTCTTCAAACCTTGATTCCATACAATGAGAACATGGTAATGAATGTTCAATCAAGAGCGTACTACATGGAACTCACTCCCAATGATGTTTTGGGTACCTTTGTCACATGAATATGACGAAGAAATCCTCGGAAGATGTTCTAGCTCGTGTGAATGGAATGAAGAAAGTATCTCTTGCCTTGAAGGCACCATCTTATGATGAGGAAGAATCAAGTGATGAAGGTGGATCCACCTATGTGCCATCCGAGAAGGAAAAGAGGGTGTCACACAATGAGTGTTTGGCGCTTGCCAACCATAATTGGTGGAAGAAGGGAGATTTTAGATCAAATGCAACTAAGAACAAGGGAAGAGAAGGCTCAAGTACAAAGAAAGCAAGAACTTGTTTCAATTGTGGAGATAATGAGCACTTTGTCGTGGATTGTCCTTACAAGAGTAGAATTGAGAATGGAGGAAAGCTCATCAAGAAAACCAACTTTGCTCCCAAAAACAAGAACTTCATGAAGAAGGTATCTAAAAGGGCAATGGTGACAAATGAGCAAGAATATATATCCGGAGGTGAAGAAAGTGAAGATGAAGAAGAACAAGTCGGCATGGCGGCAATGGCAATTGGGGTTATTCCTTCTTCTTTGGATTCACTCTTTTCAACTCCGAATGACAAGCAAGGTCCTACCAAACACAAGTGCCTTATGACCAAGGGTACATCTCCAAAGGTAACCCACTCACGAAAACCCTCAATTTCCTCTACTCCATCATTGTTAAATTGTGTTGAGGAACTTGATGATAAGAATGCTAATGATCTTTCGAACGTCATGAGATCACTTGAAAGTGAAAATAAAATTGCATTTGATGCCTTCATGACTCAACTTGGTAATGCATATGGTCTCATAGAAGAACATGAAGAAAGAATATGTGAACTTGAGGGTTTCGCTCGTGATGATGCTAATAGGATAGCAGAGCTTGAGGAAGCCCTAGATAATGCACTATGCCTTAAAGATTCTATTGAGGAAATCTCCACTTTAGATCTATCTAAAATGATGGGTGACCGTGATCATGCACTATGTAAGCTTAAGGAATTTATGGATGAAAATGATAACATTATGAATGGTCACAATGAACTACTTAAGGATTTTGAGCATCTTGAGAAAGCTCACATGGCACTCTCAACAGAGCTCAAGGTTCTTAAGGAGTCACATGACAACTCTCAAAATAAGGATGTAAATGAAAATGACTGTGCCACTAACCCCTTGTGTGTCAAAGCATCTCTCATATCGGTGAACAATAGGTTTAAGGCTCAACTTGAGAAAGGACTAGTGTCTTGCATCCAAGGAGAAAAGAACCTCAATAATCTTTTGAGAAATCAAAGAAGAGTTGTGGGTAAGGAAGGACTTGGATTCGGGGTCACATCCAAGAAGACCAATGAGAAGAAGAAACCAACTCCCTCCACTAATGCTATTGTTTTTGTGAAGGAGGGGGAGTTGGCTAATGATGAAGATGAATTTGATATCCTTGCTAAGAGCATTGCTCCTAAGAACACATCTTCTCACAAAAATCTTGCGGGAAAATATAACCCATCATATGTGCTTTTAAAATCTAATGATGGACATGTTTATGCAAAATATGTTGGAACTTCATATGGTAGTTATTATCATGCTTCTATTTGGGTTCCCAAGACCCTTGTGACTAACAAGAAAGGACCCATCAAAACATGGGTACCTAAATCGAGGACTTAACTCTTTGTAGGTATGTGCTTCCGGAGGATCATCATGGCTTATTGATAGCGGTTGCTCCGCACATATGACCGGAAGCAAAGAAGTGTTAAGTGACTTAATGCATCAACTTCTCAAGGTATCTCATGTCATGATTGGTGATGGTTCAGAACTCAAGGTATTGGGGCATGGCAAGGTGGTCATTTCTCTGGACACGTCCATTGAGAAAGTCCTCCTTGTTGAGTCCCTTGGTTATAATTTACTTTCCGTTTTGCAACTTTGCGAGTGCAACTTTACTGTTGTCTTTGGACGGTATCATGTGCTCATTCTTCACACAATTTCTCTTAAAGTAGCCTTTGTTGGATTTGTGGAAAACCGTATGTATGTAGTGGATTTCTCGAAAGAAACTACACATATTGCCACAAGTCTAATGGCTAAATCCGACGTGGGTTGGCTTTGGCATCGCCGGTTGGGCCACGTCGGTATGAGAAACTTGCAAACACTTGTGAAGGGTGAGCATGTGGAAGGACTAACAAAAGTGAATTTTTCCAAAGATCGTCCTTGCACCTCCTGTGTTGCCGGAAAGATGCATGAGAAGAACCATCCCAAAGTAACAACAATCAATACAACGAGGCCCTTCCAACTCATTCATATGGATTTGTTTGGGTCTCCTACTTATGAAAGCCTTGGTGGCAAGAAATATTGCTTGGTAATTGTTGATGATTATATAAGATACACTTGGACTTTCTATATCAAGAAGAAGAGTGAAACTCAAAGGGAATTCATTGATTGGGCTACCCAAGTACAACGCCAATATGACACAACCATCTTGGCCATAAGGAGTGACAATGGAACCGAGTTCAAGAATTACACCATGGATGAATGCTTGAGTGATGAGGGCATTAAACACCAATATTCCGCTGCGTATACCCCTCAACAAAATGGTGTTGCGGAAAGAAAGAACCGTACACTTATTGATATGGCAAGAACTATGATGGCCGAATTCAAGTCTCCATATAATTTTTGGGCCGAAGCCATCAACATTGCTTGTCATCTAACCAACCGGCTTTATCTCCGCCCATTCACTAACAAGACTCCTTATGAACTTCTTGGTGGTAAAAAGCTAAACCTCTCTTATATTAAATTTTTTGGTTGCAAATGTCAAGTTTACATTAAAGGTTCTAAATTGCCTAAATTTGAGCCTAGAACTTTTGAAGGCATATTTGTTGGTTACGCTAAGGATTCCCACACTTATAGAGTCTACAACATATCCACCGGGTGTGTTGAAGAATCTATGAATGTGGTGTTCCATGAGGATAATGGCTCCCAAGTGGGGCAAGTTGATCTTGATGATGTAGGTGATGAGCCCTCCTCCATCGCCATAGGAAGAATGGGTATAGGTCCCCTTATACCCATTGAGGAACCCCTTGTGGCAACGGAGTTGGACTCAAGCTCAACGCAAGTGGAGCCCTCTACATCAACCATCGATCAAGCGGCAAACCAAGAACAAGCTCAAGATCTAAAAGATGATACCAACCATCATGATAATGATCAAGATCCACAAAATGATAATGGTGGTCAAGATTTTGGTGATCTCTCACCAAGAACTCCAACCCACTCTCGGATTAATCAAAATCAAGATAAAGGAGATGATGAAGATGCACCTCCTAATGAGAGACCCTAAGATGCTCTTGCTCGTCGAGTGGCTAGCAAGGCCGTGGCATTACATAAAAAATCTCTCTATCAAAAGAACATCATTGGTGGTCTTGGAAGGAGTGTGTCCACTCGGAGGCAACTATTACTCTTTTGTGGAGTTCATGCTCATATATCACATTTTGAACCTACCAAGGTGTATGAAGCTCTTGAAGATGAAGATTGGGTCCATGCTATGCACGAAGAGCTCCATAACTTTGAGAGAAACAAAGTATGGTCCCTAGTGGAAAGACCCAAGAACCTTAATGTGATTGGAACCAAATGGGTGTTCAAGAACAAGCAAGATAACCATGGACAAGTGATTCGCAACAAAGCTCGTTTGGTTGCTCAAGGCTACTCTCAAGTCGAGGGACTTGACTACGGTGAAACTTTCGCTCCCGTAGATAGACTTGAATCTATTCATATATTGCTTGCATTTGCTTCTAGTTATAAATTCACTTTATATCAAATGGATGTTAAAAGTGCATTTCTAAATGGTCCACTTAATGAGATGGTATATGTTAAACAACCTCCGGGGTTCGAAGATCCCAAGTGTCCTAACCATGTCTACTTACTCCACAAGGCTTTGTATGGCCTCAAACAAGCCCCACGTGCTTGGTACGATCACTTAAAGGAGTTTCTAGTAGACCGTGGTTTTGCACTTGGGGTAATCGATCCCACACTCTTCACCAAGAGTGTAAATGGAGAATTCTTTGTATGCCAAGTATATGTTGATGATATTATATTTGGTTCTACTAATGTCTCTTTTGTAGAACAATTTGCTAAGCTAATGACAAGTGAATTTGAGATGTCTATGCTGGGCGAATTAAAGTTCTTCCTTGGTTTTGAAATTGAGCAGTATGACGAAGGAACCTTTATTTGCCAAGCTAAATATATTCAAGATATGCTCAAGAAGTTTGATATGTCAAATGCAAGCCCATTGAGATTTCCAATGGCAACAAACGTGAATCTAACACTAGATCACGAAGGTATTCCGGTTGACCAAAAGCTTTATCGTTCTATGATTGGTTCTTTGCTTTATCTTTGTGCATCTAGACCAGATATCATGTTTAGTGTGGGTTTGTGTGCAATATTTCAATCTAACCCTAAGGAAAGCCATATGACCGCCGTCAAAAGAATTCTTAGGTACTTGGTGGATACCTCTAATCATGGCCTTTGGTATCCTTCAAATACAAGCTTTGATCTTGTGGGGTATTCGGATGCGGATTGGGCCGGTGACAAAGTGACTAGGAAATCAACCTCGGGTGCTTGCCAATTTCTTGGTAGGTCACTTGTGTGTTGGTCTTCTAAGAAACAAAATTGCATATCCACTTCCTCCACGGAAGCCGAGTATATTGCCGCCGCAAGTTGTTGCTCCCAATTATTATGGATGAGACAATGTCTTGAGGATTTCGGAATTAAGAAAAAGACATTGCGTCTTTTATGTGATAATGAAAGTGCTATAAGAATTGCTCACAATCCCGTGCTCCATGGCAAGACAAAGCATATTGAAATACGGTATCATTTTATCCGTGATCATGTGGCAAATGGAGATATCTCACTCTCATATATCAATACCAAAGATCAACTCGCCGATATATTCACAAAGCCACTTGATGAGAAGAGATTCAAGGAATTGAGGGGACAAATAAATGTCGTATGTGCAAGCAATTTTAGTTGATTGGAAATCTTGCATACACACCTCTACTAGACTCTTATTTGGATTCTAGATGTTGGCATGGACATAGGGGGAGTGTGGCACAATTCATGTGTCAACACTACTCCTATTATGCGCAAATAGACAAATCTTGCAATATAGTTACTCATGTGACAAAATATGCTTAAAAGATGAGTTTTGATTGTTGGACCCAAGATATATCTTCGCGGTGCCATGTCAAGCATACTCATACATGGTGGCTTCGGCCACCGACCTCCTTGTATAAGGAGTTGGTTTAATAAATCTTTTCGAAATAGTCGATGCCTTCGTTTTATTGCACAAGTTTCACTTTCATATCACATCCAATGTTGCTACTTGTTGATTTCGATTTTCCCATTGGACGTGTGACGAAATCATCCTAATCATTGTCATATCATACATCGTTATACCTCTCTCTCGTATTTCATCTCAAGCACATAACCATGATTCTCTGGACAAAAGTGAAAAAGATACATTTGAGCCAAATATTCGAATTCAAGTTGTGAAAAAAAACAAACAAAAAAAAAAACAAAAATTTTTTTTTGGAGGTCAGGGCGCCTGGGTTTGGCTGCCCGGCCATTCTCCGGTCTGGCCGGCACTCTGGCTAGCCCCTCTCGGGTCGCGCCCCGGCCATCATGGCCGGCTCGATGGCCGGCCCCTCTAGGCCCGATGGCTTGTCCTGCCCGGCCATCCGTCCCGGTCTGGCCGGCTCCATGGCGGGCCCCTCTCGGGTCGCGTCCCGACCATCATGGCCGGCCAGCCCGGCCACTACCTGGTCCGCGTCCCTCCCTCTACCCTTTTCTTCCAATCCCAGTTTTTCTTTTGTCTTCTCTTTCTTTTCTCCCTTCTTCCCCATCTCATGTCAACCACCATGAGAGACCTCCCAAGCTCTACCTCCACCCATCCCACTCAAGTTTAGCCATCCCCTTCACTATCCGTTAACCAAACTCAAACCCCTCGGCCCGATCTTCCTCTCCATCCAAGTGATTTCCTCCATTGGTGTGGGGATTTGGAGATCTCCCAAGTTCTTGGTGGTGGTGAGAGGCCTCTATCTCTCCCCTCCATCCAAGAATCACCTTGGGCAAGGATGGCTTCCGACTCGGGTATAGTTGTGTTCTCTCCCTCATCTTGTGTAGATCATATATCTCTTAGCCTTGTGGGTTTGGTTCTCTTAAGTTTTCTCATAAACATACTTATGTGCATATGCTAATTTCGTGGCTAATATTCATTGTCTTAACTTAGAGATATTAATATGAATGCTTTGGTATCGATTCCCTCATAGGAAAATTAGTTATCACCAATTTGTGCTCATGTTGTATCACTATGCAATGGTATTTTCATTTTCCACATAGTGACCTTAATGTTCAATATTTTGGTGTCCACTCTCCTAAAGAAATTTAGTTATCACCGATTCCCAAAATTTTATTCTATTGCTTAGTGATTCTAGAACGAATGCCTTGGTGTCAATTCTCTCATAGGAAATCTCGTTATCACCACTTTACATTCATTGTATATCTCTATGCCCAGTCTTGTATGTGGTTATGTGCACTTATCCATCATGCTCATCCCTATGCTCTAATTTCACAGATTCTGACAATGTTCCTATCAATCAGCGTCTGCGGGCTCGTCGCCCTAAGAAAGTCAGTGGCAACAAAACTGCCGGTCCGTCTCAGCGCATAGTCACCAACAAGGTTGAGCCTGTGCACAGTGATTGGAATACTCTTCCGGAAAAGGACTTCCAACGGGACCGTCTAGGTTTTAATCCCTATATTTATGACCGTACCTCCTCGGATCCCCGGTTCTATTGCAAGATGCATCAAGTTATGTATGAGTTTGTCATCAACCGGACGGAAAATACCTATGTGCCTCAACAGTTCCTTGATGTGGAATGGGTTCGTCAACACTATCCGGAGACAATGGAAATCCTGGAATTCCACAATCTTCATAGGCTCATGGGTCGTAAGAAGGACTACAATCCCGAGCTCATCAAGGAGTTCTTTGCCACAGTATACTTTCACTCCGATACTGCCAATACTATGATCTGGATGAGTGCCACCGCTGTTTGTCAGGCTACACTAGCTGACTTCGCTCGCTTGTTGGAATTCCCTGTCATTGATCCCTCTGATTCTAGATACTTCCGCATTCATGAACCGGGTCAACGTCAGTTGTCAGCCAAGCCTCATCTTTATCACTGTTATGATACGGAGGCCGAAGGTATATGTCATGCTCCCAATGTCACCTTCATGTCACCCAAGTATTATGTCCTCCACAGGATTCTCCGCCATACAATTCATGTCAAGTATGGGAAACGGAATTTGGTTCATGGCTGGCTGATCAATCTTCTCTTTCACTTGGAAAGCAAGAAAGAACAGGTGTCAAACTTGACGTGATGCACTACATGCTCAGTGAGATGCGTATATGTGTTCTCAAAAGGAGGGTTCCCATCTATGCTCCCTATCTTCAGCTTCTCATTGAGAACAAGTGTGGCGCCACTAGGTCTTCGGTTTATCCTTTGATTGCTCACAAGCCTCTCAATATGAATATTCATGTTGATGATGATCCTCCTCCGGCCAAGCGCTCTAAGCCCTCTCCTCATGATGAAGGTACAAGCTCAGCTCACCCTTCCAGTACACCCAAAACAACATGGAAATCTATCTTCAAAAATATGAATTGCTTTGGGATTGATATGCAAAAATGGACTTATGAGGCTCATCGGAACAACAAGATCATTCGTAATAACCAGAAATTGATGGCAAGGCACATGAACATGGAGTTTGCCAGTGGATCTGAGAGTGAGATCACTCCTGAGGAGACATGGGTTTCTGCACACTCAAATTGGTTTCTGCCACCTGTTCCTGCTAATCCCAATGTTGGCCCCAATGTCAATCCGTCAGATGGACCCAGTTCTAGCACAGCGCCCCCCGTGATCAACACTCAGTATCTCTATGGTGGTGATGATGTCGAGCTTCCTGACCTTGAGAATGAGACCATGGTTGATTTGTTCAACGAGTGGCCGTCTTCGGGTAATGCTTAGATTAGTTTTCTCTCTCTTTTGGTGTCTTGATGCCAAAGGGGGGGGGGAATATTAGGTTATTAGGTTGTCAACGGGAATTTGCATATGGGGGTTTCTGCATCATCATTGCTTCTTCCATTTGCTTCTATCTCGTGTGTTTCAACTGAACTTTAATTTGGATTTCATATTGTGAACTTGGCTTGTGAACTTGGCTATCTACTCTATGTGTAAGACTATGTTATCTTCGGCTATCATCTCTATGTCAAGACCTTGTTATATGTGTAGTCAATTGATGCCATTTATTATCTCTACGTCAAGACTTTGGTGAGCCATTCTTATCACTATCCGTATTACTAATGTGTTAGTTGAGTACATGGTGATTATGTTATAATTATATGTGTATTCAATGATGTTGAGAGCTATTTGTCTTAGTATAAAAGATGTGTGAATTGCAAAAGTTAGGGGGAGCTCATGTCTTTTGTTGTTGTGCACACATTGAGGGGGAGCTCGTCATATATATATATATATCATGCAAATTCTTGTGTTGTCATCAAACATCAAAAAGGGGGAGATTGAAAGAACATCTCATCTCCTAAGTATGTTTTGATGCTTGATGACAACACAATAATATTTAACCCCCTTTGTTCAAGATGTGTAGTTAGGTTAAAACGATGAAACATCAGCAAAAGGAGTTTATCAGGATGTTTGAGCAAGAGTTAAAAGGGGAGACGAAGAAGCTTGGCCGGCCACTTCCCCGGCATGGCCGGTCCATGGCCGGGCCGGCTCGGTTACTCGGCCGGCCATGATGGCCGGACCATGGCCGGGTTGCTGGGCCCTGTCACACTAAGCTTGGCCGGTCACCTCCCCGGCATGGCCGGTCCATGGCCGGGCCGGCTCGGTTACTCGGCCGGCCATGATGGCCGGGCCATGGCCGGGCTGGTGTCTACGGTCACGCTGGGTTGGCCGGCCTCCCCC
Source organism: Puccinellia tenuiflora (assembly GCA_012064385.1). Taxonomy (NCBI): domain Eukaryota; kingdom Viridiplantae; phylum Streptophyta; class Magnoliopsida; order Poales; family Poaceae; genus Puccinellia; species Puccinellia tenuiflora. The sequence goes on from QRDG01001334.1 coordinate 157,845, forward strand.
CGGCCACTGCCCCGACATGGCCGGCCCCACGGCTGGCCTCGTGCCACTGCTCCAACGGCTGCATTTTGCGACCACCTATTTAAGGGCTTCTTCTTCTACCTTGGTCACCTGTCTATCAAAAAGCAAGAAGTTGAAGCTCTACCATTTTAGACCACCTCAATTCACATAGATCTCTTACTAGCCAATCAATCTCTTTGATACTTGGTGAGTTGGGAGAGAACCTCTTGATCTACGATCTCTACCAAACCGATTCGTTTTCCCCCTTGATTTATGAGAGGGGGCTTGTTACTCTTGGTGTTCATTGGAACCCTAAGAGCTTGTTGTTCTTCGGAGCTTTGGGAGCTAAGAAGACATTGCCGGGAGCCACCAATTAAGTTGTGGTGTGTGCCCCGGCCTTGGGCATCGAGTCTTGGCGGCTCGGTGCATTTGGTGGAGACCCTCCAACTTGTGGAGTGAGCTTCATCCTTGTAAAGGTTCTAGTTGTCAACCTCAACGGCAACATAGTGACAAGTGCCTCGCCACATCGGTGGTAAGTCACAACGGAGATACGGTGTGCCATATCAAGGCTACCCAGTGTTTCACTTTGGTGAACACCGCGCCGCTCCAACGGAGATTAGCTTCCTTTGGGAAGTGAACTTCGGGATAAATCTTCATGTCATCTTGTTGCTTATCTTTTCACTTACCTTTACTTGTTATCATTAGCTTAATATATCTATATCTTGTGCTAGTGAACTTTTGCTCATCATATAAGTTTGTTCACCTAGTTGCATATTCTAGAAAACTTATATTTGAGCAATATCCTTTTAAAACGAAAAAGAAGTAAAATTTGTAGTTAACCTATTCACCCCCCCCTTTAGTTAACCTCATCGATCCTTTCAACCACCACCACTCATCGGAGACTCACCTCGAGGAGTCAAGGCACCAACGTCGCTTGCCCCACGAGCTTGACGCGCGAGCAACTTCCTCGCCATGATGTCCGCCTTGGTCTCCTTCCACCACGCCAGCTGATCCTCGTCCATGTCCTTGGTATTCATCATCATGATCTCCTTCTCCTCGGCCAAGAGCTCCTTCATCGCCTTGGTTTCTTTGAGTGCCAACATCCTCGCTTCCAACTCGGCCTTGCGCATTGCATCTTCCCGCCTAGCTTCCACCTTGGCAAGCTTCACCTCCTTCTTTTTCTCGGTGATGAGAAGCTTGGTCTCCAATGTCTTCATTGTTAATGTCTCCCTTGACTTCATGAGTTGATCCATCTTCTCCTTGAAGCTAGCTGCCTCGCCTTCTACCTTCAGCCTCTCCTTCGCTTTCTTGGTGCCCTCGGGCTTGCCTTTGTTTCTACCACTCATGTCTTCCTCTTCATCATCCATGTTGAGCATTGCCTCCTTCTTGCACTTTGGTTCTTGGTCCCTCAACTGCCACTTGGGAAGATGTTGAAGCAATGCAAAGCAATGTTGGAACTGAAATTCCTTATGCTTGGAGCCGGCCATGTCTTTGTACCGCATTTGAGCATACTTGGGCTGCACAACAACAATATAATGTGATGTTTGCACATCAACAACACATAGTTTGCACAACAACAAACTTAGAAAACTTACATAGTCTTCCGGCACGGATCCACTAGAGAGATTATCGGCCACTTGGTCCATGGCAGCACTCCAACGAGAACAAGCTGGTTTGATCGAGTTCCACCGGCCTTCAAGGGAGCGGTAGGATCGATCCACCAAACTCTTCGTGCGAGGCTTGAGCTGGTGATAAAGATTGTCAATGCGCTGCCAATAGTGCTTGCCGGTTTGGTCTGTGCCGGTGCACGCATCCATCCCCACCCTACCCCAAGCAGGGACCAAGGTCACGTCTTCAATCTCGGTGTAGTTGGACGTGCGTGGCTTCGGCGGCGCGCACGCAACAGCCGGCTCGACCTCAACCACGTTTCGCGATCCGCTTCCTCTTCCCGGGGAAGGTGGCGGAGATAGTGGCCGCCACGTCGCCGTCGCTCGGCTGACCTCCCATGACACCCACGGGGACATCGACCACCGCTGACGACGGTGGTGCACCGCCGGCGGTCGGGGGGGGGGGCTTGCGGGAGATCCATTGCGGCGAGATCGGGCCGCGTGGTGGCCGGGAAGGGCGGGGCGGAGGAGATCCGGCGGCGGCGGTTGGGCTCGCTGAAAGCCTTCGCGCGCAGTAGAGGGGAGAAAGGGGGGTTGGTCCTGTATTCGGCCTTCCACCCCGCACAAGTAGGGGGCGAGGAGCCGCCCCGTAGCGAAACTGAAAAAATTCGATACGGGGAGACTGATTTACGGGGTCTGCTAGACGGCCGGGTAGAGCCCTACCCCGTATTTCGGCGGTTATTTTACGGGGTTGGGTGTTTTAGGGGGTCTATTAGACTTGCTCTAATACATTAATCACCAAAATAATTGTGTGTACATTAATCACCCAAAAAATGTGTGATAGACAATTTATGAACAAATATGTTTGGTGAGACGGAACTCTGACAAACTTCCTGCAACGTTGGGATAAGAATGTCTTGTGTGCAGGTCCTACTTTAACTTTATTGAGTCTTATATTCCAACTATTTCGATAAATTTAGCTTCTTCACTTAGAGATATTTGCTATTGTGCTACATCATACCTTTTCACTTGGGGTTTCTTAACAATAGTTATCTGTACCATCAGACAATATATTTCTCTTGTTCGTCAATAGACAGATCTCACTAGCTACCCTACATGATTGAGATGAGTCTGATGTAATATATGTTGTGTTTGATGGGATATGAGAAATTGTCACTTTATGATCATATTGTTTATGGTATCTACTTGATATCAATTGTTATATTGATGCATTATTTTATAGTCTTACATGCTCTCCGGTCTATTATACTTTTGACAATTTTATGTTTACTTCAAGAAGGAGTTACTGTATGATAGTTGGTTCAAGCTTACATTGCTAGCCCAGTGATAAAAGAGTCGAGACTTCGTATTCTGTTGTTGCAACTAAGGGTAAAACAACAGTTTCTATCTCACATTTGGATGATGTTTCCACTGTTGAGACAATACTCTGTGTGTTGAAACTTAATTCTTGATGCATACTGGTCACTAGATAGCGGTATCGAACTAAAGTATTAGTTATAGATGCATGGGCGGAGCTAGTGTTGTAGCAACGGTGTCAGTTGACACCAATGACTCATGTCAATCCCTTGGTAAATTAGTGAAGGCTGCAACCGATTGGGAAAAATGACACCAACGCAATGAAGATGACACCAATGATGTTCTGAGCTAGCTTCGCCCCTGTATAGATGCGGTTCAGTAACGGTCTATATATTTTGGACGTAATGTCTATATAAATCTTGTCATCAATAATCATAATCATATTTTAACAAATATAAGTATAATTTAGTCATAGCAATTGTAGTTTATTCACCGAACAATGTTATTTTTATTTGGAGAGATGCCTCTAATGAAATTATGGCCTATAGTACATCTTTTAATATTGTTTGCATCCTCATTTTATTGTTTTCGTATTACTTCTTCGTTGGTCCATTACTCTATTTATTGTTATTCACCACTTCCATCCACATCATTCATTCGTTTAATCCTTGTAACTAGAAAAACGGGAAGCTTGACAATCTTCCTGAAAATGAGAACAAGTATGTTTTGTGTCTATGTACCACTAACTTGGTAGAAACTTGATATTTCCTACTGATACGATAAACTTGATTCTCAACCGAGTAATATACTTGTTGTTGGGCTACATCATCCCTTCCTCTTTAGGGCTCTCACCTCTTTCTACAATAAACATCAAGACTCGGCTATGAAACAACAATATCCTCACTTGTTTTCGTTTACTAGTTACAAAGAAATTACTTTGCTTAAGGCCACGTAGCAGATTGCAGACAAGATCTCCAGCCTACTCATACGTTATTGCTTCTAAAGTTCTAGTCAATGTCATCTTCTATCAGAAAAACAGATCAAATGACTGGCAAGATGACAATGACGAGTTGACTATGAAGGGGATGGTACTTTCTCAGCTGGTAAAATGCATTGGTTGATGCTCCTCGCACACAAACCATTGAAATGGAATTAGAAATCATATTGTCTATCGAGGAAAAACATCTTTGTTTGGCTTCTGCTTATGGACAAACTGTATATATGATCTAATTATATGGAAGAACTTCTATGTTGAAAATAAATGTCGTGCTCTTTCTGACACTGAGCCTGTAGAAAACAAGAAGCACATGTTTTTCTCATGTGACTTCGGTCAAACATTCTGGTGGAAACTTGGAATTGAATGAAACATTGATCTGCCCCTCATTGATATATTGGGAGAAGCTAAAGAAAGACTCGAACTTATATGTTTCAGAGAAATGATGGCCATTGTCTACTAGAGTCTATGAAATCACGGGAATAACAACATTTTTAGCACTTAGATATTGAGCGGAGAATATGCTTCTATATGTTCAAGATTTTTTTTTGCCTTGATCATGCATAAAGCCAACCTAGTCAAGGGGAGGGTATGCAACAATGGCTAGATAATTTGTAAATCCTCTATTTTCTTTGCCCACTATGTAAGTTTCCACCTACACATTTCCCGCCTTTGTGAATGAAAAATGGCACGGTAGGGGCTTGCCTTACTGTTTTGCTAAAAAGTCATCGGGTTAATTTATTTTCTCAGAGAGGTGTATTAGAGTCTCGTATATTTTGTTGGAACTTTGTCCTGAGAATATATTTCCTAATATGTAATTATAAATTATAGCTTATATAAATTTACTCTGACTTTTTGGAGTTTGTTTTACTTATTTTGGTTTCTCTAGACTTTTATCCTTTATATAAAATACATTTCCTTTTTATTTGGGCCCAAGACCACCTAACCGGGACAACCGTCTCAAACTTCCATGGGAGCCCCTATGTCTCGCTATTAGCGAGTCGTATGGTTCGACTCGCCCACGTAGTTATGTTTGACGCGAAGACCCATTATGGCGTAAAAGCCAATTCCGCACCGCTGCTTCGTTGCACGAACAGTGCCTAGAGTTTTCCCTTCCCCGTTGGGTTTCTTCATTCTTCGCAGCGTAAAAACGTTTTTTTGTTTGCGTACAAGTAACATTGAATGATGATGTCGAATCATCTATAATAAATGTCTTTTAGTATACTATTTTCGAAAAAAAATCTTTTTGAAATTTCGAATAAACATTTGTACACGTTGTTTTTCGTGTCTTAATTTTTCTTTTTTTTCGTGTTTTATATTCCCTTTTTTTTGAATTCCTAAGATTTGTTAAAAACTGGATATATAAATTTCAAAAATATGAACCATTTTTTAAAAATAATATTTTTTAAAAAATGATTTTTTATAATTACTAACCATTTTGAAAAATCAGATCCGTTTAAAAAATAATATTTTCAAATATGAACCATTTCAAAAATTAAAATTCGCCTGAATCGAAATTACAGGTGAACCGAAAATAATTGTGAACCAAAAATAGTGAACCGAAATATAATAGTAAACCAAAAATATCGATGAACCTAAAATAATAGTGAACCAAAAGGAACAACCGAAAATAATAGTGAACAAAAATTCGGGTGAGCCGAAAATAATTGTGAACCAAAAATGCCCATGAACAAAAATAATAGTGATCCGAAAAGGAAACTAAATTCGAGTGAACCGAAATAACAGTGAACCAAAAAAATAATAGTGAACCGAAAAGAAACTAAAATGCAGGTAAACCGAAAATAATAGTGAACCAAAAATACTAAGGATGGCAATGGGTAGGGTATGGGCAGGGTAGACCAATACCATACCCATACCCATATGTGTCGTGGGTACAAAACTCTACCCATGCCCGTACCCGTGGGTAAAAAGCTTTACCCGTACCCATACCCGGTGGGTATATTTAACCGATGGGCACCCATTGGGTAGATCAACAGTGCACGATATTTCATATTCTATTGTGTGCCGCCACATCACAACCATCTTATCTTACTCTCTACTGACCCATCGTCTGTCTTTCCTGCTCCTACTTAACGTCGATCCCCCGTTGTTGAAGAAATAGAGAAATGAGTGGATCGAATATGTAGGTTGGTGGTCTGCAGTTGCTTAATGGGTAGGATTTGGGTATACCCATGGGTATATTAACTGTACCCATACCCTACCCACGACTTGATGGGTAGGGTATGGGTACTACCCATGGGTATGAAAATGTGCCCATACCCTACCCATATGGGTACGGTACCGTACCCGTACCCATGGGTAAAATTGCCATCCTTAAAAAATACCGGTGAACCGAAAATAATAATGAACCGAAAATGCCAGTGAACCAAAAATAATAGTGAACCGAAAAGGAACCAAAATTGGGGTGAACCGAAAATAATAGTGAACCAAAACTTCGGGTGAACCAAAATAATAGTGAACTAAAAATTCGGATGAACAAAAAATAATAGTGAACCAAAAATTTGGGTGAACCAAAAATAATAGTGAACCACGGATGAACCAAAAATAATATGAACCAAAATTTCCGGCGAACCAAAAATAACAATAAACCAAAAAAGAAAATAAAATTCGGATGAATCGAAAATAAGAGTGAACCAAAAAATACATTTTTGAAAATGGTTCATTTTGAAAATGATTCATATTTAAAATATTTCATTTTAAACTATTTGAATTAAAAAATTATATTTGAGAAATGTTCATTTAAAAAGTTTTAGATTTTAAAAAATGGTCAAGTAGACAAAAAAATTCATGTATTACCAAAAACCAGAAAGAAATAAAAAGGAAAAAAAGAAACAAAAAAGAAAGGCAACATAAATAGGAAAATGAAAAGAAGTTTTCTAGGCCGCGGCCGTCACATGCCACACGCGGGCGAGTGCGGGAAGAAAAAGAAAAACGAAACTGAAAAAAACAGCCCATAACTGGGCCAGCCCATGCTGCTGAATCCCACGAGCGAGTCCGAATTAGCGCTCGCAAAGAGCGAGAAATAGGGATTGTGCACTTCTATTTCTTTTCCCTCCCTCCTCATCGAATGGGCCAAATCCTATTTCCCTTCTCTTTACCTTTTACTTTATCTGGTAACCGGTAGCTTTGGTCTTGGCCCAATAGCCACCTGATCCACCCCAAAACGCCCCGTCTCACTATTTTTTTTTTCATTTTCCTTGTTACTGCTAGATTAAATCTAGTTGGACATATTAGATCCTACGAAACATATTGCGTACGTACCACTTCAGTTTTTAAGTTGCGAACCATACATACCTGTACTCCAATCTAATGGGTTTCATCCTTAAAAACTTATCTTATATCCCGCATGAATCCAGCAAAACGGGGTAAACATCTATCCTTTTCCCTTTTGTTGTTCATGTGTCCTGATCGAATGGAACGTGGCCAAACTTTCTTCTCCTCCTTTTATTTTTATTTTATATTTGAACCATATTGGGTTTTAGCCCAATAGCCACCCAAACTGCCACAATCTCACTCATGTGTCCTTTTTTTATCGGCATCATTAATCCTGCTGCACATCTCAGATCCGATTGTATGTATCACATACCACTTCCATCTTTAAGTGGTCTAATATTTGACTTTGCAGTGTGATGCAGAGTTAGGGACGGAACCAGGAAATTGGGCAAATTTTGGCCTCAAATCCACAAATTAACAAGGGGATTTTACAGAAAAAATTAACCATGGGGGAGCCTTGGCCCCAGCGCGTACCCCGGTTCCGTCCCTGAAGAGAATGACATGTTATTTATTGGTTTGTTTTCACGAAAGATTGTTTGGATAAGAAAAAATAGTAGTGGGAACGCTTAATGGTTTATGGTGTGGGCGCATGCCATCATGGCTATACAAAGTCAGAAAGTGAGGTATAACATCAGATAGCACATGTTCGTCTTTAATATTCTCTTGTACTAAATCAGCGACACTTAATTTGGAACTGTGGGAGACCACACGAGTGCTTTTAGAGGTATATATAGATCAAAACATTGAGAGCATGTAAATAATTTTGCACTGTCAAGTGAGGAAAGAGTGAAACGACTTTCTATACCACAGATAGGTTGCAAAAGAAACCAAACTACGAAGTTACCAAACCTAAAGAGATCTAGTTGTCGAAATGTTCAATAGTCGCGACTCCAGCGGGTAACAAATTAAGTACGTCGGGCGATTTTTGTTATGCTTTACACTAAGTGTAAATAAAACACATGGATTGAACACCACAACCTTTTGCTACATTTTTATTTCGTCTAACGTGTCAAACATTGTTTGATGTTAAACTCATCCAATCCAATGAAAGTATCATGAATCGTTTTTTCTTTCTGTTTTTTTGTTTGAGTTGGAAATCTTGCAAATCCAAGAGGCTGTAAAGTCTAAACTCTCCACTACTCCTAACCCAATCGTTTTTAGTGAGCACAGAGTTAACCAAATTTGGACCATAACCGATGCTGCTAAGCTACCGACAAGAACGGCTCACCGCAGAATTGGCAAACATTAACTATAACTTAACAGAACACAAACAAGGCTATTATTGACCATCCCAGCAAGTGAACCCTGAAACATGCACAAAACTACGCCCTAAACCACCAGACCAAACTTGCAACAAAAAGCCCCAAACTGTCATTTCCCATGTTCCTCGGATCATTTCATAGCCTCCAATAATAACTACACGTACTACGTAACATTTCCAAGAAGAGAATCATCCATAGGCCATAGCTTTCTCCTCTCGATCGTCTTCCTCGGAACACGCATTGGCATCCCGGTCGAACAGCATCGGGCTACGGCGAGGCGCGCGCGATGGCGTACCGGGTGCTGGAGGTGACGCTGATCTCTGCCAAGGACCTGAAGAAGGTGACGGTTTTCTCCAAGATGCGGGTGTACGCGGTGGCGTCCATCTCCGGCGGTGACCCGCGGACACCGACGCACCGGACGCACTCGGACCGGCAGGGCGGGCGGAGCCCCATGTGGCACGCGCCGCTGCGATTCCCGATCCCGGTCGCCGCCGACCCGCGCGGGCTGGCGCTGCACGTGCTCCTCCGCGCCGAGCGCTCCTTTGGCGACCGCGACGTCGGCGAGGTGCTCGTGCCCGTCCAGGACCTCGTCGCCGCCGCGCCGCCCGCCGGCGAGCACCGGCACCTCAGCTACCAGGTGCGCCGCCCCATGAGCGGCCGCAAGCGCGGGGTGCTCCACATCTCCTACAGCCTCACCGACGCGCCGCCCACGGCGGCGCCGGGAGACGCGCGGTACCCGCTGCAGCAGCATAGCGCCGCGGCGAAGGGCGACGCGGTGACCGCGTACCCGCCGTCGTACCACCACCCGCAGCACGCCGTGCCAGCGCCGTACGGGTACCAGCAGCAGCCGTACGGGTACGGGCCGTCGTATGGCTACGGCCCCGCCGCGGCCGCTCCGTACGGGTACGGCGCGCCGTCCGCCGCGCCGGCGAGGCACGACGACAGCGGTGGCGCAGGGATGGGCTCCGGGTTCGGGATGGGGCTCCTGGGCGCGGCGGTCGGCGGGATGATGCTCGGCATCGGCGAGGCCGTCGGGGACGTGATCGCCGACTCGGAGATGGGCATGGACGTCGGCTGCTGCTGATCCGCATGGATGCGTACGCGGCTCGATCGCTTAGGAAATCGCTCTTCGATAGAGACGAGTAATGTAAGTAACCGTTGTGTGTCGAATGCGTTGTGACGAATGTGATGATCCACCTCCGTCCACGCCTTTGCGTCTTGCCGATCGATCGATCACATATTATCGTTCTTGGGATTTCAATGAATAAAGAGCTTTATTGATTTCAGGCAATCTGGTTCGAGGTACACGGCCAAAGTTTGGCAGGCTGTTGCACACGAAAAATGGCACAAATGAAAATTGTTTCTTTTCCAGTCCTCGGCCTATCTGAACAGATTCGAAGTGTTTCATGGAGTACAAGTTACGTTTTGTGTATACTTTTTGCGGATTTTACAGCATCAAGATCATTGAGTTTTTATACTTGGCATGAATCTTTTTTTCCCGATAAAGGGAGCTTTATTAATATTTAAGCATTACACCCGCCTTTGTATGACTAGAATGCACACAGCCGACACAAATCCAGCAGTACTCGAATAAATAAAGAGGCGAATTATATATCAAGATGAGAAATTGTAAAAACGCCTATGGAGAAGGAGGGCCGATCCGCAAATTTTGCTGCAATCCATGTTGGGATAAAAAGTCTCTCGCCGTATCCTTCAGTCTTGAACACACCTCCGTAAACAGGTCTCGACGCTCCACACGTTGCAACGGAGACCACAAACAGAGCATAGCTGTAATCTTGTAGATAATCTGCAAAAGAGACGAGTTTTTATCATTAAAAACCTTGTCATTTATACACAGCCAAAGCGACCATATAACGACCAACGCTCCCACCCTAATCAGTCGTTTAAACCTATGATCCACACCATTCAGCCAATTGCCAAAAAATATTCGCAATGCTTCGTGGCGGGTATAAGGTAGAACCTATCTGGATAATTGACCATATAGAACAATAAAATTTGCACTCGAAGAATAAGTGTTTAATAGTCTCGTCCTTATGACAGAAGGCATATTTTTTACTTCCATACCAATTACGTTTCGTAAGGTTATCTTTGGTGAGGATTACTCCTCGACGAAGATACCACGCAAAGACCTTTTTTTTAGTGGAATCTTCATCTTTTAATTTTTTGATTACTATCCACTAGCACATCCGGTTGGATCAATGCTTTGTATATAGAGTTCACCGAGAATTTACCATTTTTGTGTAAATTCCATCGAAACTCATCAGTCCACTGCGTCAGATTGACTAAAACCAGACGTTGTAGCAACTCATTCCGAGATGCTACCCGGGGACCAACAAGATCACGTCGGAACATCACATTCGGTGGGACAATCTCCAACACCAGAGCGAGCGTATCGTTTTTGTGACGTCCAAGAACCTTATTGTATAAAGCTGGATATTGTTCTCGGAGCGTGGTAGTACCTAGCCACCTATCCTCCCAGAACCTTATCTCTGATCCATCTTTGATGGAAAAAGAACTGTATGGGAAGAAGAATTTCTTCATTGCCATAAGCCCAGCCCAGAAGTGTGAATCACCTGGTTTCCAAGAAACCTCTGATACCGCCTTTGGGCCACTATACTTTCTCCTTATAAGAGTTTGCCATACTTCATCTTCGGTTAGAAGCTTGAACAACCATTTACCGAGGAGAGCTCTATTCTTGACCTCAAGGTCATCAATCCCTAACCCTCCTTGATCTTTAGGGCAGCACACTTCATTCCATTTAGCCAGTCGATATTTATTTTTCTCACTATCCCCTTGCCAAAAGAATCTTAATCGAAAATAATCTATTCGATGTAAGACACCTTTTGGTAATTGGAATAAGAAAATCATATACAGTACCATATTACTTAGGACTGAATTTATGAGGACCAATCTACCACCCAAGGACAATCATTTTCCTTTCCAACTACTCAACCTCTTTTGGATTCTTTCCTCAACATGTTTCAATTGAGCAATCGTTAGCCTCCTGAAATGAATCGGAATGCTAAGATAACTAATTGGAAACTGACCTTGCCCACAGCCGAATAACTCAACATATAGGGCAACATCGTCTTGGGCCTCACCGAAACAAAACAATTCACTTTTATGAAAGTTAATCTTTAGACCGGAAAGTTGCTCGAACGCTGATATAATTAATTTCAGGTTTCGTGTCTTTTCCATGTCATGTTCCATAAAAATAATGGTACTTGGCATGAACCTTTTGTATGAATCAACCGTAAAAACTTGTACATCCGTCCCAAAATAATTGACTTTTAATGTGTAACTTTACTCATTTTAGTCCGTATATGATCGATATTGATGTCAAATATTTGACGGAGGGGATGCATACTTAGGTACCGACCTGGGTCAATTTTCCGGGTTAATGGCATGAGAGTATACAAATAGCCTAAAATAAATATTGTGAGTAAGATGGCTTATAGAAGTTCGAAGTATGAAAAAGGTGACCAACACAACCTCTAGTTCCAAATAAGCATGTTGTTCCCGAGTGTATTATTTTGGCTCTTGGGCTACCTATAACCCATTATTTTGAACATTCAAAAAACGTTATTTAAAGTTTCATTTAAAAATATATTGTACATATACGTAATGATTTATACTTCAAGTGCATAAATTCTCAATTCGAAATATGTTCTACTTTACAGTACATTAAAATGTTAATCTGACAAGGATTGAAGGTGTACTTCTCACACACCCAGATCTATATTTCTGTCTTTTTTATGTAGCCTAGAATACAAAGTATTTGGATTGAGATTTTCCACGCTTAAACTATACATCATTGCCTATATGTACATATTTTTTCATATATTTTAAAACTTGAAAATAGCACCGGCATTTAAAAAAGAAGGCTCTAGTAGTTTGAGTGCTCTTTTCCCTATCGAGAAAATAGGAGAACGTAGTTTGATCACCGACGGCGGCAGGGGCATGGCACACATGGCGAAAACTAGTAAGGTGTGCAAACACCACGTTCAACAAAACAATTCTCCCGTAACAACGCCCGCCACGAAGAGAGGTACTTGTCGATTTTAGATTGAAAGCATCACCACGCAACTTCAAGCAGGAGAGGGGGAAGACGCAATTAGTCTGGGCGAATCCCTCAACTCTACACCCGAGGATCTACTGGACGACGACGACAACCGCAATTGCAGTTTATGCGGAGGCCGATGGCGTCACTCTACACCCGAGGATCTACTGGACGACGACGACATCCTCAATTGCAGTTTATGCGGAGGCCGATGGCGTCGGCGAATTGATACAAGAGCATTTAGTTGGAAGACCTGGTGTTTACCGGCACACAATAGCGTAACAGCAGAGAGTATGCACGTCTATATCTTTTCTCTTATTGATGCGTTTGACCTTAACAGTTGTGTCCAACGTATCGCGTGAACTAATGTAACACATTATATATTTTTTTTTGCGAAACACAGTACAACACAGACGCTCACATACACGCGCATACACTCACCCATATGAACGCATACACGCACACCTTAGTCCTATGAGCATCTTCGAAATACTGGGCCGGCAGGTCAGGTCTTAAAATTGACGAAGTCACCATGGACGCCTCGCTATTGATGGGAACGTCGCCTCACACTGAAAAATATTTCGCCAAATATGAGAAACACCAGTTTCAAACGTGGGGTTTGAACTCTGATGGGATAGGGATACAACCACCCACCTAAACATCCAACCAAGATTGGTTCTCTCATGTAATACATTATATGAGTTATTAGTTATATAATGTGCTCTTCGGGCACTTACAATATGTTGGTGTACCTTTAGTCCTTTGCATCGTCTAAGCTAACCTCATATGTTTAATGTAACATCAAATAAGTATTATACTCTACAATGTGATGGAGAAAAAGTGTTGGTAATCGGGTTGATGAGCGAATCCCTGCACACACACACATGAGACCAAACGACACGGTTCTTTCTGCTTTGGGGTTTCGCCCCTAAAGCAAATCTTCATACCGACCCGGTCTGATCCAGCGCAACATGTCTGGACTCGTGAGTCCTGAGAGAGTTGAGCACTGCTCTCGCCGGTTACCCCCGAGCACGGCCAAGAGCAGGGAACAACGTGCCCTCGCAGTGGCTCGAGCCCATCATCCAGATTACAAACCCCTCAAGCCCTCCTACACGCTGGAGTCACAGGCGCACGCCACAGCACCCGACAGCGTGGTTGGCAGACGGATCGTTTTATGCAGGCGCGTGAGTTGTTCGGCTAGCGGTGTGGGACTATTTTGTGATCTCCCCCCAATGCAATATGCATGTCGCATGCTTAGAGCAACTTTTTTTTTACAATCAATACAACGATATATTTATAGTCGTGAAAAGTACATGGTAAGATACGTAGGTTGACTACAGCGATTATAAAATAAAGCCCAAAAGAAACAAGCAAATCTTCGAGATCTTCAAACTTTGTCTTCTTCCATGACATGATATTGTATTTTTCCGAAGGCAGCCGTAATACAAGACATAGATATCAAACCAAATACCTGTAAATACAAACGAGGGTTTTTCCATAATTTTAATTTTAAACCGCAATCCAAGTCTACTTGCATGCACGCAGACATTAAAATAATCAACCAATATCGCCAAGAGTACCAGTGTCAGTATTTCAGGGAAAAATAACTGAACAACATGGTTGACGTCGCTGGGAGCCGAGAGTACGGATCACCATTGTCGAGGACGTAGTAGCCGGGATAATTATTGCAAGAACAATCCTCCTCGCAGCAACCATGAGAAAATATCTAAAATCAATCTGACGAAGTAAGATCTGAAGGACCATAACAAGACAAAAATTTAATTCTCCAACACCACCATTGACGGAAGGAAGGAGATCCCGTCGTCGAACGATGGGCCAAAACTCATTTATTGCAGACGATGCTAGCTCCATTGACGAAGATGACAACAACTAAAATCCTAACTTAATTTTTTGAAAACACTACTTTTGTTGAAAACTCAACTCATAGATTCGGTTCCCTGCTCCTTCCAACGCCGTTAAGGCCGACCGGAGGAGAGGGAACTGACTATGGAGGAGGCGGAAGTGGAGGCGATGGCTCTTCTTTTCTTCTGGTGGCAGACCGCGATACAAAATTACATTGTTTGGGTATTGGGAAAAAACTCCAACGGCTTACCCATTGGTGGGACATAATCACAAATTTGGTGTTGGATTGGTAAATTCGGCAATCCCCACACCATAATCCATATTGTGCCAAATTGCCTGGAAATGATCCAACCTCCACGTCCGGTGAAGTTAGCTTGAACTCGTCGATTTGGTGGTCGAGCCGACTCCAGCCACCTCCGCCACTCCGTTTTTCCATCGTGCGTGACTCCCCTACTTCGGTCACGTGCGCGCGGAGGTTTGCACGGAGGTTTCCGTCGTGCGTGTCTCACCCAACTCCAGCCGCGCGCTGCGCCTCCCCCAACTCTGGTCGTCACACCCTCATGCACTCTTTCCTGCGCGGAGGTTTGCGGGGTAGGGGCACCCGGGTGGCGTCAGAGGGGTCACCCGTACGGTTGGGATCGAGAAAGGCTTGTGTGGAAGAAGAGGGAGGGGAAAAGAAATAAGAATAAAGAGAGATAAAAACAAATAAAAATAAGACCCACGATGTAAATGGGTCTCAAGTATGGTTAAACTTCTAGCAATCTAGTATGGGTAAGCTAGAAAATTTTGTAGTGTTTCGACCCCGAGTTAATATGTTTCTGGTTGATTAAATAATAGTAAACAATTATGAAAAAAATTAGAGACAAACATATACAAGTTTTCAACGTACTTACAAAGTTTTGGAACAAAGTGACATTTTTAATGCTCTGTATGAAAAAAATACAATCAATACTTAAAAAAAATACTCCCTCCGCTTACTTAATATATGATGTTTTAGCTTTTCTTACTTTTCTAGATTCGTATGCACCTAGACACTTTTTAGTGTATAGATACAGTCATTTCACTCCGTATTTAGTCCATAGTGAAATTGACAAAACATCTTATATTAAGGTACGGAGGGAGTACAATTTTATATCTCATTTCGGCCACTGATTTTGTTTTTCTCGTACAAAGTACCACAAATATCATTTTGTCCCGAAACTTTGCTCGTATATGTTGAAAACTTGTACAGTTTCTCTAAAAAAAACAGAAATTTTTAGATGTTTTTTTAATCTATTATCAGGAGCATATGAACTCGAGAGCGAATATAAATTTTCAGCAATTTTTGTGGTTACCATATTTTCTCCATGTATACTCAACCCCATTTTGGATACCCATAATATAGTTGCGTCCCATGTCTCATGGTGGGTTTTTTTTTCTTGACTTGGAACACCACGATTCCATTAATTAGGCGTAGCCAACTCGCTGGCGAAAACAAAGCTTACAAACTCTGGAACACAGTCCCGCCACACGACACGACCATCATCCTAAGTTGCGGCTATAGGCTGCAAGCTCATGTGCTAATTTATTACATTTACGGGGAGCAAAACGCACTATAGCAAATACGAAATTCAGGCGAATGAACGGACGCAGGTCACGAAATATGATTCCTTCAGGCGGTAGATAAAAATTCGTGCTAATTTTCACGGTGGGCCTCATTCATTTGCTCTGTCACACGGGTATCAACGTATAGTGTTCCAGCAACTCCTCAATGCGTGTACATGTAGATGAAGTAAAAAGGTTTGAAAAAATTGTTTGTTGCCACCTCTCTCATGGCCTCCTCCTCCTCCACGTCGACAACATCACCCCCCCCCCCCCCCCTCAGTTTCATAACGCGATTCATTTTTCCCTCTCCGAAGCAAACAAATGGAAGTATTTTGTGTTGCGATCACCCTCACGTAGCATGTGCTCTTTGCTTTCCAATATGCCTCTTTTTGGTACTCCAATCTACTCAATTTAAAACGCAATACCGTTTCTTTTCTCACTTGTTTGTCTTCTGTAGTTATAGTTTAAATTTCAGTTATAATTAAAATCCTTCAAATTACAATGAAAATCGTGTGTTGTGTTTTATAAATGTTGATAAAAAAAAGCAAAAACTTGAGAGGCTCCCAGAGATGTGAAAAAGAGTTGGTAATCGGGGTTGATGAGCGAGTCTCGCCATAAAGAGCTAGCTGTGGATCCAATTTCAAAGAGACACAGACCTAGCGCTGCTAGTTCAAGTCAGAAGAGAAGAAAAAGGAAAGAGGAGCGATCCAAGTTGTCACAAACACCATCATTGACGTCAGGAAGGAGATCTCGACGGCAATTAAAAACCTAACTTAATTTATTGAAAATACTATTTTTATTGAAAACTCAACTCATAGATCGGGTTCCCCGTTGCTTCCGACGCCGGTGAGGCCGGCCGGAGGAGAGGGAACCGACTATGGAGGAGGCGGAAGTGGAGGCGGCGGCTCTTCTTTTCTTATGGTGGCAGACTGCGATACGAAATTACATTTTTTGGGTATTTGGAAAAAACTCCAACGGCTTACCCATTGGTGGGTAATAATCCAAAATTTGGTGTTGGATTGGTAAATTAGGCAATCCGCACACCATAAACCATATTGTGCCAAATTGCCCTAAAACAATCCAACCTCGACGTCCGATGAAGTTAGCTTGAACTCGTCGATTTGGCGGTCGAGCAGACTCCGGCCACCTCCCCTACTCCGTTTGTCTGTCCTGCGTGCCTCCGCTAGTCCGGCCGCGTGTGTCCCCGACTCTAGCTGCGCGATGCGCCTCCCCCAACTCTGGTCGTCACGCCCTCATGCCCTTTTTTCTGCGCGATGTTTGCGGGGTAGGGGCACCCGGGTGGCGGCGGGAGGGGTCACCCGTGTGGTTGGGATCGAGAAAGGCGTGTGGGAAAGAAGAGGGAGGGGGGAAAGAAATAAGAATAAAGAGAGATAAAAAAAAATAAGAACCACGATGTAAATGGGTCTCAAGTACGGTTAAACTTCTAGCTTTATAGTATGAGTAAGCTAGAAAATTTTGTATCATTTTGGTTCCCGAGCTAATATGTTTTTGGTGGATTAAAAAATAGTAAACAATTATGAAAATCATTAGAGACAAACATATACAAATTTCAACATACTTACAAAGTTTTGGAACGAAATGGCATTTTTGATGCTCTGTATGAAAAAATAAAATCCGTGCTTTAAAAAATACAATTGTAGATCTCATTTCTGCCACTGATTTTGTTTTTCTCGTACATAGTACCACAAATATCATTTTGTCCCGAAACGTTGCTCATATGTTGAAAACTTGTACAGTTTGTCTCCACAAAATTTCAGAATTTTTGAAATGTTTTACTTTTTTTAAATCTATTATCAGGAGCATACGACCTCGAGAGCCAATATAAATTTTAAGCAATTTTTTGGCTACCATATTTTCTCTCTGTATACCCAACGCCACTGTGGATACCCATAATATAGTTGCGTCCCGTGTCTCATGGTGCTTTTTTCTTGATTTGGAACACCATGATTCCATTAATTAGGCGCAACCAACTCGCCGACGAAACAAAAGTTTACAAACTCTAGAACAGAGTCCAGCCACACGACACGACCATCATCCTGAGGGTCGGCTACGGCTAGAGGCTGCAAGCTCATGTGCTAATTTATTATAGTTACGGGGAGCAAAACGCACTCTAGAAAATATGAAATTCAGGCGAATGAATGGACGCAAGTCAAGGAATATGATTCCTTCAGGCGCTAGATCAAAATCCGTGATAATTTTCATAGTGGGCCTCATTCATTTGCTCTGTCACACGGGTTTCAACATGTTCCAGCAACTCCTCAATGCGTGTACCCGTGGATGAAGTAAAAAGGTTTGAAAAATTGTTCGTTGCCACCTCTCTCATGGCCTCCTCCTCCTCCGCGTCGACACCATCACTCCCCCCCCCCCCCCCCCCCCCCCCCCCCCTCATTTTCATAATGCGATTCATTTTCCCCTCTCCGAAGCAAAACGAGTGGAAATATTTTGTGTTGCGATCACCCTCCTTTAGCCACGTAGCATGTGCTCTTTGCTTCCAATATGTCTCTTTTTGGTACTCCAATCTACTCAATTTAAAACGCAACACCGCTTCTTTTCTCACTTGTTCATCACTACTGTCATTTTTTCTCCACTTCTCCAACTCCTTTTCTATTCGGCTAATTATCTTCTCTAGTTATAGTTTAAATTTCAGTTGTAATTTCATTGAAATCCTTCAAATTGCAATGAAAATCGTGTGTTGTGTTTTATAAATGTTGATAAAAAAAGCAAAAACTTGAGAGGCTCCCAGAGATGTGAAAAGAGTTGGTAATAGGGTTGATGAGCGAGTCTCCCCGCTGGCACGAGACCAAACGACACGGTCCTTTCGGCTTGGGGTTTTTTACCCCCAAAGCCAATCATCATCATACCGGATACCACTCCGGGTTTTGATGCCGCGCAACATGTCTGTTGTTATCTCGTGCACGGAGCAAGGCTCACTGCTCTCGCCGGCTGGGATGGACAAGGTCACTACGAGAGCAGCAGCCTGCTCTCTCGCGGGGGCTCGAGCCCAACCATCCAGATTACAAACCCCTCCGCCCTCCTGCAAGCCGGAGAGTAACAGGCGCACGCCACAGCGCCCGGCGGCATGGCGGACCGCTCGTTTTATGCACGCGCGTGAGTTGCTCAGGCAGCAGTGTGGGACTATTTTCTTGTTCCACGCAGCTCCCACAGGCAGGAAACAGCCGGCTCAACAGCCTTTCTGTACCAGAGACCCAACAAGCGTTGGGCTTCCCGGCCCATACAAAATATCAACCCGCTGGTGCGATAAGATCGCCGGCGTAAGCAAGCAGGAGCGCGGCTGCATGCGTAAGAGGGAAGCTCGACGCGACGCGTGTCGACGCCGTCGTGCACACGCGTCCCGGCCGTCTTTCCACGTCGTACTACGTCTCAGGCCAAAACCCCGTGTGCTCATCATCGCCCGACCCGACCACGCCGGCCACCTCCATTCCGACTCCAACCTCGTTCGCCAGCATGGACATCGACGAGGCCGAACACGCGGCCGGCATCCAAACCCACGACCCCCGGTCGTCAGGCGGCGGCGGTAACGGCGGCTGGTGCTGCTACCTGCTCCGGCGCGGATGGGGCCTGGCCCGGAAGGCCGCCATCGCCGGCGCCGCGGCGACGGCCGCGCCGGTCGTGGCCCCGCCACTCATCGTCCTCTCCGCCGCCGGCGTCGCGCTGTCCATCCCCTTCGCCGCCTACCTCGCCAGCCTCGCCGCCACCAACCGCCTCATGGACGCGCTCCTCCGTTCCTGTTACCCGCCGTCGCCGTCGCAGCCGTACTACCGCCATCAAGAAGACGACGGCTTGGAGCGAGAATTCCTCGACGCGTCAGAAGGATACGGCCAAGGGGATCCGTCGTTCGGCCATTTGGATACCGAAATAGAGCAGGGCGAGGAGAATGAGAGCGACACTCTGCTGCTGCTGCTGCTGCCACGGAATCATGGTGTTTCTGAAGAGCGGGCGCCAGAGGAGCAAGATTCATACACATCAGACCGCGGCGACGAGACAGAGGAGCACACCGCAGTGGAGGGAAGGGAGGCGCCACCGAGGGGCGGCTCTGGTGTTTCTGCGTCGGCAAATCCACTGTTTTCAGGCGAGGGTAGTTTGGTTCAGAGAAACGAACAAGGTGAATTTTCTGTACTGGATTCAGGGCAACAGTCATTTCAACCAGAGGATCGGAATGAAAAAGGGGATGCCGTGGATTCTACAAACAGAGACGACGATCGTGAGGAAAATAAATCTACGAAGGAGACGGTGTTGCAAGGCTTATATTTTCCTGAATCGCGTGTGCCGGCGTCAGGTGGTGACGACAATGTGGTCCAGAAAAGGGGAGAAGGTGGATTTTCTGTACAGCATTCAGAACAACAATCATATCAATCAAAGAATTGGAATGAACAACGAGAAGAGGATGGCAAAAGTTCAGAGAAAAACAAGATAATGGAGGAGAAGAAGTCTACGGAGGAGATGCCACCGCGAGACAATGTTGTCTCTGAATCACCAGCTCCAGTGGTCCATGGTGAAGATAATGTGGTTCAGAGCAAGGAAGGATTTGAAGGTACAGTGCAGGGGGTTGTGGAAGAAGCTATTAGTAGTACAGATCCTGTTATGGGCGAAGTGGCTCAAGTACGAGTGGAGATTATTGCTATTGCAGCAGCTGAAAGTGAGGTGCTGCCACCGAGTAACCTTGTGGCTCATGAGTCACCAGAAGATCCTGTTACCGGGGAAATTGTTGATGTGCAAGTCCGGCCTGGAAGTGAGGTGCTGCACCCGAGTGACCTTGAGACAAGTGAGACACCGGCAGATCCTGTTATCGGGGAAATTGTTGATGTACAAGTCGACATTGTTGCTGCTGCAGAGCCTGGAAGTGAGGTGCTGCCACTGAGTAGCCTTGCGGCTTGTGAGTCACAGACGGTTGCGGAAAATGCACGTGCTGGTGAGGTTATAGGAATTACTGTGATGGAAGATATTGTCAGGGATCTTGATGATGTCAATAAAGAAGGTGTTCGTTTTGTTCCAGTTGCCTCGGTGCATGAAGGTGAAGATGTGATGTCCAGTGGGAGCACATCATATTTATCCACCGTGGACAAAGATATGATGGACCAGCCCAATCAGTTGATTGGTGTGGGCTGCGAAGTGATGAATGAATCATTTGGTTGCAGAGTTGTTGCTGGCAGCGAGGTGAGTCGATGACACGTTTGTAGTTTACGGTTCATTAATAATTAGATTAACTGTAGGATTTTGGAGAACGATGGCTGCAACAATTGTTGTTATATGGACTAACTACATGGCAAATCTGGGATAACGGTAAACATTTTGTTGTTTCAGCGAACATTTGTGTAGGAGGGCACTGGCACTACAAGTCTAGGTTCTACAAATATTTGACATCATAAACTTGCCCTGCCTGATTTTGTTTATTTACAATTTGATAACTGGACAATACATGATCGGAAAATGATTTGGTTATATTGACATAATGCTACGTTGTTCTACTCGCACATGACAATTGAATTGTCTCTGTGTGAAGAAGTGTGATACCCCAGTGATAAAATCTTAGGTCCGCTATCTGGCACCATGGCGATCGGGCAACTAAGTACCCTTAACACAGCATGTTAATAACATCATTCTTAAAATACTAAGAGAGCACTGGAACGATGTTATATATGCTACTCCGTACTAGTACTTCATATATGTCTTTGAACTAAATCTCCGTGTCTGTTTCAGAATTGGTACAGTACCATAATGTAGACATAGTACTTTTTCAACGTTGCAAAACACTTCAGTTCACTGAAAGTTTGCAGGTGAAGTTTCTCTCACAGAATTGCATAGCATACCTTATAAGTGCTTGTTTTTCAATGCAAAATATGCCGAAACACGATCGATTGCTCCAATGTGGGATGCAAATCTACTCTAGGGTTGTTCCTTCATCTCAAAACTTCAAATTGTCAACAAATGGAAAAATAAAATCATGTTTTATGTGATGTCTGGAAAAGCTAGAGTGGTCAATTTACCGGCATGCTGCCTAATGGAACCACAAAAAGTTCGGTGGATAAAATGTTACCTCTCCCCTTAGACACTTGTCACTCCCAGGATTTCATGTGGATTTCTATAGCACAGTTTACTAAACTGAATGCACATTCTAGGACTATACATGTCAAGTATGATTTACTTTGTGCACTGTTTTTTCCATATCTAAGCATGCTTTTCCTTATTTCGACCAGGCTCACTATACCGAAGAACAGTTAAGGGAACAACTTGACACGATCAGAACAATAACTGGGTACAGCACTGTGCCTTCTTCAACACTGGAAGGCGAGCTGGCAGGACTTTACATATTCGTGGGCGTGGAGCCCGCTGTTGCATCAGATGATACCTCTGACCGATTGATGGAGCTCAATGCGAAACTCCGGTTCTTGAAATCGATCATCGGGGTGGATTGAATATGTCAGGAGTTGTGAGGTGCTTTGTGACTGTGCATACATCTGTAGATGCTAAGTGGAAAGTTCGATCGTCGACGGCTCGACGCTTGCTTGCATGCTATCAAGTTGAGACAGATTTTGCTCTCTGTCCTCGTGTACCTGTATATGCATAATTGCAGACGATTCATGTCCTGTTGTAATCTTTTAGATATATATATATTTCTGTATACTCTGGCATTATGGCCTGGTATAGTTTATCTTACGAAAATAAGCATATGGCCATAGAATTGGAGAAAAATCACTTTCTTTTCGTGTAGGATACAAGACTTATCATGATTCATGAAGCTTACACAGGTTGACATGTCCATAGTACGTACTGCATCCACACTATTTCTGCATTGGGGTTTTAAATTTATATATTTCACTTGTTTCAAAAAAAAATCTGAATATCTTGTCATAGAAACAGAACTATAGCTACTAGTCGTATAAACCAGGGACCCAAATTTGGAAAATGACCACATCGTTTTGCCATGAACTTGAGCCACAGACTCGAGATTGGCAGGACTACGAATTAAGAGCATGTCTAATGGAACCCTTAAACCCTTAAAAATTTAAGGGTCGAGAATTAGCAAAATGTAAGGGTTGGAGCTGTGAAAAACAGGAGGCATTTAGTGGAACCCTTAAACCCTTAAATGTAAGGGTCGAGGGCAAATAGTGGAACCCTCAAACCCTTAAAATTTAAGGGGTTGAGGGTTCCACTATTTGCCTCAACCCTCAAACCCTCATCACAGTTTCATATCACAAATATCACCATATCAATCAAACAATAATCATTCTAGTTATTATTACAACATCAAATAGTACTCTGAAGCAAATGATAATCATCCAAATTATTACAACAATTTTTTTTGGCAAATAACAATACTTGTTCGAATCAAATAGGACATAGGAAAGTAAAACAAAGATAGATCATGGGCCGGTTTGGCGCCACCCATCCAACTCCCAATGGTGCTCCACAAGATCATTCCGGAGTTGACAATGAGTGTTTGCATTCTCAATCGCACGATGTGCTTCAAGAAAAGCTTCTACGCGATTGGGGTTCCTTTCCGGTTGCACACGGGTGCCAACATTGTCATAGAAACAAGGGAGGTTTAACCCTCTCTCATCCTCTAGGATCATGTTGTGTAGAATCACACAACATGTCATGATGTCCTGCAAGATCTTCTTGTCCCAAAAACGAGCTGGACCCCGGACTATGGCAAACCTTGCTTGCAAAATACCGAAAGCTCTCTCAATATCTTTGCGGGCTTTTTCTTGTGCCCTTGTGAAATTAGTCTCTTTTCTTGTTAGGGGCACACCATTTTTCTCCTTGATGGACTTCACAAGAGTTGCCCACTCGGGATAAATGCCATCGGTGAGATAGTATCCCATGGAGTACTCATTGTTCATGACCTTGTAGTTGCAAGTTGGAGCATCTCCGGAAACTAATCTTGCAAACAAAGTAGATCTATTGAGCACATTGATATCATTGAGTGTACCCGGCAAACCGAAAAATGCATGCCAAATCCATGTGTCCTCCGATGCCACGGCCTCAAGCACAATGGTTGCATCCTTGCTTTTGCCACAATACATTCCATGCCATGATTTGGGGCAATTTTTCCATGTCCAATGCATGCAATCAAGACTACCAAGCATCCCCGGCCATCCCCTTTTTTCATTCATCTCCATCAACCTCTTTGTATCTTCCTCGTTGGGTGCCCGAAGATACACATCACCATACAACCGGATGACCAACTTTGCAAACCTACGGACGGAATCCGTGGTTGTTTGTACACCAATGCGAAGATACTCGTCGGTATAGTCCGCGGGTATGCCATAGGCGAGCACACGCATTGCCGCCGATATCTTTTGGTAAGCACTAAACCCCAATTGACCGGAGGCGGACCTACGACGCTTGAAGTAATCCGAGGCGGCCTCACAATCATTAACAATCTTCACAAACAAACTACGGCGCATTCGGTACCTTCTCCGGAAGAGGCGAGGTGGGTATGTAGGATGCTCCTTCGCGAAGTAGTCTCGCATCAGTTGCTCGTGCCCGAGAGCACGGTTGCGGTAAATGTACTCTCGCCCCATCACCGATCCTCTCCTTTGATCCAACAGCTTCGCGCGGTCTTCGATCTCTTGGACGTCGACGAGGAGGCCCATCATCTCGACGTCATCATCTTGAAGCAACTCCTCAATGTCCGAATCGTCCGATGAAGACCAACCGGACTCGGAGGACAACGACATGGAGTCGTCGGAGTTCATCTCCATCTACAAACAATGAGCATATTTGCATCAAAATACAAATTTTGTGCCTATTTTTTCTCATAAAGACTATCAACAAAATTTACAAAAAAAAGGGGAAGAAAATACCTTGCAACGGGTCGGGCCGAGCGGCGTGGAGCGGCGTCGGGGGAGGAGCTCGGGGGCGCGGCGGGCGACGGCGGCGGTGGAGGGAGGAGGAGGAGCTCGGGGGCGGCGGCGGAGGGAGGAGGAGGAGCTCGGGGGCGAGCCGGAGGGAGGAGGAGGGAGGAGGAGGAGCTCGGGGGGAGGCGGCGGCGGGGCGGGCCGACGGCGGCGGTGGAGGGAGGAGGAGGAGCTCGGGGGCGGCGGCGGAGGGAGGAGGAGGAGCTCGGGGGCGCGCCGGAGGGAGGAGGAGAGAGGAGGAGGAGCTCGGGGGCGGCGGCGGCGGGGCGGGCCGACGGTGGCGGCGGAGGAGCTTGATGCAGGGGAGGGAGGAGGCGGCGGCGGCCGGGAAAAGTCCGGGCGGGTGGAGGAGGCGGGGGAGCGGGATCCGGTGGCGGCGGCGGCCGGCGAGGCGAGGGGCCGGGGCGGCGGCGGCCGGCGGCGCGGGGGTGGTGGCGAGCTCAGGGGAAGGAGGCGGTGAAGTCCTTCGCGCGCGCGTACGGAAGCGGTCCGGGTCGGGGGCCGGGTTGGAGGCTCCAACCTGTACATTTACAGGCCGGAGGAGGGGTTGGGTCCTCGACCTCTAATTTTTTTTACGGATTTAGGGGTTCCACTAAATAGGATTTGGACCCTCAAATCCGTAAAAAAGCGGTTATATACGTATTTGAGGGTTCCATTAGACATGCTCTAACACCGGTAGCATGAATGTCTCTATGCGCTATCTACCGAGCGACGTAGGTACTGGAAGCTGCGTAATGCAGCATTCTTCGAGAGCAAGATCTACAAATTCAGTATAGTGTCTACAAGCTTTACATGCAACTTGTGATGGTTCACATATGGGCCCCGAGTTATTGACGAACCTCACGCACCTGATACACAAACATACTACAAACAATGCAGAAAATAAAACAGCTGAACAAGACAAGCATCAAACGCTACACTATGCTAGCCTACTTGTTACACCAGCAATTCCGGATAAAACAGAACGGTACTTGTTGTAAACAGTGGACTAAGGTGTAACGAGACATGATAACAAGCCATTTGCACCACAAACTACCAGGAAGGCAAATAGTACATATATATAACACGCACTGATTAAAGCTTACTGGTACCAATACGAGGTCCAGACGAAGGTACTCAACTAACAATAGGAGGAGTCGCACACAGCAGGTAGATTTAAGAGACTACAAAAGCACACGACTTAAATCCAGAAACAAGATGCTACACGACCGGCATAATAAACATCAGACTTAACCACCAGAAGACTGCTCGTTGTATCCTCCTGATGCGGCACCATTCCCACAAGCCGATCGCGCTGGTGGACACCACTAGCAGCCTGCGCTAGACAGTCCAGCGATGTGCCCACGACCATTTTTCAGCGCTGGGCAGTCTCCGAATAAGTGCCCAGACTGATCACATTTGAAGGCGGTGGTGCCAGCTGAAGAGGCACCGGACTTAGCCTTCCCTGGAAAATTTCTACAAAGGTGCTCAGACTGATTACGTTTGAAGAGCGAGCCCAAGCCTGCCTCAGCAGCCGAATAGCCGTAGGAACTATCCACCGTTAAGCACCCACCAGCTGCTGGCTTCTGCACATCCATGGATGCAGGGCAGTTCTGCACATTGTGCACACTGGAACCACCAGCAGTGCAAGCCTGCACATATCGTGCTGCTGACAATCTATTAGGCATCCCCCCAGATACGCCTTCTTGCTGCTGCCCAAACTGATGTGGGCAACCCGTGCTTGTGGCATAGGTATCGTTGGAGATTACCGCACTCTGTCTAGCTCCTGGGTTGGCGAAACCAGCGTTAGCAGCAGCATTCACCCCAGGGGTCGAGCCTAAGCCATCCACCGAAAGACTATGAGATGCTCTGAGAAACAAACGACGTTTATTCAGCGTGTCGTCCAATCTTTCAGCTTTAGCGATGCTGACTTTCACACGCACCTCGTCACCATACATTTCTTCCTTGACTTTCAGCTTAAACAGGTAGACCTGAGAACAGGCCCTCTGTATTATTTCTGCGAATTGTGTGTCATCTCGATACACATGTTTAATCATGAAAAGCTCTTGTGCTGCGAAGCCAATTATTTCCTCCCCGGCCTCTTGGAATGCAGTGGCAAAGGTAGTCCCAGTGTGATCCTGAATCTTACACTGTAGCAAGTACCTATGCTCGTAGTTTTGAAAGCTCAGGTCGCATTTGGGACAATGCCACGTCCCATCACGATTATGGGTAACCTTTCTGTAGCAGCGCTTACCATCAAGCTCCATGGTGCAAGCTGGATAAGAAAAAATATTTGTGTTGACTTGTGAAATTGCACCTTCAACAGTTAGCCAGTCTGGCTTATCTGATAGCCCCAGGCCTTCTTCCTTGATATGCGCAATTGTTTTGCTCATGCTTGATATTTCCCGAGATAAAGAAGTGCAACCCGCAAATTCTCCTTCAGTTATGTACCACTGCATTAGCTTTTCTGCACCAGGGATGTCTGGATTTACTTTTAACACGCTTGAGCTGACTGTGACTACAGATTTCCCATTGAATTCATTGACACGTCCACCTTTCAGGGCAAGTAAAGGATCAAAACCAGAAACAGACATCGAGTACAGCAGCTGACCTTCAGCATTACAGACATTTCCCCAAAGAGTTATTTCCACACTGAAACCAGACATGTCCTTCAGTTGAAGGGTTCTTTTCTGGGTTTCCATACCATTCTTCCGCGTTATTTTGACACAAGGGCTAACTGACGTAACAACCCCAAGCAAATCTACCATATCTCCATTAAACAGATTTTGTATTTCACTGATCTGCCGGAAATTGTATTGCTGGCAAGGGATGCCGCTATCATCATTGGAGCAAATTTCTACAGATGCTGAAGTATCCAGTAACACTTCGTACTCATTGTTTAAATGGTTGAACTTCTTCTGTGTTGGTTTAACCAATCCTCCAGTTACCAGGTACACATTTCCAACCACAATTTGCCCAGAGAACTGATCAGCCGCTGAATTGAAACATCTTGCACGTATTGCTCCCCCTTGGGCATCAAGGAGATCAAAAGAGAAGACTTTCGCCGCACCATGCCTCTGAATATCAGCCTTTGCAGTCACCCTACCCCTGATTGTCCATCTACCTTGGTATGGGTTCAAGGCAGCAATCGGGGTGATACGAGAAGGCGGGTCATTATTAGCAACAGGACCTCTATTCATATACTCCACAGATGGCTGCTGATACAAAGACTGTGCAGGGCGCCCACAAGTATTGTCAGGAAGGCCGATGCCCAAACCTATGTGAGGATCCACATGCCTTTTCCCTTGATGAGAGTTCAGTGAAAGCTGCTGCATCTTGGCATTTATTGTGTTCTGTGTCAGCACTGAACCATAAAATGGGTTCACAGCACGATCTGCCCTTGCAGCAACAGAAGAGTGCAACAGACCTTGATCGGGAGAAAATGCTATGGCGTTAACACCTTGCTCAGCCCTCGACTCATGGACGCCTAGGCTACCAGAATAAGGTCTGATATTTGGTTGACCAGCATTGGCCAGATAAATTGTGGGACTGCCAATCAGTGTGCACTCAGTTTGCAGTACTTCAAGTTGGACAACAATGATGACCCTGAAACAAAAATATAATACATGTCAGAAAATATTTATAGAATTGTCAATGGGCAAGGCATATATAAGTAGGTCTACCAGAAGAGAAGTTTCAAGGAATTACTCCATGCACAGTTACACATTGAAGGTAATTGGAACAACACACATCCTAGCCAGAAACAAGTAGAATTAGAAGATACTGAAGATAAGTTACAATGCAAAAGATATGTATCTAGTTACAAAAACACAGTTTGGGTAAGTAGAAATCCTATTTTCAGTGATCGTGTCAAGTCTTCCGCATAAAAGGGACCCATGCATGTACTCTGTTAAAGTCAAATGAAATAAGCAGAAGTCTCTAAGCGTCGAGCCTCTCTTCCAAACCAGAGAGGAGCGTTGTCACCAGATTGTTGAGGTCGAGTGTTCTATTTCTGCTCTACAAACCATTATCCTACCAAAGTATCTTGCTGTGGATCAAGGTCAATATTTCGTATCAGATGGTAAGCAGCAAGGGGCCAAGGGCTTCCAACCTTCCACAGACATGAAGACCGGAGCAGCTTATATTGTGTTAGGGAATCTGAATAGTTATTTGGTAAGAGCTTTGTGAACCACTGTGGATATGTCACTTTCTTCTTGGTGTGGCACTTTAGCCCGGAATGATAAATTTGGGCCTGGACAGGCTCTTCTACAAGAAGAGATCCATTGATTTTATTCAGGTTTGGACTCGTGGGCACGGACATCCTTTCATCTCCGGTGAAAGGAACAGACTTCAGTCCCAGTCAACAAGGTGGATGCTAGACCTGATACCTGCCAGCCTTATTGTTATGGCCTACACCTTCCAGTGTAATTGGCATTTAACACGTGTCCTAGCCAGAAGTCAGTAGAATTACAGAAAATACTGAACATGGAGATATCGAGGGAAAGAGAAGTTTAATTAGAAAAACAGATGTAAGAGTTTGTTAGAAAAGTAGAGAGATTAATTTTAGTGGGCCCGTGTACTTTGTCAAACTGAAGCAGTGAAATAAACAAGTTCTCTAAGCTTCAAAACCTCTCTTTCATGCTAGGGAGGAGCCTTTGTCACAGGATTGTTCTTATGCTTGTATATATATCATATGAAAAGGAACAAATCAAAACATGCAAGATTAGATATGGCATAATTTTTTTTTGAAACGGGATATGGCATAATAACTAAAGGAGGAAACTCATATATATGAATATATCCCCTTAGTAACAATTAAAAAGGAAGTTCTGACGTGAGTGGGAAGAAAATCTAGAGGTTACTTTGATGATACAATTATCAGATATGAGTTATAGTGGTGGAGGGCGTTAAATTAAAAAATTAATCAATTATAGGGGTGGGTATGTATTGTTTAAGAAGTCTAGAGTATACATAGTAAGAAGCAGACTGTATGAGGAACCCGCCTTGTCTCGAGTGGCATTATACCAATAGACACCTTATTGGTCTTTAAAGTCATATGTTATAATAAGAGAATATACATGCTACTACTACTACTATGGTCATATTTATGATAAAAATCTTCTTACTGTCACATGAGTCATGACCGACCGATCTAAAATTAATCTCTAGAGTAGTGGTCAATATGTTAAAAGTTTGGATACATCAATTTTTTAAAGGATATTTATTTTTCTCGAAACAAAAAGTGGTCATTTGCAATAGAGAATGTTTGTGAAATTATATAAAGCTGAACAACCAGAAAGGGTGGTGCTGTGGTGACAACACGAAACCACACAAACAAAACAAAGGGATACTTTAGGAGAAGGAGCCAAAGATCTGAAAAACGAAAATCCTATCTAGCCAGTGAACTTGTGCAGTCGATCAAGTGGTCCTGCATGCAGCAAAAAAACATCTGTTGATAATGGAGGGATTATATGCTCTAGATGAACATTACATAACACTTTCCGTAATTGATTCAAACTCTAGATACAAATCTCTGACAATCTCTACAAATAGCAGGGCTAGATCTAACTGCCACAGAACAGATGCACAAGTAAAGTCTGCTGGTTTTGGTGATACCGTCTACAGGTACCAATTTATAACAAGGAAAAAAAAACAGCTTATGTATTCCCACAATATACTACTACTAGAATGTAGCGTAAGGGTTCGTCTACAAGCCAGCGGCCGGCCTGCGCATGCTCCAACCGGAGAAATACAGCCACGGATCTCGCGCGACATTGCCTGCGCACTGACCCCCAAGGGGGAAACTACCACACGCACACACAAAAGAAGTCGCAAACCCTAGCAGCATTTTCCCCCATTTCGATCAAAACCGAAATCCATCTACCAGAATCGACGCACGCATACTGGGGATGGCCAGAGAGAGAGCGATTCGTGCGTCACCTTCGGCAGTAGACGGAGTGGCAGATGTAGTCGAGGACGCGTACGAGGGAGCCGTCGCGGAGGCGGCCGGTGGTGACGAGGCCGGTGAGGGAGGCGACGAGCATCCCCGGCAGGGAGTGCACGCCGTCGGAGAGCAGGACGCGGTACCGATCCGCGGGGCGGTTCCACCCCACGATGGGGGCCCTGGGGGCGCCCACGACCTGCAGCACCGGCCGCAGCCCCTCCGTCCCCCGCGACAGAGCCGCCACCACCCCGTGGGTCAGGTCCGCATCCGTCCCTCCGCCCATCGCCGCCGCGGGGGTGGACGCCGGTTGGGAGACACTGGACTGGATGGATAGTGATTTGTGAAGGAAGATTCGGGGGGGAGGAGCGAGAGGAGAGGAGATGGTTCACGGGCGGATGCGACGGTGAGTGGGGCTTTTGGAGGGGTTTGTTTGTAACGGGAGGAGAGGAATGGGAACGGTGGCGGTGGCGTACGAGGGAAGCTGCCCGCGAGTTGTCGAGCCGCGGGGAGCAGCCGAGCAGCACTGCAGCAGCCGCGTGTGTGCCTTCCGTTTCCGCGTGTCTAGTGTTTCGCGTATCGATTCACACACCCTTTTCAACTCACCGTCAAACTTTACCTCAACACATCCCACTTCCAAAACATATTTATGGTATATATTTTTTGCAAGTATTATAGTGATAGATCTACACGGAGTCGCTCTCCCACCGGGTCTCCTGCGACTCACGAGGCGACCTCCATCGCCGCCGACTAGCTCCTCCTCCACCCCGTCTCTGCCCCTCGCCGTCGTCCGCCGGCCGGCCGGCGGGGGGCCTTCCCGCCACGTCTTCCTCCGTTCTCCCCTCTTCATCTCTCCTGCGGATAGGCCTCAAGATCTGCCGGCCCGAAGCAATGGCGCGGTGCTGCGGTTCCCCATGGTGCTCGTGGTTGCAGAGGTGAGACAGGCCCCGGCGACGGCGGCGGTTCGCAACTCGGCCCGCGGTGGTGTTGGTTGCTTCGGCCAGATCTGGAGGGTCAGATCTGGCCCGCTCGGCTCCCCCATCGCGACCCCTCCTCGGGAGCAGGGTGCATCACCTGGTGAAAGAACAAACGATGTCGCCTAGGGGGGGTAAATAGGCGATTTAAACTTTTCCGGTTTAAGTCTTGATAATTGCGGAATAAAAATAGGTGTTTAAATTAACAAGCCAACAACCTAATATAATAGATTCACATATGTGCACCAACAATTTATGCTAAGCAATATAACAACAAGGTGATAGCAATATATATGACATCAAGCACAAAGGCTATCACAATGTAAATTACATAAGTAAAGAGCTCGGGTATAAAAATAACCGAGGCACGCGGAGACGAGGATGTATTCCCGAGTTCCTCCTTATTAAGGAAGTACGTCTCGTTGGAGGGGTGTGAGCTCGCTACAAAAGGCCTACTCAAAACGCCACAAAGGACTCACCCTATTCTCCGATGAACCTCACCCCAAGGGTTAGGTTCACCTTCCACTATCGGAATCCGGAGCCCTTACAACGTTTTTGGGGCACACACCCACAACTCAATCGGTGGCTCCCAAACCTTGTCCGAAGCTTCACAACTCGAAGTCTTCGCGGCACCACCAAACCGTCTAGGGTACACAATGCACCCAAGAGGCACAATCTCTTGGGAACACAATGCACCCAAGAGTAACAAGCTTCTCAACCTTCAATACCACGTATCACGTGGGGAACTCAAAGCTATGCACTAAATGCAAAAGGCAAGACCACACAAGGTGGTCAAGTCCTTCACTCCCAAATTCAACCAAAACAACTAATACTAGGGAGAGATTTGAGAGGAAGAACAAAGAGAAGAACCACAAAAGAGCTCCAAGAACTAGATCCACTAGGTTCCCCTCACTTAGAGGAGAAATTGAATGGTGGAAATGTAGATCTAGATCTCCTCTCTTGTTTCCCTAAAGATGGGCAAGAATCATTGGAGGGATATGGAGAGGGAAATGTTTTCCAAGGTCAACAATGGTGGGAGAGAGAGAGAAAAACATGCTGCAGAAAACCCTAAGAGATTTGGGGAAGAAGGGGGCCTTTTATAGGTCCCCTAAAAAACTAGCCGTTGTAGCCTGCTCAGACCGGAGACTCCGGTGTAAGCCAGGGCCGGAGATTCCGGCCCGGCTCCGACCTCCTTCCGGACAGGGGTCCAGTGGCGCGCCACACATGGGTCATCGGGGTAGACCGGAGATTCCGGTCCAGAGGGGCCGGAGACTCCGGACAAACTCCGGTGAAGCTCCGGACCCCTATCCAGTACCGCACCACAAAAAGTCATATGGCAGCGAAAAACAATGGACCGAAGATTCCGGGTCCTTTGGGCCGGAGACTCCGGTGGGACCGGAAACTCCGAACCATCTCCGGTGTTCTTCCGGACCACATTCAAACAGTAAAACCCGAAATGCCATAACTTTTGCAATTGAAGTCCGAATCGAGTGAATCCAATTTTGTTGGAAAAAGGACGACAAAAGCTACCCTATAAAAAGTAGAAATATTGAAACCAAGCAAGGGAGATTTTGCTAAAAATGGAAGAGTGAAAACTTCTGCATGGATAGACCGGCAAAATCTCCAACACCGAAAACTCAAAAGAAGACGCATGTGAAAACCGTTTTCGGTGAACTTGGCCTTGTCATGACAAGCACGACAAGCACCAAGACCACACCACAATAAGAGCCAAATAAGAACCAATAAAGATGATTGCAAGAATGCAAAGGTTTGAGCTCTCCACGAACGATATGATCAACATACTCGGTCGAGAGCCCCTCTTGATAGTACGGCTATCTATCATATAATTCGGTCTCTTACTAACATCATGAGACCGGTAAAATAGAAACTCTATCAAGATCATACCTTTGCCTTGCTCATAATCCACTTGAGGTCGATGAAGATGATCTTCATCTCCTCTAGACGAACCACCTTCCTTGATTGCGCTTTGCTCGGTGAAGCCTCGCAAATTGCTCCCCCATACACCAATATGGGAGAGGCACTCTTCGGCATATCTTCACATGGTCTTGAGTGTTGATCAACTCGCACTTAGCCTTGATCAACATATAATCTTCTTCCCTTAGCCTTGACTCCAACATATGGAGATCAAACAATGCTTATGGACACACCTACAAGTATAGCTCAATACAAACATTAGTCCATAGAGATTGTCATTAATTACCAAAACCACACATGGGGGCAACCATGCACTTTCACCTGGTGTGGTTGTCCGGTGTGGGTGCTTCTCCCTCTTGAGGCGCAAGTTTCCAATTTTATCTAGGGAAGCCACAGATCTGCTATGGTTTCTTTGTGCATGGTTCTCGACCGAGTCCAACGGAGGAGGTGAGCAGGGGCGCTAGGTGGAGTTGCTTGTCGCGTTAGATGGGGTGGCAGTCTTCGTGCATGCGCATGAGGTTGCCAATCCTCGAAGTCGGGGCGGCGGCCCTGAGCGGTGGGAGCAGTGGGCGTGGCGGTAGCTTGGTGGCGGGCTATGCAACACAAGGTGCTGGACGGTGCCTCGGTCTCTGTGGATGGCGAAGGCTTCGTCGTGGGTCGATCGTGGTCGAGAGCTTGCTCTATTCCAATCTTTGGTGTCTCGGCTGCCGTCCCTTGTTGCCGACTTCTCTTCATTGGACAATGGCAGTGGTCCCAGGTGAAAACCTTGCCTTGCTTTGCTTGGCCAGCGACCGTGACGCTCTTTGGTGCCGCGCTTCCCCCTTGGGGGTATCGTCGAGGGTCCATGCCGATTTGACCTCGGGCTCCGGATGAAAATCTATGGTCCACTCGTTGGACCGGACGACGGCAACGCTTTGGTGTCGCTCCCTTCTTGAAGGCGCCGTCTTGGGAGGCTAGTGTTTACTGGTTAACGAGGTGTGGGTGACGACCGTAGGTGATGCCCTTCTCGTCGTGCTTTCTGCTTCGATGGGCTTTAGTTCTTGATCTCCCTTGGCGACCTTGTAGCCCTCTTGTCATGTGTGCTCTGGGGTGACTTCTCAAACTCTGACGGCCTTCTTCGGACGTGGAGACGGATGGCGCCTCAACGGCGGGTTGATCTTCAGGTGCAGATATGGGCAGGTTCAGTGGTTTAAAGACTTCATCGACAAGTTTGCTCTCACGTCACCTTCAATGAACGAATGTTGCAGCCTACAACGTTTTGGAGCTCTTCAAGCTGTGTGTCTCATGTTTTTTCGTTTGCTTATTGCTCATGTGCTTGTGTGCTGATTTCTTCAGCACCTGGTATGTATTTGCCGTTCTAAACTCTGAGCTTTGTTAATTCAAAACTAGGCATTATTGCTTTTGGTCTTAAAAAAATAGATCTACATGTAGTATGGTAAATTTTGAAAGTATTGCTTCATAATGTTTGGGTGTTTAATGTGGTAGATCATGTAGCTGTGTGCGGATTTGCTAGGTTTTACAAGTACCACTTCATGATGTTGTGTGAGTGTGTCATAGGTCGTGATGTTTAGTGAGAATGTGGCAGGATTTGCAAGTTTAGTTTGTCGACAGTGTTGATGTTATTGTGGTAGACGGTGTTTATGTGCTAGCATGGGATGTTCTAAATATCTAATTCATGAAGTTCTATGTGGATGGTAGATACATGTTTTGTGTTGGTGTGTTGAGCTTTATTATGTGTACCAGTTCTCCCATATATAGTTATATATGACATGCATCGACGATTATCCAAGCTTTACCCTAATGATGCATGCTCATGCTCACTGTCCGGTACTTTCCCGACGGTAAATTTATGTTCTGAGGGTTCAGGTTTAGAGATTGGAATGAAAACACAACGGAAGACGAAAAATTATATAGGTTTGGGCTGGCGAACAATATCTGGAAAAAAATCCATATTTCCTATTCGTGACGGTTGAATTATCTGTTGTAAACTCCGAGGTCTCGAGGTATGGCTCAACCACACCTATATTGGGTGGATGGTGATGGTGGCTAATGGCCGAGTGTATGGGATATGAGCCATCACCCGTTCTACGGCCCCTATTCCCTCTTTCTTTTAGCATGATCTATAATAATTATTGTTTGCGTGAATTTTGGTATGATTAGAAATAAACTACTAACTACGGTCGGTTTTGATTGATGCGGAGGATCTACTAGGCTAGTGTAAGATTAGTACAGGCTCACGACAGCCATTCCCGATTGGAGGGAGTAGAAAACTATTTGACTAAGAGATAATTTGTTAGCTAAGCAAAAATAGTTTTTTTATCTCTCTTCAACTCAAACCTGACAATGATAGGATATAACCCTAAATGAAAATATGACAATCTATAATAATCCCAACGATTCACCATATGCATCTCGACTGTTAGATTATGTGTTTCTTGTATAGCAAGTTAGGGTTAGCATAGCTGGGCGCCGACCCCCTTGTTCTATATAAACCTTGTACCCCTCTCGTTTATCAATCAAGCAATAATATTATATCAAAACTCTTTATGGTATCAGACTAAAACCGATCTAGGGCATGGTGACTCCGCCCACCCCTCCACCGCTGCCGCCGCCTGGTTACTTCGAGTGGCGCGCGGCCGTCACCGCCATCGCCGCGGCCAAAGCCTCCACCTCCAACGCTGCGGCCACCGCCCCCACCGCCGATGCATACCCTTCTTCCTTCCTCTCCCCTCAAGCCCTACAAATTCCTACCACCATAAACTTTGCAGACACAATCTCAGATGTTACTCCCTTAATCCCAATCACCTTAGATTTACCCAAACACAACTACTATCACTGGCGTCATCTCTTCGAAGTTCATCTTGGACGTTGCAACCTTCTCCAGCACATCGACATCAACGCTGCCCCGCGCCCCTCGGATCCTCGCTGGGTCAAGGATGATCTCGCTGTTATACAGTGGATCTACCAGCGAGTGAGCACCGAGATCTTCAATTTGGTCTTCCGCGCCGCCACCAACGCCGCCATGCTCTGGGCGGCCCTTCGACAACTTTTTCATGACAATGTTGACGCTCGCATCAACACCCTCAACACGGAGCTCTGCAGCACCGTTCAAGGCGACTCCCAGGTCGGCGTCTACTGCCAACGCCTCCAGACCATCGCCGACGAGCTCCGTGAACTTGGGGACCCTATCGAGGATCGCCAACTCATCAAGGTTCTTCTCGTCGGCCTCAGTGAGCGCTTCGACAAGCAGGCATCTTTCATCCCCATGATGCGACCCCCACCCTCTTTCGACGAGGTACGGTCCATGTTGCAGTGGGCGGATCGCACCATCACTACAAATAAGGCACGTCCCAAAGTCTTCACGGCCACGCCTTGGCCACCGGCACCTGCTCCGCCCTTGATGCCTGCTCCACCTCCTGGCTGGCGTCCCAGCCCCAATTACCGTGGAACAAAGCCCATGTATAGGCCACCTCGGACTCCTTCCCCTCCCGCTCCACCGGCTCTGATCGGCCCCTCTTCACCGACACCGGCCCCCCTGCAGCACCGACCTGGCGGCCTCATGATCCGTGGACAGGCATGGTCCATGCCCTGGACCGCGCCCTTCCCAGCCGGCGCTCCTCCGGCATACTCTGGCGCGTGGCAGCCCGGTGTGCGCCCTCATACTAGATCGCCGGGTCCCCTCACGCCACGTCCCCAACTCATGCTTTCTATGCTGCCCCACATACGTTCCATACGCTGCACCGCCGCCTCCGCCATATGGCCCCTCGGCTCCCATCTACACTGCCGATCCAGGAGTCTACTACTTGCCATACAACATGTACACGGCGCCCGCTGCACCACCTGCGCCGGTACCTGCACCAACAACTGCCCCTGCTCCCAACGCTCCGAACTGGGATCAAGCTGCGTTTCTTCAGGCCATGAACAACTTCGCTGCCCAAGGTAACTCAGGTACTGATTGGATCTTCGATTCTGGTGCTTCTAGTCATATGTCTGCATCAACCAATATGCTGTCAACATGCACACTATCTCACTTTTCATCCAT
The DNA here is from genome assembly GCA_012064385.1 of Puccinellia tenuiflora. Lineage (NCBI taxonomy): Eukaryota > Viridiplantae > Streptophyta > Magnoliopsida > Poales > Poaceae > Puccinellia > Puccinellia tenuiflora. The sequence goes on from QRDG01001334.1 coordinate 195,618, forward strand.
TACTCTTGGTGATGGCTCTACCATACCTATTTATTGTGTCGGTAACACTCACCTTCCATCCCCAACCAAACCCCTTCTTCTCCGTGATGTTCTTGTTGCACCAGCCCTAATCAAAAACTTAATCGCTGTTCATCATTTTACTCAAGAAAATAATGTTTCCATCGAGTTTGACCCCTTTGGCTTATCTGTGAAGGACTTTCTGACCAAGGAGGAGATCGCTCGCTTCGCTAGCTCTGGCGACCTCTACTCTATTCATGGCGCACCTGATGCTTCCTCACCATCATCCATGCTCGCCACCGTAGAACTCTGGCATCGACGTTTAGGCCATCCAAATAATGCTACACTGTCCACTTTGCTTAGTGATTTTTCAATTCCATGTAATAAAGAATCTCATAGTCCCTCTCTTTGTGAGTCATGCCAATAGGGCAAGCATGTCCGTCTCCCCTTTAGCACCTCTAGTTCCTTTAGTACTTTTCCTTTCGAGCTTCTTCATTGTGATTTGTGGACATCACCAACTATAAGTGTTTCAGGTTTTAAGTATTATCTTGTCATACTAGATGATTTCACTCATTTTGTTTGGACTTTCCCTCTTTGCAATAAACCTGATGTTCACAACCTTTTTCTTAGCTTTCAACGATATGTAGCCACTCATTTCTTTCTCCCAATTAATTTTATTCAATGTGATAATGGTCGTGAATTTAACAATTTTGCAAATCGGAATTTTTTCCTTCAACACGGCATTCTCCTTCGCTTCTCCTGCCCATACACCTCTCCCTAAAACGGTAAAGCCAAACGCTCCCTCTGGAACATAAATGATATTATTTGAACTCTTCTTATTAACTCATCGATGCCTTCTAAATTTTGGGCTGAAGCCATACGCACTGCCACTTTTCTTCTCAACATTCATCCATCTAGAGTCAATCCTAAAACGACACCCTACTTCTCTCTCTTCCTTTGTCACCCAAATTATTCTGAGCTTAGAGTCTTCGGTTGTCTTTGTTTTCCCAATGTCTATGCTACCTCTCCAAACAAACTTTCACCTCGTTCCATTCCCCGCGTGTTCCTTGGATATTCCGATGAGCACAAAGGATATCGTTGCCTTGACCTTCTCTCCGGACATGTTCACATTTCCAGGCACGTTACCTTTGATGAAACCATTTTTCCCTTTGCTACTAGGACAACCCTGATACGTCTCAAATGTATCTATAATTTTTGAGTGATCCATGCTAGTTTTGTTATATTGTCACGTGTTTTTACTATCAATTATATCATTTTTATGCATTTTGTCGGACTAACCTATTGACAAGATGCCCAGTACCAGTTCCCTATTTTTGCTGTCTCTTCGTTTCAAAAATTTACTTATGGAAATATTCTCAGAATTGGACCAAAATTTACGGGGATTATTTTTACGCCAAGACGAAGACGGAGTTCGAAGGGCAGCCTCGGAGGCGACCCACAGGGCAGAGGCGCCCCCTTGCCGCGGCCCAAGGTGGACCCGTGGGTGGGACCCGCCCCTGCCCGTGGGGCACCTCCTCGTTCCCCTCCGATGCCAATAAAATCACAATTGACCTCAAATGTCGAGGCGGCCATTATTTTCTAGAAACTCGACCCCGACGCGCCATCACCGAAAACCCTAGTTCGGGGTCCAATCTGAAGCTGATCCCGACACTCTGCCGGACGGGATATCGATCCCGGAGGGCTCTTCATCGCCATGCCTTCCTCCTGGATGAGTTGTGAGTAGTCTCACCTTGGACTACGGGTCCATGGCAGTAGCTAGTTGGTAGTCCCTCTCTCTTGTGCTTCATGTCTTATGATCTTGTGAGCTGCCTAACATGATCAAGATCGATTATTGTAATGCTATGTGATGTGTTTGCTGGGATCCGATGGATTATGAAGTTATGTTCAGATTGTGCATGATTCTTATATGTTGATTTATGTTCTTGTATGCTCTCCGATGTGCGTAGTTACTTTGGCCAAGTGATTTTGTGTATCTCCAAGAGAGGGTATTCATGCTAGATAGTGGGTTCATGCCCCCTTTTGTTCATGGGCACGAGTGACAGAAACGTCTAAGGGCGAGGGTGTGCTGTTGGTACTAAGGGTAAAATAGCGGTGTTAATGTCTCTTTTGATATTAGTATTGCTTACTTCATGCACTTTACTTATTAATGCAAATGTCTGTTGCTTGCAACTTAATACCGTTGGGTGACAGGCTGGATAGCGATCCCACGGTGGACTTTTTAGACAAAGACACAATTGGACTCAACGGTCTTTGTTCCTTGTTGTGATGCCTCCATAAATATTATCATGTCCCTTTTGTCATAGCTAAATTGGGTTTGTGTCATGATCTTGTCAATTGCCTAGCTGTAATTCGTTCACCCATCACATGCATATTTTATTTACTTGAGAGACTCCACTAGTGAACCCATGGCCCCCGGTCCATCTTTTTACATTGTTTACAACCTCATTTACTTGCTTTTAATCATCATTACTTCTCTGGTCACTTTTCATTATTTTATCTATTTCATCATACAATTAACCGCTTTGTTTTCTGCGAGACCGGAAAGATTGACAACCTTTCCGCCGTTGGGGGCAAAGTATCTGGTTGAGTGTGTGCAGGTCCACGTCTGTTGAAGGTTAAGCGCCAGAGATCTTCAACATTCACCTCGTTGTTGATTTCAAAGTCCTACTGGTTCGATAAACCTCGGTTCGTTAACGAGGGAAAACTGCTACTTGCTACATCCACGCCTTCGCTTGGGGCACAACCCAACATCATCAACTACGACATCAAGCAGTTTTCTGGCACCGTTGCCGGGGATCGCACTAAAGCTACATAAGAAGATTTGTCCCCGCCAACTCTGCCAGTGCTTGTCAATATCCATTATCAAGCAGTTTTCTGGCGCCGTTGCCGGGGACTTTGGAGCTGCAGCAAGGGGAGTCTCACACTCTCAATCTCTTTACTTTGTTTTTGTCTTGCTTGCTTTATTTCTTGTTTAGTTTATTTTCCTGTTTCGAAATTTTAAAACCCCAAAAAATTAGTGTTGTCTTTTATCCTGTTTTATTAGTATGCCTAGTTCTTTGGTTGTTATCAATGGTTAACTTCTTTGAAACTAGATCTTATTGGCAAGGCGGGTTCACAGAGGATCAACAAGAATATTATAAGGAATACTGCTTGTCACAAAAAGGGATACACTTATGGAAAATAATTAATACTCTGAACAATTATACTAGAGATGTGTGCTTAAATTATGATATATCTTATTGATGTGATGAGTCTAGTTGTAGCATGAATTTAACACCTTCCTTTTCAATGTGCTGGTAATGATAATGAAACCTTAGCATCTTATGCTCAAGGAAACTATGATTTTTTTATGATGTGGAACCTATTGAAGAATTTATTGCGTGGAAGGGTGCTTATGAAATTTCTTCTTTGATTGAAAATGATGACGATGCTCCTTATAAATCTGAAAGTTTTGCTATACTTAATTATTGCATGGATAATTACAAAGATTAAAATTGTTATATTACTGAATATCTTAAGGGTTTATCTTCCCCATAAGAAGGGACTAATGCCGTGCAAGAGCCTATGGAAGAAGAAATTATTGAAACTGGAAACTCATTGGATGAAAACGAGGAGGAGAGTGACGAACAAGAGGAGGAAGAATGGAGTAGCTACCCATCTCTACCTTCTAATGAGAGTAACTCTCTAGCTCATACATTATTTGATTGTCCTCCTTCCTTACAAAAGGAGAATGAATGCTATGATCCCATTGATTCTTTTGAAACATCCCTTTTTGATAAAAATGATCTTGTTATTTATGATAATTCGTGCTATATTGATAAATCCTATGATAATCCTTTATTTGTTCCTACCATTGAGATACATGTTAATGAAGAGTTGTGCTTAGAAAGTTTATATGATAATGCTCTTGACGATGGTCCTATGTTACTTGATGATAAACATTATAATTCTATTGAAAGTGGGTTTGATCCCACTATTTTTGAGATGGACCGAAATTATGTGCTTGTAGATCATGAAAAGCCTATTTTAAGTGATAGATATATTGTTGAGTTTGTTCATGATGTTACTGAAAATTATTATGAGAGAGGAAAATATGGTTGTTGGAGTTCTCATGTTACTAAGACACCTCTCTTTTTGTTGCAAGTTTTGAAGTTGCACTTGCTTTACCTTCCTATGCTTAATGCTTTGTGCTCCATTGATTTATTTTCTTATAAAATGCATATTCATAGGAAGAGAGTTAGACTTAAATGTGTTTGATAATTCCCTCATGATGCTCTCCCTTGCGTTTCAATACTTATTCTTATATGAGCATCATTGAAATTACTGGGCCTAGCTAAAAGGCTTTAAAGAAAAGCGCTTGTTGGGATGCAACCCATCTTTTATTTTCAGTTTGCTTTTTGCTTTTCTTGAGTCATGAAGTTATTACCTCTGTAGTAACTTCATTGTATCTTTTTATTTTGGTTTTTTGTTCCAAGTTTAGCCTCTAATGCATTGAAAGTGTGAGGTATTATTTTGCTGTCCAAAAACAGATTCTGTGCGCCTATTGCACGAAATTCCTAAAATCACCAGAATATTATCTTTTTCTGATAAGTTTTGACAGCAAGACTGATACTTTTATCTATCTTTCGTTAGTTTTGAGTTTTCTGATTTGAGCTACAGAAGTGCCTCGAAAAATTCAATCTCTACAGACTGTCCAGTTTTGACAGATTCTGCCTTTATTTGTATTCGCCTCTTTTACCATAGTCCAATGTGAAACTCTTGAGGGAGAGTACCACATTGAGGATTAGTAAACAGTAGCTAATGCTAAATGAAGTTTTTTTGCAATTTGTCCTAAGTTGAACACTTGTGCATTTTAATTTATGAGCACTAACCCTCTAATCAAATTATGAGAAGTTTTGTGTGAAGTGAGTTTTTAAGTTCCAAAGGAGAGGAATATGAAGAAATCGAGGATGGATCAGAGCTCAAGCTTGGGGATGCCCCCATGGAATCCCCTATAATTATCAAGAACCATCAAGAGTCAAAGCTTGGGGATGCCCAAGGCATCCCCTCATCTTCATCGACTATCATAAGGTCGTCTTCGTTGAACTTCATTTTTATCACTTTACATATTATGTGCTATGCTTGGAGCATCTTTTTACTTTCAGTTTTGTTTGTTTGTTTGCTGGTCATATCTTTGTTGGATCCTAGTTTTCTTTGTGTGGGAGAGAGACACGCTCCGCTTTTTCGTTTGAATACTCCTTTGCTTCGCTTATATCTTGTTGAGTATTCTTAGCTATTGTCTGTTTCCTAGTAAGCTCTCGCTTTTAGCTTTTATCTTGTTTAGGGCTGCTAGTTGTTATGTTAAACTCTCATGTTCTTCACTTATATTGTTGGAGAGTTGTTGTTAAAAAATTGCTTGAATTGTCAAAGCGACATAATGCTGTTTGTGTGATATTAGAATAAAATGAAAAGCCTGCATAGTCTTGTAGATCATTGTGTGGATACTTGATGCTTCTCAATTGTTTTGAGATATTTAGTTGAATGCTTAAACTTGCTGGTTATTTGAGTGGAATTGATTAGTAAAGAAATATGGCTGAAAGCTTGAAATTGTGTGGTTTTTCGCAGTTGTTAATTCATAGAGCTAATCTTTCCATCAAAAGAATTGTTTGGTCAACAAGGGAGACGGTGTAGAGTTTTTATGCTTATGATTTGTAAATGTCTTATGTTGTTCTGTTACCGGTTATTATAAGATGTTTGCTTCAAACATCCTTTTTGCTAAGCCTAAAAATTTGTACTGAGTGTATGGTTCACTCGTGCATCCAATCCCCAAAGCCAAACTTTCTTGCCAGCTGAGTCCACCATATCTACATTGAAACAACAAACAATGCCCGAGATGTCGCCTAGAGGGGGGGGGGGGTGAATAGGCGATTAAAACTTTTTCTAATTAGGGGCTTGATAATTGCGGAATAAAACTATGTGTTTAAATTAACAAGCCAACAACCTAAAATGCTAGGTTCACCTATGTGCACCAACAACTTAAGCTAAGCAATAAAAGCAACAAGGTGAAAGCAAGATATGAACTTCAAGCACGAAGGCTATCACAAAGTAAATTGCATAAGTAAAACTCGGGTATAGAAATAACCGAGGCACGCGGAGACGAGGATGTATTCCCGAGTTCCTCCTTGTTAAGGGAGTACGTCTCGTTGGAGGGGTGTGAGCTCGCCACAAGAGGCCTACTCAAGATGCCACAAAGGCCTCACCCTATTCTCCGATGAACCTCACCCAAGGGATTGGTTCACCTTCCACTATCGGAATCCTTCGAGGCGGATTCCGGAGCCCTTTACAACTCTTCTTGGGGCACACACCCACAACTCAATTGGGGGCTCCCAAATTCGTGCCGAAGCTTCACAACTCGAAGTCTTCGCGGCACCTCCAACCGTCTAGGGTACACAATGCACCCAAGAGGCAACAAGCTCTTGGGAACACAATGCACCCAAGAGTAACAAGCTTCTCAACCTTCAACTTCACGTATCACCGTGGAGAGAGCAACCCGATGCAACTAATGCAAGAGGCAAGAACACACAAAGTGATCAAGTCCTTCACTCTCAAATTCCAACCAAGCAACAAATGCTTTGGGGGGAATAAGAGAGGAAAAACAAAGGGGATGAACACAAAGTAACCCCAAATCTAGATCCACTAGGTTCCCCTCACTTATAGGAGAATTTGATTGGTGGAATGGTAGATCTAGATCTCCTCTCTTGAATCCCTAAGTTTGGGCAAGAATCATTGGAGTGATGGAGAGGAATCAAGCTCACAAGGTTAGCAACAATGGAGGAGAGAGAAAAGCAAGTGAGCAAGACAAGCAACCAGCCCTTGGGGGAAGAAGGGGGCTATTTATAGCCTCCCCCAAAAACTAGCCGTTGGAAAACCGCAGGGCCGGAAATTCCGGGTTAAAGGGCCGGAACTTCCGGCCGGGGCCCGGATATTCCGGGGCTTACACCGGAAATTCCGGTGCCCCGGAAATTTCCGGAGCAAACCTCCGGTGCAAAGTTCCGGACCCCCACCCGAGAGAAAACGCGAAAATGACTTAGCCAAATTTTCCTTGGGCCGGATATTCCGGACCCACGACCGGAAATTCCGGACCCCCGGAAATTTCCGAGGCAAAATTCCGGACCCCCTCCAGAGAGAAAAGCCAAAAAGACTTAGCGAAAAAAAGCTCAGATGAAAATATGGGCCGGATATTCCGGTGCAACGGCCGGAACTTCCGGGGGCCGGAATTTCCGGACCCAGGGCCGGAATTTCCGCCCCGGGCCGGAATTTCCGGACCCCGGGCCGGAATTTCCGCCCCTCAGAAAAACTGCAGAATGAGCAATATGAAAACGGGCATATCTTTTGCATCCGGACTCCGTTTTCGATGATCTTGGTCTCGTTGGACTCGCAACGAAAAGCTCTACAAGATCATGCAGAGAAACATCATTGTCCATCATGTGAGGAGGAGGTCACAAGGAGAGAGTTTGACCTCTGTAAAAAGGACACGCCGGGAAAACCTCCTTTTTGAAAATCGGAGATGCCGTATCTTTCGCAAATGAAGTCCAAATGACATGAAACCAATTTTGTTGGAAAGAGGACGACAAATGCAACCTTTGTAAATGGCAAACAAGTAATGGGGATTTTGCAAAGAAATGGAAGAGATAAATCTTCCGCACGGATGAACCGGCAAAATCTCCAATACCGAAAACGCAATCGAAGACGCATACGAAAACCGTTTTTGGTGAACTTAGCCTTGTCATGACGAGCACGACAAGCACCAAGATCACACCACGATAAGAGGCAAATAAGAACCAATAGAGAGGATTGCATGGCTGCAAAGTTTTGTGCTCTCTACGACGATACGATCCCGATATCCGGTCGAGAGCCCCTCTTGATAGTACGGCTATCTATCCTATAACCCGGTCTCTCACTAAACATCATGAGACCGGTAAAATAGAAACCCTATCAAGAACATACCTTTGCCTTGTGCATTAATCCACTTGAGGTCGATGGAGACGATCTTCATTTCCTCAAGACGAACCATCTTCTTGATTGCGCTTTGCTTGGTGAAGATTAACATGTGGCTCCCCCATACCCCAAGATGGGAGAAGCACTCTTCGGCATAACTTCACTTGGCCTTGATCAACCCGCACAAAGCCTTGATCAACACAAACTTTTCTTCACTTAGCTTTGACTCCAACAAATGGAGATCAAGCAACTCAAATGGACACACCTATGAATATAGCTCAATGCAAACATTAGTCCATAGAGATTGTCATTAATTACCAAAACCATGCATGGGAGCAACCATGCACTTTCAATCTCCCCCATTTTGGTAATTGATGACAATCCCTTTTTAAGAGGGTTTATATAATGAATAAAGCATCTTTGCAAGACAAACAAGCAAGGATGCAAAGCGCATTAAGGGCAAATGCAACAAAAAGCATAAAACCCAAATTCCCTTAAACCCTCTAAACTTCTCCCCCATTGGCATCGATTGCCGAAATGGGAAGAAAAATTTAGAGAGCCAATATAATGTGAGTTCCTCCATAAAGGTGATGGCAATCCCTTTTAACGAATAAATTAGAGGAAATCAAACTATATTGAGGATCAAAAGATTGCAAAAAGATGAAATCATTTTAAACATCTCCACAAAGGAGAAAAGCAATAAAAAAGATCCAAAGCGAGAGTTCTAAATAAAAACGGAGAAGCTCCCCAATGTTTATGCACAAAATGAAGAGTGCACAAATATGGTATCCTCACTACCCCAAAATCATCGAGAACACTCAACAAGTGCAAGAGTGCATAATGCAAAAGCAAATCATAGCACTTGCACCAAAGATGTGGTTGAGCCATAAGAAGATACCAATTTTCAAAAATTCATCATAAGATAGGCCCAACCGAGACAAAAAGATCTTTTAAAGAAATATGTCCACAAGCTTAGGGATACCAATTGGAAACTAAAACCAATTGAAAATGCCCAAAGCTAGTGAGAGCATTTAGCCAATGAAAAATCAACATGCTCACCATGGTAGGCATGAAGTGAAAGATCTTCAACAAATACATGAGTGTGTAAAAATACCAATAAACAAAGAGACAAGCACTCATGAGACAAATTTGGAGCCACCAAAGAATTATAGATAAAACACAAGGTGGCTCAAAAAGAAATAGGATACCAACTAAAAGGTGACCTCTCTCATATGTATATGTTTCTAATTAGACAAACCATTGAAGATATACATCCGCAAAGAAACACATACATACGAAATGGTTCGGGAAAAGGAGAACAAGGTATCCAAAAGGAAGTCATAAATATACAAATGAGATTGTTGCTTAAAAGCATAGCACATAGCTCAAATTTATCTCATTGTATATAAATGAACTTCAAATATATCAAATGCATCACACATATCACTAAGGGAACAAGAGATAGTGGAGATGCTTTGAGATAGGCAACAAGTATCACAAACAAATAATATCAATTGAAGACAAGGTTTTTGCAAATTCATCACACATACCACAAAGATATATTAAGTGAAGGAAATAGGCCAAAACCACAACAATTGCATATAAAAGCTTTCATGCCAAGAGACAACCTACACAAGGTTGGATACTAAAAGGAATGCATGAGATAGATACTTGTTACCGAGATGACATTGGTGATGAAGATGATGAGAGTTGGTTTGACATCAAAGCTTGACTCCGACAATCACATGATGAGAACACCTTCCTTATGAATGAGGCAAGCATCCAATGCATCTCCATTGTACCTAAAACAAAATTTAAGCACAAAATGGTTCCCAAACTCATTGGGTTCCATAGTAGTTAGAAACACTACAATATATAGGACATACTCCACATAAATATGTGCATATAGATATGAAATTGAATTTCATGCACATCTTAGCCGATTTAGGATTCAGTGGAGTATCCCCTATATATTGGATCAAGAAAGGCTAGCATGCCATATAAAATATATATTAGTAAATATGCATACATAGACTTACAAGAACCAAACAAGATACAATTCGGACAAAACACCAAGTCAACCAAGAAGAGAGCACACCAAGGTGTGACACAAAAGGTTGTCCAAATTATATCAAAATCCAAATCAACACATGATTGAGGAAAAATCAAATCAACAAATGATTGATTCCAAAACACATCAACACATGAAGTGTGATATCGAAAGGAATCAAATCAACACAACAAATGATCGATAAGACACCAATTGAAGATAAGATACCAATTAAAACAAAAAATATCAACTAGGAGAAAAGATACCAAGAAGAGGGTGATACTTGACCGAAATCAAGTAAAGTAAGATAAACCAAAAATGTATCAAGACTCCCACAATAAATATCAATTGGAACAAATATCTATGGAGGAGATATTAAATTCCAATTAATACCAATTGAAGGTACCAACACAAGATAAAGAATCAAATGCCAATTGAAAGGATCAAATATTGATAGATAGGTTAGTGTTTTAAATAAAAATGAATGCTCCCCCAAGATTCATGCATTATCTTTGATATTTGCATTTGAATACAAAATGCATGCACAAGGGATCATTACGCTCCATATTTTATTTACAACACTAAACACTACCAAATGAAAAATAGGATCCGTGCAAGAGACAAGGAAGGCAATAAATAAGGCAAATTAATGCAAGAGCCAATGTGAAGATGATCTACAAAATCCACCACAATTACTAGAATCACTTGTCATGGACAAGAAGTATATGGAGATATTTCTCGGTGGTATATAGGAATGATGTTTAAGACCAACTTCACAACAAATAAGCATATGGCAAAAGATAAGAATTAAAGATGCCAAATTTTGAAAAAGGTTTGTTGGTAGTTTCAACTATTCGAACCAACCGGCAAAGCCATGGTTAAAATAAGATGAAACAAATGGTTTATCCAAAATATATAGGAATGCATATTAGAGAAAAACCACACCAAGCAAACACACCCAAACAAAAGCCAAAAGATAACCAAAAGGAAATTGGAATTGTTCGAGCAAACATGCCACATAGGAAAGATAATTTATAATATCAAATCTAAGTGGCAAACCTCAAATGTTCACATTTTGTGGGATTGTAATATGCACATAGCTTATTACTCCCCCATAATGTGATAATTCATTTATTTTTAAACAAGAGGCACATAAAACCAACTAGAGAAATTAATGGACATTGTAGAATTTGAATTTCTCATGGATATGACATACCACATAGTAGCTAGATAATATTGAAATATCAATACTAGGTGGTGTGCCCCATGTCCACACATTCTTAGGTTTGTGAAGTGCACAAAGCACATCACTCCCCCAAAATGGGATAGTCCATTAATATCTCAAACGAGCCAAATGAAATCCACACAAGATTCAATAAAGCTCAACACACAAATTACACATACATGATACACAACTATCATACACAACCTTGGATAACAAGACAAGTAGGAGAGGAGCATATCATATACAAACACATGCTAGGAACAAAACTAACACATGCAAGGGAGCAAGCAACTTTCAATGTATATATGAATTAAATACAAGTTACCGCAAGGAGGAAGCATTGGATATGAGATAGATATGTGATAATCCAATTGACTTGGCTTGAGAAATAAAACCATGAAGATCCCTTAATTCTTCAAAAATAGCCAAGTCACCAATGTCCTCCATATCAACCTATTGATCAAGTTGAAGCTTGTTGGTCCCCAACCAAGTTGGGTCCTAAGAGGTTAGTCACAATAGGCTTGGGAACCCAAATGGTGCGTTTCTTGACACCACTTTGAGCTCCCACATAGTTGGCAAACACATTGCCAACTCTATCCTTCCTAAGAGAATATACATCATCAACTATGATAGGAGAGGATGAGGTACCGTTAGTGCAAGAAGAAGCAAAATGACCTTTGCCACGGCAAAGGTAGCAACACCGACTCTTCTTCTTCTTATTCTTAATAGGCTCCTCAACTTGAGGAGCAATAACTTGAGTCTTCTTGGGAGGTGGCCTTTGTTCAACTCGTGGTTGAGCACGAGATTGAACGAGAGGCCGCTTCCCTAGTTGCTTCTCACTAAGAGGCTTCTTCTTCTTCATTGGGCAATCACGAACATGGTGTCCTTCAACCTTGCACTTGAAGCAAGTGATCTTGGCCGGATTCTTGACTTGAACTTGGCCCTTCTTCTTATTGTCAACCTTGGACTTGTTCTTGTTGTTGGAGTTGAATCCAAGTCCACTCTTGTCATTTGGGGATTGTTGCACACTCAACATGTTGTCAAGTGCACTCTTCTCCCCATGACGCTTTTCCAATCCCTTCTTCAAAGAAGCGACTTGGGCCTTGAGGTCTTTTATTTCCTCTACATGGTTAGTGGCAACAAAAACACTAGAGGAAGTAGAAGCTTCATTGTTAGAACAACAAGGCAAAGCAAGTAATTCATCACATGATGTACCAATTTTTTTAGTGGATAAACTACTAGGACTAGCACATGGCATTTTAGCATTTTTATTTATGGTTGTGCTATTATCCACATGAGGCTCACAAGATGTTACCTTTGTAGCGACGGCCTCATGAGCCAACTTGAGACAAGCATAGGATGCTAGAAGATTATCATTAGAGCTAGATAGCTTTTTATGATTTTCTTCCAACTCCCTATACTTGCTAGTTAGCAACTCAAGTTGAGTCCTTAGCTCAACATTCTCCTTCAAAGTGGATGCTTCACAAGAAGTGGAGTTAGTAGCACAAGCATCATTAACTTTAGGAATAGAAGAAGATAACTTGGCAAGCTCATCATTTAATCTAGCATTTTCATTTTTCGTGACTTTATATTTAGCATGAGCATGGTCACGTTCTTTAATGATTTTAGCAATTATATCATTATGAGATTGCTCGATAGATTCTAGTTTTTCCTCTAGAGAAGCACGAGTCTCTTGCTCTTCCACAAGAGCATCTTCTAACGATGCTTTCTCCATAGCATCATCTCTTTCAATCTTACCTTTTTCTTCAAGGCTTGCTTCCAAAGCCTCAATGGTTTCCCCACGCTCAATTAGGGTGCTCATGATTTCAAAGAGGTTAGCTTGGGCACTTTTATTGCTAGGAAGGGCTTTAAGAATCATTAGACCTTTATTTTGAATCATAGCATTAATCTTTTCCATATCATCTTCTTCATCATTATTATCATCATCATTATCATCATTATCATCATTATTATTATCATTGCTAGAAGAAGATTTAGCCATAAGGCAATGAGTGATGGATGAAGAAGAATAATTAATTTTTGAACTACTCAAGTTCACATCTTGTTGCATAGCAAATTGGTTTTCCTCTACATTATTATTCATGCAAGAGTTAGAGGGAACACACGCATTTTCATCATGGCAACAAGATAAAGTAAGCATATCATAAAGAGATTCATCCAAGCAAATTTTTGATGATATGCAAGGACTATCAACACTAGCATGTAAATCATTTATAGTGCTACGAGTGTTTAGGTCCAAAGATAAAGCATTGCAACAAGATCGAGATAAATGATCATCAATAATAAGCTCACTATCAAGGTTGCAAAACCTATCACTACTCACCATTACATTGGATTGTGGCTTACCACATTTTGGTGAAGTAGATGAAGACGAGGGCTCGTCACGGCCGGAGGTGGAGGGAGAACAATCATCCTCAATAGAGTTGGACAAACCATATTTATCTTGTAGCTTGGTCCAAAGCTCATGAACATCCCGGAGAGGCATGATTGACTCGAAGACTACAACACTCACAAATTTGCAAAACTCGTTAGATGCTAGAGCATCTAGATATAAGTTTTTCTCATCCTCTAAAGTCGTACTTGCGTAGTCCTTTGGAGGAGAAAAACCTATATCTAAGATACGCTCAATATTGGGGTCCAAGACCCGTAAATGATTAAGCATATGAGTTTTCCAAATATTAAAATTTGTGCCATTAAATCTAAACAAGGAATTGTGCACTAAATTCCTAGACGACATCTTTACTCTCTAGGCGGTAAAGCCAAACAAGAGAGACGAGGCTCTGATACCAATTGAAAGAACAAACAATGCCCGAGATGTCGCCTAGAGGGGGGGGGGGTGAATAGGCGATTAAAACTTTTTCTAATTAGGGGCTTGATAATTGCGGAATAAAACTATGTGTTTAAATTAACAAGCCAACAACCTAAAATGCTAGGTTCACCTATGTGCACCAACAACTTAAGCTAAGCAATAAAAGCAACAAGGTGATAGCAAGATATGAACTTCAAGCACGAAGGCTATCACAATGTAAATTGCATAAGTAAAAGCTCGGGTATAGAAATAACCGAGGCACGCGGAGACGAGGATGTATTCCCGAGTTCCTCCTTGTTAAGGGAGTACGTCTCGTTGGAGGGGTGTGAGCTCGCCACAAGAGGCCTACTCAAGATGCCACAAAGGCCTCACCCTATTCTCCGATGAACCTCACCCAAGGGATTGGTTCACCTTCCACTATCGGAATCCTTCGAGGCGGATTCCGGAGCCCTTTACAACTCTTCTTGGGGCACACACCCACAACTCAATTGGGGGCTCCCAAATTCGTGCCGAAGCTTCACAACTCGAAGTCTTCGCGGCACCTCCAACCGTCTAGGGTACACAATGCACCCAAGAGGCAACAAGCTCTTGGAAACACAATGCACCCAAGAGTAACAAGCTTCTCAACCTTCAACTTCACGTATCACGTGGAGAGAGTAACCGATGCAACTAATGCAAGAGGCAAGAACACACAAAGTGATCAAGTCCTTCACTCTCAAATTCCAACCAAGCAACAAATGCTTTGGGGGGAATAAGAGAGGAAGAACAAAGGGGATGAACACAAAGTAACCCCAAATCTAGATCCACTAGGTTCCCCTCACTTAGAGGAGAATTTGATTGGTGGAATGGTAGATCTAGATCTCCTCTCTTGAATCCCTAAGTTTGGGCAAGAATCATTGGAGGGATGGAGAGGAATCAAGCTCACAAGGTTAGCAACAATGGAGGAGAGAGAAAAGCAAGTGAGCAAGACAAGCAACCAGCCCTTGGGGGAAGAAGGGGGCTATTTATAGCCTCCCCCAAAAACTAGCCGTTGGAAAACCGCAGGGCCGGAAATTCCGGGTTAAAGGGCCGGAACTTCCGGCCGGGGCCCGGATATTCCGGGGCTTACACCGGAAATTCCGGTGCCCCGGAAATTTCCGGAGCAAACCTCCGGTGCAAAGTTCCGGACCCCCACCCGAGAGAAAACGCGAAAATGACTTAGCCAAATTTTCCTTGGGCCGGATATTCCGGACCCACGACCGGAAATTCCGGACCCCCGGAAATTTCCGAGGAAACTTCCGGACCCCCTCCAGAGAGAAAAGCCAAAAAGACTTAGCCAAAAAAAAGCTCAGATGAAAATATGGGCCGGATATTCCGGTGCAACGGCCGGAACTTCCGGGGGCCGGAATTTCCGGACCCAGGGCCGGAATTTCCGCCCAGGGCCGGAATTTCCGGACCCCGGGCCGGAATTTCCGCCCCTCAGAAAAACTGCAGAATGAGCAATATGAAAACGGGCATATCTTTTGCATCCGGACTCCGTTTTCGATGATCTTGGTCTCGTTGGACTCGCAACAAAAAGCTCTACAAGATCATGCAGAGAAACATCATTGTCCATCATGTGAGGAGGAGGTCACAAGGAGAGAGTTTGACCTCTGTAAAAAGGACACGCCGGGAAAACCTCCTTTTTGAAAATCGGAGATGCCGTATCTTTCGCAAATGAAGTCCAAATGACATGAAACCAATTTTGTTGGAAAGAGGACGACAAATGCAACCTTTGTAAATGGCAAACAAGTAATGGGGATTTTGCAAAGAAATGGAAGAGATAAATCTTCCGCACGGATGAACCGGCAAAATCTCCAATACCGAAAACGCAATCGAAGACGCATACGGAAACCGTTTTTGGTGAACTTAGCCTTGTCATGACGAGCACGACAAGCACCAAGATCACACCATGATAAGAGGCAAATAAGAACCAATAGAGATGATTGCATGGATGCAAAGTTTTGTGCTCTCTACGACGATACGATCCCGATATCCGGTCGAGAGCCCCTCTTGATAGTACGGCTATCTATCCTATAACCCGGTCTCTCACTAAACATCATGAGACCGGTAAAATAGAAACCCTATCAAGAACATACCTTTGCCTTGTGCATTAATCCACTTGAGGTCGATGGAGACGATCTTCATTTCCTCAAGACGAACCATCTTCTTGATTGCGCTTTGCTTGGTGAAGATTAACATGTGGCTCCCCCATACCCCAAGATGGGAGAAGCACTCTTCGGCATAACTTCACTTGGCCTTGATCAACCCGCACAAAGCCTTGATCAACACAAACTTTTCTTCACTTAGCTTTGACTCCAACAAATGGAGATCAAGCAACTCAAATGGACACACCTATGAATATAGCTCAATGCAAACATTAGTCCATAGAGATTGTCATTAATTACCAAAACCATGCATGGGAGCAACCATGCACTTTCATACATATGCATGGTATTTCTTGCCATTCCAAGTAAATTTGTCATGTGCTACCTTTAAAAATTCAAAATACTTTTTGTGCCTCTGTTTTTAAGCTCATGAGGAGCAGTAGAGAGCTAGATATAACTTATAACGAGCAAGGTCATTTCCCCCCTTTCATCCGGTGTCGATGGATTACGTCTTCACTTGAATCAACCCGAGAGCAGCTTAAGGAAAATATAAATATAACTCACCATTCTCCTCCGCGCAATGCAAATCTGAGAAATCAGCTCAAATATTGGACAGTAGTGAAACCAAGGAGAAAGAAGAGCGTACTCGCTCTTCTAAAAACCAGCTGCTCTCACAAGTCTAAAAAACCTTGCTTGTCATGAGGGACTAGATAGCTTCTCTGTTGTGAAGTCATTGACGAAAGGATACATGTCTCAAAATTGTTTTACTTCTGTTTTAAAAAATCAAAAAGCTAGCTCTAGCACATGACTAATCCCTGCTTCCCTCTGCGAAGGGCCTTTCTTTTACTTTTAATGTTGAGTCAGTTTTCCTTTTTCCTTCTATCTCCACAAAAGTAAACATCTAGTATTGACCCTAGGAATCGTTGAGCATATTGCATTGTCAAGATTAAATATGAATCTTTATATTGACTTTATCTAAGCCGTTGGAAGTTGAAGCTTTTTGGCTAATTCTTACATCTTCCTTTGTGTTGATTCTCAAACACTTTTGTCATGGAATTATTATCCTCGTGAATTAGTCAAGTATGTTGATCATATTGTTTTCATGTCTTTAACATACTATTTATGAAAGGTTTTGCTTGAATGATTCAACTTGTTTATTCATTGCTTTCTTGCTATCAATTATAAACAATTTTTTTTGTATCTCTTCATTCACATCCTATGCTTTACATTACTATCTTGATCAAGATTATGTTGATTGCATGTCTCATCAAAAATTATTTGTTATCACTTACCTACTCGAGAACGAGCAGGAGTTAAGCTTGGGGATGCTGATACGTCTCAAACATATGTATAATTTTTGAGTGATCCATGCTAGTTTTGTTATATTGTCACATGTCTTTACTATCAATTATATCATTTTTATGCATTTTGTCGGACTAACCTATTGACAAGATGCCCAGTGCCAGTTCCCTGTTTTACTGTCTTTTTGTTTCAGAAATTTACTTCTGGAAATATTCTCGGAACTGCACCAAAATTTACGGGGATTATTTTTACGCCAAGACGAAGATAGAGTCCGAAGGGCAGCCTCGGAGGCGACCCATAGGGCAGAGGCGCCCCCCTGCCGCGGCCCAAGGTGGACCCGCGGGTGGGGCCCGCCCCTGCCCGTGGGGCACCTCCTCGACCCCCTCCGACGCCTATAAAATCACAATTGACCTAAAAACGTCGAGGCGGCCATTATTTTCTAGAAACTCGACCCCGACGCGCCGTCACCGAAAACCCTAGTTCGGGGTCCAATCTGAAGCTGATCCCGGCACTCTGCCGGAGGGGAGATCGAACCCGGAGGGCTCTTCATCGCCATGCCTTCCTCCGGGATGAGTTGTGAGTAGTCTCACCTTGGACTACGGGTCCATGGCAGTAGCTAGTTGGTAGTCCCTCTCACTTGTGCTTCATGTCTATGATCTTGTGAGCTGCCTAACATGATCAAGATCGATTATTGTAATGCTATGTGATGTGTTTGCTGGGATCCGATGGATTATGAAGTTATGTTCAGATTGTGCATGATTCTTATATGTTGATTTATGTTCTTGCATGCTCTCCGATGTGCGTAGTTAATTTGGCCAAGTGATTGTGTGTATCTCCAAGAGAGGGTATTCATGCTAGATAGTGGGTTCATGCCCCCTTTGTTCCTGGGCACGAGTGACAGAAACGTCTAAGGGCGAGGGTGTGCTGTTGGTACTAAGGGTAAAACAGTGGTGTTAGTGTCTCTTTTGATATTAGTATTGCTTACTTCATGCACTTTACTTAATGCAAATGTCTGTTGCTTGCAACTTAATACCGTTGGGTGACAGGGTGGATATCGATCCCATGGTGGACTTTTAGACAAAGACACAATTGGACTCAACGGTCTTTGTTCCTTGTCGTGATGCCTCCATAAATATTATCATGTCCCTTTTGTCATAGCTAAATTGGGTTTGTGTCATGATCTTGTTAATTGCCTAGCTGTAATTCGTTCACCCATCACATGCATATTTTATCTACTTGAGAGACTCCACTAGTGAACCCATGGCCCCCGGTCCATCTTTTTACATTGTTTACAACCTCATTTACTTGCTTTTAATCATCATTACTTCTCTGGTCACTTTTCAATATTTCATCTATTTCATCATTCAATTAACCGCTTTGTTTTCTGCGAGACCGGAAAGATTGACAACCTTTCCGCCTTTGGGGGCAAAGTATCTGGTTGAGTGTGTGCAGGTCCACGTCTGTTGAAGGTTAAGCGCCAGAGATCTTCAACATTCACCTCGTTGTTGATTTCAAAGTCCTACTGGTTCGATAAACCTCGGTTCGTTAACGAGGGAAAACTGCTACTTGCTACATCCACGCCTTCGCTTGGGGCACAACCCAACATCATCAACTATGACATCAAACCCCTACCTCTCTCCCCCACCCTACCAAACTCTTCCCCCAACCAGGCTCCCGACTGCCCCTATACACTACCATTGTACCATCCAACACTGCTCCCTCTGCTCCTGCCCCGGCAGCCGAAACCGCTATTTTCCCTCCCGGCAGAATAGTCGGTCGTTTCTCCTGCCCCGGTTCCTACCCCCCTATCGCGCCAGCCCAAAACACTGAAAATCATGCCGGGGCAGAACTACCAAACCCTCCTACTCCCGCGCTTGATTCCTCCGCTGCGCCGGGCGCCTCGGCAACACCAGCTCCCCCACGTCACGCCATTCCCACTCCTGCTCCAATTAACGACCATACTATGCGTACCCGCGCCAAATCTGGCTTTCGTCTACCCACTCGACGTCTCAATCTCCATGCCATTCCCTCCATCTCACCTCTTCCTAAAACTTACAAATTAGCTCTTCTAGACCCTAATTCGGCTGAGGCCATGCGTGATGAGTTTCACGCGCTCCTCTCCAATAATACTTGGCAACTCGTTTCCCGTCCTCCCAACACTAATATCGTTTCTGGCAAATGGGTCTTCAGGCAAAAGTTTCACTCTGACAACACTCTCTCCCTCGCTATAAAGCACGATGGGTTTGCCGAGGATTCTCTCAACAACATGGTATAGATTATGATGAAACCTTTTCACCTGTTGTTAAGCCTAGCACTATTCGCACCATCCTTAGTATTGCTGTTTTTTCTTCTTGGACAATTCACCAACTTGATGTAAAAAATGCTTTTCTTAACGGTACTCTTAATGAAACCTTCTACTGTCAACAACCTCTTGGCTTTGAAGATCCTGCCTTCCCCAATCATGTATGTCTTCTTAATAAATCTTTATACGGTTTAAAACAAGCCCCTAGAGCCTGGTTCCAATGTTTTTCTACCTTTGTCCAAACTATTGGTTTCACTCCATCTCGTTCCGATTATTCTCCTTTTGTTTTTAATTCCAACGGTCAGGTTGCATGTCTCCTTCTTTATGTTGATGCTATTGTTCTTATCGCCTCCTCTCAAAATTTTCTCACTCATGTCATCTCTCTCCTTCAGCATGAATTTGCCATGACCGATTTAGGTTCTTTACATCATTTCTTAGGTATTGCTGTCTCTCGTGATTCCAATGGTCTCTTTCTATCTCAACGTCAGTATTCTCTTGATCTTCTTACTAGGGCTGGTATGTTAGATTGTCAACCCTCTAGAACTCCTGTTGATACAACCACTAAATTGTCTTCTGCTGGTGAGGTTTTTCCTGATGCTACTCTGTATCGTAGTTTAACTGGTGCTCTTCAGTACCTTACTATCATACGCCCTGAGCTTTCTTATGCCGTTCAACAAGCTTGTTTCTACATGCATGATCCTAGAGTTCCACACTTCAATCATGTCAAAAGAATACTTAGATATCTCAAAGGTACACTTGATCACGGTCTCCATATAAACACATCCGCACCCATTACTTTGACAGCATATTCTGATGCAGACTGGGCTGGTTGTCCCAATACTCGTAGATCCACTTCAGGATACTGTGTTTTCATGCAGTTGCTGAAACAGTTTGGTTGTGCCAGTTACTTGAGGAGCTACATCATTCCATTCAGCAGGCCACTATTGTTTATTGTGATAATATTTCAGCAGTTTATATGTCGGGCAATCCAGTTCAACATCGGTGCACTAAGCATATTGAGATTGACATTCACTTTGTTCGGGAGAAGGTTGCATTGGGCCAAGTTCGTGTGCTTCATGTTCCTACCACAGCTCAGTTTGCCGACATATTCACCAAAGGACTAGCTACAACGCCATTTACTGATATTCGTTTCAGTCTCAATGTTGTCGAGCCTACGGGGATGTTAGATTATGTGTTTCTTGTATAGCAAGTTAGGATTAGCATAGCTGGGCGCCGACCCCCTTGTTCTATATAAACCTTGTACCCCTCTCGTTTATCAATCAAGCAATACAATTATATCAAAACTCTTTATCGACCACCCCTGTCACGCGGTCATCCCTACCATGCACAAACGAGTTCAGACCGTCACTTTCATGGTCCTCTTGTCTACTTTTTTATTGGACTACCCCACGGTGTTCTTATGTAACAAATCATTTTGCAAGTATCCGACTCCAATATCTAACCTTACGCATGCATAATCCAAAGTCAAACCGTAGTCCTATACATTTTAGATACAATTCTCACATGATGTATCTATGAAATAGAATGTACAATAACTGCGACAATTAATTTATTGACAACTTAATGTACGATATCTATGACCGTCACTGTATAAGAGTAAATAAAATCGACGTGCATATACGGAGTATATTGCTTACTAAACTCGTTAACATATTTTTAGGTTAATATTCGTTTAAAAAAAATCAATGGCACCCCTTAATTAACAAATGGAAAGGCCCAGGCTGTGATTACGAGGATGGACTACGTGAGTATTTCACAGAGGCCCAATAGCTCCGAAAGCCCATAAAAGAAGAGATCCGAACCTTTCCAAATTGGAAACCCCTTTGCTCCATTCCCTTTCCCCTGCCGGACTCCTCGATCTCCTCCCCCAGAAACCCCACACGGCCACACTCTCCACTCCCGTCCCCTGCTTTCGCCGGCGATCGAGCGGTAGGAATGTCGTCGTTCCTCGAAGATCGTTGCCGCCACAGCGGGCGGGCACCATATCCTCAAGATCGAGGGATACTCCAGCACCAAGAGCGCCTACCCCTGCGGACAGGGAGTCATGTCCCGCCCGTTCACCGTCGGCGGCCATCGCTGAGGCATCGCCTACTACCCCAACGGTAGCACAGAGTTCTGCCCGCGCTATGTCTCCCCTCTACATCGTGCTTGAGGAGAGGGTGGCCAGCGCAGTGTCGGCTCAGGCCCAGGTCAGCTTCGCGTCCGCGGCGGAGGAGCGGCACGCCCCGTGCCCTGCTTCCCCAAGAAGACGAAGACGCTGCCGATCAAGTCCAGCGAGAGGAAGCTCGATGGTACCTACGGAATGTGGGGATGGGCTAAATTCATCAAGAGGGCAGATCTGGAGAAATCGACGTATCTCGTCGACGATTCTTTCACGGTGAGGTGCGACATCGACGTCATCAATGGGGTCCACGCCGAGGAGTCGGCGCCGGCGCCGGCCGCGCCGAGGGCGTTCGTCACTGTTCCCCCTTCCGATCTGGGCCGGCACCTCCGCGGCCTCCTCGAGACCGGCAGTGGCGCCGACGCCACGTTCCTGGTGGCCGGCGAGAGGTTGGTCGCGCACCGGTGGCTGCTCGCTGCACGGTCCCCGACATTCAGCGCCTAGCTACTCGAACAGGGCGGCGCCGCCTCTGATGTGGTGCGCGTGAAAAGATCGCGGCGCCGGTCTTCAAGGCGCTGCTTTGCTTCATGTACACCGACTCCCTGTCCCTGCCGGAAACGACGACGAAGCAGGAGGAGGCCGCCTTCACCAGCACCTGCTCGTAGCGGCGCACCGGTACGGCATGGGGAGGCTGAAGCTGCTCTGCGAGGAGCGGCTGTGCGGGAGCATCGACGTCGGCACGGCGGCGAATATCCTCGCGTTGGCTGAACCGCTCGGCTTGCCGCGGGCTGAAGGAGGCATGCTTCGATTTCCTCGGGCGCTCACCGGCTAACCTGAAGGCGGTCATGGAAAGCGACGGCTTCGAGCATCTCAGCGCGACCTGCCCCTCCGTCCTGAAGGAGCTGGTCAACCTGGGCTCGGCGTCGGCGCCTCGTCTCCCTTCAGTGATCGTCGCTCATTCTGCTAGCAATGGGAGCTCGATCAATAATATCTCCCCTAGATCGGTGCTTACATCGTCAGGTACAGTAGTTCTCAGCTGGTCTCTGGTTTCATGGCATCAATTAGTTCTCTTGGTACTACTCCATATGGCTACATTATGTCTATCCTAAATTACCTTCTTCGTATGGACTCAGAGTCATAACTAGTTCCGCGGCACTTCCGCCCGATTGTCTTCATCAGTTGCATGTGTGTGCTACTTATATTAAGTAATCAGGAATGATATTGTGTGCTTTGCTGATGTGATCCTGCCATTTCTCTGCAATGAAAAAATGTATAGGATGAGTAGGCCGAGGAGATTTTCGCTTCATATATCTCTTTCTTCAGGGGATGTCAAAAACAAGTACCGTACGTGTCCCTTTCGTATTAGTTCACTAGATCATAATGGCCCGTGTTGTTTTTGCGCCCGTCAGTTTTCACTATAGAATGGTAGGAATTTACAGGAAGAGATTCCACTATAGAATGGTAGGAATTTACAGGAAGAGATAAAATATGTTCAAGTTAATTTTTCTCCATCCTAGAAGGAGATGCTTCTTATTTTACGATTACTAATTCTCTTTGTCCTTGCCATCAAGATTGTCCACTTGAGGAAAGTCTAAATACATTTTTCTTTAAAATTCAACAGCATCTCAAATTATCTTCAATGAATACCATGTTCCTGAAATATGAAGCACATACTGTGACATGTAAAATCATGTTGAATAGGAAGACCTTTTTATCCGCGACAACACAACAATAAGGGTGGTATAAATAGCATAAGAGTAATTGTTGTTGTGCTTTTGGACCAACGTAGTTGGGCACATTGGATGTCCATGAACATCCAAGACACTAACAAACTATCAAAATCACTAATGCATGGGAGGGCTCCTAAGTTGCTCAAATTTGATCCCAAACCTGAATTTATGCATGAAACTGGACCATGTTTAAAGCGTGAAACCTAAATGATTTTACGAAATAAAAGAACTTGCATTTGTGCATGAAATTGAACAATGCAAAGTTCAAAATCTAGCTTCTCTATAGGAGAACACATGGGCATGGACTATTTAATCTGGTGTACATATGCACAACTCTGTATATCATTGGTAGTGACACACATAAAAGTTTCTGTTGCCAAAGATTTGGGTCTTTTAACAACAAATATATCATAAATAAGTAAAACAATTGTATAAATCTATACTACCATTCTAATTCAAATACTGTGCACTGAAACAACTCGATTTAATAAGGTATATAAAGATGATACCATGAATATTTGGCATCAAAGTATAGAAGTTAATCTTTGATATCTTTAGAGATATCTTGAAACAAGAAATTATTTTTAGGTAAGCAAAAAGTTACCCTTATGGGTAGGGGAACAAGCAAATATTTGAGGTTGTACTACTCCAGGCACCCATTGGCCAAGTGCAGAACTGTATAGTAGCATCACGAGACTTAACTGGAAAATTTCAAGCTACAATAGGATTGATCAACTCCATGTTAGGATTGACAGTGACATACGGTGTTTATCTTTCTATCATGAATAAGCAGTTATTATCAACTAAACCATGTCCAGTTGTTCACATATGTTCTGTGTAAACTCTAAACACATAAGTAGCAGAGCAACATGCATGAATGTAGTTTTTTTTCGAGGTTAATATAACTCGAAAGCATGGCTTCGGGGAAAACCAAGTACATGTTACACCAGAGGTACATGAGGGGGGAAGGAGGAACAAGGGGAAAAAACAGTGACCTAATTATGTCACAGGACCATTAGCACAATGAACATAATGATTACGAACCAGCCCAAGCCGAGGGCGATCACATGGAAGATAGCGGTAAGTCCACAGGAGCACTACATTTGCGCTGATATGGTGTGGAGAAGTCTTATAAAAGAAAATTAACTTTACTATCAGGATGGGGTTTATATCATGACTGAACTGTAGTCACTCGATGCTATTGTTCAGCACATGGAAATGTCATAACTGCACGGGAGCAGGCAAGCCTCCACAATCTCATGTGTGCAAGGTTGCCAAGGGATCATCTTCTAACAGCAGAAATTATTTATTTATTTATTTATTTTAGTTGGAACAAAGTAACACACTGCACATATGTGTCTCTTTCTATTGCCACTGTGAATAGACAGCAGAGAGTATTCCTTTATGTACACGATGTAGTCTACTGCGTGAGGCAAATCTTATACTGATTAGGAGTTTGAGTTGTTGCTGCAAGATTAAAGGAATTTTTTTTGAGAGAAGATTAAAGGAAAAGTTGACCAGATAGATTGCACCAGGAAGGCATCACAAATTCGTAACCAAACATGTTGAGTACAGAGTGCTAGCAGGGATGGTTCAGAAGATTGCTATTCAGAGGCAATATACAGTGCTACGTACCTGATTTTTCATAGACGCTAATTAGAATGGATAATAGTAATCAAGAACATGGACTATATTCTAAGCTAATTCGATGGAACAAAAGGGAATAACCTCAGTTTTTCCAGTTTCGACAGACATCAAGACAGCAGCAGTTTCAGTCTTTCTTGCTGGAGAGAAAACGTGAGACATCAACAGAAGAACAGTTTTAGTTCTTCTGGCGTGTGATTGTGGGCACTGGGTAGAGAGACAGCGGCACCTGAGTGGCATGGAGAACGCGACGCCTGAGTGGGGCAGGGGAGTCTCGCGGCGGAGACGGCAGCGGTGTGGCCCGAGGCACGATACGACGTAGAAGGGTGTCGTTCTCATCGTCACTGGAGAAGAAAATACGCAAAGAGACGGCTCGAGGAGGAGGAGTTGGGGCGGAACCAGGGGGGACCAGCCGGGGCCGTGGCTCCCCCCAACATGTGGAAATTTTTTTAAGACCCCCATATTTTTTGATTTTTTGTGTCAATAGTTGTGTATTCTTGTATGTGTGTGCATCTCTAAAACATTAGTACACTAGTTAAATCATGCGAGCTGCTCACAGAAGATCCTATGGAGAGTGAGAAAGCTTTTTGACTTTTCCTCCTTCCCTCACACACGAGGCTGCAAGCTGCATTCCCCTTTCTCCCATGTGCTCTTTCTCCCATGTGCTCTCGTAGCTTCTCTGCTTCCTCTGCTCTCTCTCTCTGTTCTTGTTCGCAGCGGCCAAGTTCCCAAAGAATAGCAAACTTGCTTTCGATTTTTATTCAGATTTGGAGCACAATCAGGAGGCTAACACGGGTACGGGATGAAAGATCGAGAAAGAGATTGCTTATTGATATACATCGAGAAAGAGATTGCAATTGGCTTCTCGACTGATGAAATTATTGATGGTTCAATACAGAGAAACGTCGTGTGGCATTCGATTGAAAAATGTTAGTTCATTGTACATTTTTCTTTCAAACCACCTCTTTTGTTGATATCTGATTTATGTTCTCAACACTTAATGGCGGTATAATAGTATATATTTTGCTTAAAACATGGTTACCAGCAATATATTTTGTACAAGGTTTTACATTTTATAGTTATGCTGAGTGTCCGGCCCCCCCTGTGTGTATTTCCTGGTTCCGCCGTTGGTTGGCGGTGCAAGGTCGCAGGCGTCGGGGCCGTGCGGAGGTCGCAGGTGGGCAGGGCGGCGGCGGCCGGCACAGGGAATGGGCACGGCGGGCGACGTCCGGTGCGGGGCTGGGGTCGTGCGACGGCGTTCGGCATCTGCTTTTTTTAGAGGCAAAGGACCATCGCCCCGGCTCTCACAGAGAACGACTGAGCACCGCTCCCAGGTGGTCTTTTTCAAACCCAAAAGGGCTACGTCATTACTTGATCATACGGATCACATAGTTTTTGAAGCTTTTCCTACTGGGATTCTAGCAAAACCCACTCCAGCATACACCACCACTGCAGTTGTTCATCCTTGCGCTGAGGAGGACGGTTTGTCCGCCTCCCATTTTCTCCGATCATCACCAGTGAGGCTTTTTCCAGTGTGTGCACCAGGTTTTGCGTAGTGGTCTCCCAATCTTCATCTTCTTGTGTGTAGAGGGGACCCAGCTTCATGCGCTTTGAGAGGGGGCCCGGCATCAGAACAGGATCTCTCACCCTGGATCTAGCCAGGTCAAGCAGGGAGGACTTTGAGCTACAACTTCCAATCCCTCGACCACCTGACCATCCGAACCTTGGCATCCCCGGAGAGAAGGACCTGCCACTGTGAAAGTGTATAGATCAACTTTCTCCAGATTTCCTGCATACCCAGCCAACAATATCTGTTAAAACAAATATTGTTTCTAGTTTTCCATAACTCCCACATAACAACAACATGGACAACATTAACCACTTCATTTTTAGATTCACCAAGCCATAAGTTAGCAATCTTTTCAAAGGAAGCAGGCAAAACATTTCTTCCTGTCACTCCACTCACTACTTCCCACACCACCTTTGCAATATCACATTCAAAGAACAGGTGGCTGCAGGATTCAGTTTCGGAGCAAAATAAGCAGATCTAATCAACTTTTTGTCTCTTAGCTAAATTATCCCTAGTGAGGATTTTATTATGGGAAAAAAGCCAGAGAAGAAATGCATCCTTAGAGGGATCTTAATTTTCCAAATAGCATGAACATGAACACTTTTAATCCCCCTGAAGTTGATGTTAGCATATTTGGCCAGGCATTTCCGTCTGCATTTCCGTCTAGGATACAAGTTATCATATTACGAAGTTGCAGGTTGGCATGCCATAGTTCGTACATCATCCATAATATTTCATATATTTTATAAAAAGAACCTTATGTCTGAACCAACATGAGGTGTGACTGCAATGGGTTGTTGTATTTGAATTTCTGAAGATCCAATGTTGTTGACCACATTGTTTAGCCTTGAACTCAGAGGAAGAGAAACTCAAGAGGGATCATGCATGTCTCGACCCTACGTGCATCACCCACTTATATGCGTTGCTGGTGCTTTATCTATCTACCAAACAGCATCGCGTACTGAACCTGCGTAAGCGCGGTGCAGCATGCTTCGAGAGCTAATAATCTTAAAATTTTGTTTCTACCATCTACAGTTTTACGTGCAACTTCTGATGACTCAAGTGTGGATCACAAGCTATTCACAAACCTTG
Organism: Puccinellia tenuiflora; assembly: GCA_012064385.1. NCBI lineage: Eukaryota > Viridiplantae > Streptophyta > Magnoliopsida > Poales > Poaceae > Puccinellia > Puccinellia tenuiflora. Next base: position 223,606 of record QRDG01001334.1, read on the forward strand.
AGTCATCCGGACTGCACACAACTATGCTACAAGCAACACAGAAGATAGAACAAGTGAACAGAAGAAGCACATCAAACGCTAATCTATGGCGGAAGTGCCCTCTTCTTATACTAGCTTACTTGTAAACAGTGGACTAAGGTATACAGAGGAAATAACAAGCAATTCACGTCAGGAAATACCAGTAAGGCAGATGATATATAGATAATAGGGCTTAGCCGATTTATGTCTTTCTTCATATAGTTGAGTTAGAAATTAATGGATGCGACCTAACACTGTACTTCTCCATCAGCTACGACCATGCATCCTCAAACTCATCAGTTGTCAGCATGTGGTTGATCACCTTGTGGAACTCAGCTCTGAATTCGCTTTTCTTTCCGTACAAAGGACCTAACCTTTCTTCAGCCTTCCTCAACAAGTGCCATTTGCACCACCAGTAAGAGCTGTTCCGGGCAATACATTCCTTATCGCAACCTCCATTGCTCTGTTCTAATCTGTATCGACCATCAGTTTAAAATAAGTAACGGTTTCACATTACATATGCCAATATAATTTTAGAATGCATGCAATACAAGCAGTACAACAAATGTCAACCAGTCAATATAGTTCGTTGGTGCCTATCCACCCATCATCCTCACGAACTCTGTGAAAACCCACTCGAAGGCTTTCAGTTTGCTCATCCCGTAGTAACACTCCACCTAAATAATGCTTGAAAGTGGTTGTTCACCCAAACAAAAAGACCAAAGACATGTTGTACAGATTTTTCCTATAAGTCGTGTCGAAAGTAATGACATCACCAAAAAACTTGTACTGCATACGGCTTGATCCATTTGTCCACATTAGATTCTTTATCAAATCTTTCGTGTACGTATCAATGGTGGCTTCTGATACGGCCAGAAAACGTTTTCGCCATACGTGATAGAAAGGAGTGGTTGTGATTAACACGCTGTTCTGTTATATACTAGCCATTGTCATTTGTTCTAAGAAAATGGATCATTGCTGAGCACTCGCAGCGGCAAGACCGGGTGTTCTCCCCTTCGATCGCCAGAATCTCTTGCAACATGGGATTTCTCAGCAAATAGTTCTTTGAGGACAGGAAATCGAGAAGCAATGCCTGATGATAGCCACGTAAATGAAGTGGAATCAGACCTTAGAGAGATAAATTATGAGGTTTGGGTTTGGCTGAACCCCTCTCTCTTGGCTTCTCCTGACAATTTTTCTTTCCAGCATTAACAGTTTTCTTAAAACAGACCACTATAAACCTGTGGTTTCAAGCGAACTGTTCAGTAATAGAAACTTACTGAGCAACCGCACACAAGTTCTTGCATTATCTTCGTCCACTCAGGGTTGAGCCTGCTTTTTCCCCAACGAATTCCAAAATCATGCTCCCATGAATACAGGTTGTAGAAGTCGTATGCATCACCGAGTGCCAACACCAACTCTGGTGGCGCACGGGGTTCGCTCTACGGCATTGCCTCCTACCCTGTAAATAATTCAGTTCAATTTTCCTCTACGGAAGAAAACTGATCATCTGACCATTGCTTAATGCGCATAACTATTTTTCCCAAGCTTCTGAATTAAACGGCGATACAGATTTCCGGAAATGAACAACCAACTAATCGATTACCCAGTCTTCTGCATGCTTTATATGCATGAACCAAGGTTTGAGGTACTAACCTTTTTGTCCATCCCGATGCTTCAGGGTTCATCCAGTAGCTGACTGCTCTGAATGATCTCTCTTGCTCAAGATCGAGTTCCCTGTAGACTGCACAACACGCAATGGCCGCAGGCCCTCTGCACACTCACGCCTGCTCTCTGCAACGCCCCAGCTACACCTTGAACACGGCTGATTTGGCATACGTTGTCCGCATCGGCGCCCTCAGCCAGCTCATATTGTATACCTGCAACCACGCTAAACTCTCATACCTCCCTGCACCAGACTTTGCTTTGGACGCGTGCCTGTCCTCCCCACCTTCGAGCTGCGAAGCGGCCACTACGCCTAACACCTTTGTCTCTCAGAACAACTAAATACCCTGAATCCGTCGAATCCCCAATACCTAGCGTACAATTACAGGGGATCCAGCCGCTCGAAATTACCACCTGCCCCAAAATCGTAAACAAGACCGGAAATCGAATACAAATCATGGATACTCACCTTTAAGCGGGATGCCATGTTTCTCTGGGGGATGGCGACGCCGGCGCCCTTCAATCAGCTGATTCCGACGACGGCGGCCGAGAAATAGCCTCTGCTAGCTGCTAGGTGTCAGTTCCGCGCCTGCAACGAGTAACGCAGATCCCCCAAAATCTGCTAGGTTGTCTGCCGATTCCCCAAAATCGAGCCTGCAAACGAGTAACGCAGATCCGGCCGCTACTAATCAGCAATCACACCACGAACTTACACTAGTAAGCCGTCAAAATCGAAGGAATAAATCACCGATTACTAACCTCTCCAGTGGGAATGCCATTAGACCAAAGCCGATACGCAGCGCCCCGACCGATCCAATCACCAAACTCCGGCGACGGCGCAGGAGCTTTTGCGGCTTCTCGGTGCCATTTCTCCGCCGCCGCCGCCGCCGCCGCTCCTCCCCTTTCCCTCTTTACCTATCCAGCTCGCAATTACGAGAATGGGATCTAACGATGGGCCACAGACCAATGCCCACTGCTAGTCATCCAAAACGGAGCACAAAAAATGTGGACCACCGGCCCACCATTTCCACTAACTTCACGTACCGCCAGTACAAGAAAATGGACACTGTTTCGTACCTCCCTCCTCCTGTATTTCAGCTTTTCTTAAATCACACCGACACTGGCCCTGCTGACAGAACCTGATCCCAAGACGGAATTGGACGGCCACGATAGTGCGATCAGCTGCAGGTACTACCCGAATCGCCGCCTCCTAGGTGGACAATATTTTTCCGTCTCTATCAGCCATTTTCCTACACTAGCTGTTTCCTCTTTTTACCTTTGGTCTGATCCCATTCCCATCCTTTTTCTTTGCTTGTTAGCTACTTTGTCCCGGAGGCTAGTTATAGTTAAGACCATGCGCACGTAACACGCCACTTGATGTGTGCTCGTGTTTTTTTTATTACTGTAATTAGCAGCGGTGGGTGCGCGCCGGGGACCGGAGCTCGGTTCAAGTTGGCGTCTTGAGGTAATTAATACACCATTGTGTGTCCGTGTGTGTTACGCCGCACGCTAGCTGCACTTTCTACGGAACTGCGTTACATTTTCTTTGGAACACAAATGCCACTACCTTTTTTTTTAAGGGTGGATACCACACTACAGATTGTCGTTCGACTTTTGCGGGTAGACAGACAGTCATCCGATGGATCATGGCCCACCGGCCCCCTTTCTCGACCGACGAAGTTTCAAAGCCCAAATGTATTCGGAATAGTTGGGAGTGCTGCCTTGTGAGACCGCAAATCCTATATATCGCCCGCAGGCGACGCTTCAAGCTTGCGTCGCCTGCGGGGTGGAGTTAGTGGGCCGGCCCGTTTCGGCTCCTTCTTTAGTTTATCTTTTTTTTTCTTAGTTCTTTTTTCTATTTCCTGTTTCTTTTCACTTATTTTTTTCTGATTTTTTTCCAGATTTCATTTTCTTTATTTTTCTGTTTTATTTTCTTTTATATTTTCGTTATTTATATTTCTTGGTTTATTTTTCTGTTTTCTTTTTTCTTAATTTTTTTCAGATTCACAATCTGTTCAAACTTTAAAAATGTTTAAATTCAAAAAATGTTCAGATCAAAAAATGTTCAAATATGAAATTTGTTCATATTCAAAAAAATTATTTATATTCAACAAATTTCTAGATTGGAAAAATGTTCATATTAAAAAATTGTTTAGATTAAAAAATTATTCAAACTTGAAATTTGTTCAGATTCAAAAATGTTCAGATTAGAAAAATGTTTAGATTCAAAAATTGTTCAAATTCATTTTCATAAAAATTGTCACCGACATTTTCCGTTCATCGATATTTTATTTTCATTTTTTAAATCGTTCAAAAATAGTTTACGTTCACGCTGTTGACTTTAAAAATCATTCAAAAATAGTTTACGTTCACTGACATTTTCTGTTGACTTTAAAAATCGTTCAAAAATAGTTTCTGTTCACCCATATTTTCTGTTCACCTTTAAAATTGTTCTAAAATAGTTTTTTTTCACCGATACTTTTTGTTGACTTTTAAAAAGGTCAAAATAGTTTCTGTTCACCGACATTTTCTGTTTCAAATTTGAAAATTGTTTAGCGCTGAAAAATATTCAAATTTAAATTTGTTCAATTTTAATAAATGTTTAAATTTGAAAAAAACTCATTTTGAATATTCTAAAGTTGTTTCCTTGTTCTTTCTTTTTTATTTCCTTTTTCTGTTTAAAAATAAAACAGCAAAATAGGAAATACCTATTATGGGCCGCATCATTGCAGCCCATTTAGTGGGCGCTGTAGGCGGCGGGAGCGTCCCGCGCCGCCAGCGGGCGCGATATAGGAGCTCCCCTGTGAGACACCGGCCCGCACATTGCTGTCGAGGCGACGAAATCGCTGCCGTGATAAAATATTCTATTATGCTAAAAAACAAATATATAACATCTTCCCTAAAAAAAGCAAAATATCCACCCGTAAATTAAGCTTGCTTCAAAATTAAGATCAAAAGTGTCAGAAGTTATCCATTTCATCTCTTCCTCTTCTATTCCAAGACTGAGCCGAAGGTCCTATTATGAACTTTGGCAATTGTTTTGGGGGTAACTTAGACTTGCAAGTACTCACTCCGTTTTGACTGACTAATAAAGTGGTTGTTATGATTCCTTTTTTTTTTATTGCAACGATAGCAAACACAGTCAATTCAGTTATAAAGTTGGATGAGTTGAGAAAAGTGTGTGGAAACAATCACAGGAAGCTGACTTTGATTCAGTTAACAACGCACATTTTGATGGACGAAGTTTTGAGAGAGCGACATGGCTTAGGCGAGGTGTAACGGGCCGACTCCTGGACCTAAAATTGGTGGACTGATCTTGTACATCGTAGAACGATGCATATCAAAACTAGTACGTTAAGCATATTTTTTTCTAGAGTACGCAGCTGGTACCTTACTTTTGTAGGAGGAGATAATGCATATCAAAGAAGGTATAAAGTAATTAAAGAAGCAACCCTCCCCTTTGAACAAGGAGACGATCGAAACCCTCCACACCGCCGAGGATACAGGGCAACTCTCTCGCTACATGGTTTGAGTCTCCTACTCCTGTCCTCCTAGAAACAAAGCACATGTTGACCTCCTCTAAGATCCTAGGAGCTAACACGCTTCCATAGGACCCAACCCCCCGTGCAGATCAGGGTGTCGAACTTCCTGTTTTGCTTGCCGCCAAAACGCTTGCGCTCCGTGATTCACCACTCCTCGAACGTGTCTATTACGGTCGTCGGCGAGAAATTGTCCCCAAGGTTCGACGCACAGGTCAGTGAAACCTTCCTAACAGACACACGTTGGGAGAGGACGGATGTGCTCAGCTGTGTCTTTCTCCTGGGAGACATACGAAACAAGGTTATGTCTGATGTTGTAGGATGTGCCGATGATGTCTTTCCGAGGTCCAATTCCTGTGTTGTACACACAACCGCAGTTAGGTTTGGCTAGGTTGAAACACTCCTCCTTGGGTCAGCATCTTGTAGGTGGAAAGCATTAGTGCTTTTACAACACATAAGGCTTAAACAGCCGATCGGGGGCTTCTTACATGTTCCACTTGAAGATTGATTATTTTGTCTACACAAATGAGTTGTCTCAGGCATTGCAAAAGAGAGATCGAGGCCTTGTTGCATCATAAGATGCGAATGGATGGGAAACTTTGTTGCATTGAAATTCCTTTGACGAGTGATATTTATGTGCCTTATGGAAGATCACTACCATTATATGATACACAATCAATGATGATTATTTTAAAAGAAAAGTCATCTTAGCGTCGCGTTGATCAGATAATCCAACAGTTTAATAGTCGGTTTGATGATGTTAATATGTAGTTGCTTGTTTGCATGTCATCCTTGAATCCCATTCATTCACGTCTTATGATGCTCACAAGGCAACGCGAATTGCCAAATTTTATCTCAAGGACATATCAAGCATATATTTGATAAGGCTTGAATTCCATCTTGGCACCTTTATTGATGATATGAGAAAAAATTATAGGTTCAAATGCCTAAATATTTGGTGAAATCTCTATTAAGCTTGTTAAAATACAAAACATGTGTTTTATGACTTGGTATACTTACTGCTATTACCGGATTGTTGGGCCCCGCGGTCGAGCTTGCTCGCCAACCCGGACGGTGTTCAAATTGACCGACCACCGTCGGATGCGCTAATGCATCTGCAGATTGCATTTCAACTGTCAGTAATAATAAATCAACCCCGGAC
>QRDG01001335.1:0-107573 GCA_012064385.1 Puccinellia tenuiflora
TCAAAGGTAGCATTTGTCGTCCTCTTTCCAACAAAATTGGTTTTATTCATTCGGACTTCAATTGCAAAAGATCCGGCATTTTGGTTTGCGAAAAAGAGTTTTAACTTTCCCCATTTGGTTTTATAATATTTCTTGGACTATGATGTTTCTCTGCATATCTTGTTGTGCTCGTTGTGACGATTCCAACGAGTCCAAATTATCGAAAACGGAGTTCGTATGCAAAAGTTATTGCGGTTTTATTCTCGGTGTTTTTTAAAAGAAAATTTAAATGGAAAAAAAACTGTTAGCCGGCCGGGACGGCCCAGGCCGGGACGTGGCCGGCCGTTCGGGCAGGCTCCCGGCCCCTGCTGCGCTGCATGACCGGCCCCGGCCGGGACCAGGCCGGCCGGCTCGGGCTGCCCGCCCAGCTCGGTGCCGGCGGCCCAGGCCGGGGGAGGCCGGCCAGTCTGCTGGTTTCGATCGTTTGCTTCGTCTGTTGCTTCCCGGTCAGGCCGGCGGCAGGCCGGCCCCAGGCCGGGCCGCCTGGGCAGATTTTTCCCCCTTTGTCCACGTTTTCTTCCCCAACGGCTCTATTTTAGAGCCACCTATAAAAGGGTTTTCTCCCCATTTTTTGTGCAGATCTCATCCCTTGCTCTCTCTCCTCCATTGCCAACATTTTGAGAGCTCGATTCCCTCTAATCCCTCCGATGATTCTTGCCCAAATTTAGGGAAACAAGAGAGGAGATCTAGATCCATCTTTCCACCAAACAAAATCTCCTCTAAGTGAGGGGAACTTGTGGGATCTAGATTTTGGAGTTCTTGGTGTTTCTCCTCCGTTCTTCCTCCTAAATCCCTCCGTAGCATTAGTTGCTTTGGTTGGATTTTGGGGAGAAGAATTTGACCACTGGTGTGATCTTACTCCTTTTGCATTTGTTGCATCGGGTGTGCTCCCACGGTGATTCGTGGGATTGAAGGTGGATCTTGTTACTCTTGGGTCTTTGGACCCTAGACGGTGGTGGTGCCGTGAAGACTTCGGCTTGTGGAGCTTCGGCACGTTGGGAGCCCCCAATTGAGTTGTGGGTGTGTGCCCCAAAAGTTGTAAGGGCTCCGGAATCCGCCCCGAAGGATCCGGAGAGTGGAAGGTGAACCAAACCTTTGGGTGCGGTTCATCGGAGATAGGGTGAGGCCTTTGTGGCATCTTGAGTAGGCCTTTTGTGGCGAGCTCACACCCCTCCAACGAGACGTACTCCCTTAACAAGGAGGAACTCGGGAATAAATACTTCGTCTCCGCGTGCCTCGGTTATTTCTATACCCGAGCTTTTACTTATGCAAATTTACATTGTGATAGCCATCGTGCTGAAGTCTATATCTTGCTATCACCTTGTTACTAGCCTTGTTAGCATAGGTTGTTGGTGCACTTTAGGTAAACCTAGAATTTTAGGTTGTTTGGCTTGTTAATTTAAACACCTAGTTTTATTCCGCAATTATCAAGCCCCTAAATAGAAAAGTTTTAATCGCCTATTCACCCCCCCCCCCCCTCTAGGCGACAATCTCGGGCATAGTTGTTCTTTCAGTGGTGCCGTGAAGACTTCGGCTTGTGAAGCTTCGGCACGATTTGGAAGCCCCCAATTGAGTTGTGGGTGTGTGCCCCAAAAGTGTAAGGGCTCCGGAATCCGCCCCGAAGGATTCCGATAGTGGAAGGTGAACCAAACCTTTGGGTGCGGTTCATCGGAGAATAGGGTGAGGCCTTTGTGGCATCTTGAGTAGGCCTTTTGTGGCGAGCTCACACCCCTCCAACGAGACGTACTCCCTTAACAAGGAGGAACTCGGGAATAAATCCTCGTCTCCGCATGCCTCGGTTATTTCTATACCCGAGCTTTTTACTTATGCAATTTACATTGTGATAGCCTTCGTGCTTGAAGTTCATATCTTGCTATCACCTTGTTGTCATATTGCTTAGCATAAGTTGTTGGTGCACTTAGGCAACCTAGTATTTTAGGTTGTAGCTTGTTATTTAAACACATAGTTTTATTCCGCAATTATCAAGCCCCTAAATAGAAAAAGTTTTAATCGCCTATTCACCCCCCCCCCCCCTCTAGGCGACATCTCGGGCATAGTTGTTCTTTCAGCTTGATCCAAAGGAAAGTTCAGCACAAATGAACTGCTTTTGAAGAAAATCATAATCTGACTTTTTTCACGACACCTGCCAATAGAACTTCATGGTTACAATGCATGGCGCCATATCCCACGGGCCACGACAAATGGTCTCGATAGGATTAGTTCACTCGAGTCGCGGTTGGCAACCCCACCCCATGACCCAGCCACCCTTTGGCCTCCTCTAGCCCGAACAATGGTTGGGGGCAGCTGCTCTCCTCTCTCCCACATCAATCCCCACCCAAATGCAGAAGATCTTAAGCTATTTTTGGTGGAAATTCCCCCCTTCCAACCCACAATTATTCTCCACCCTTCACTCGATCTGGGTAGTTCGAATCTAGGGATTGTGCTGATTTTGAAAGAATTCAGTTAACACTAGTTCATCCTGTTTGTAAGTTTTTTGCTAAATTTTTTTCTGTATTTGTTGGTTGGGTAAATAAGGTTTTAGTACATGTAAGGATGTTAAATTTTCATGTTCATTGATGTTTAATTGTAAGGACTTCTTATTCAAAAGCTACGAATCTTTTAAGTTTCAGAATTAGATCTCCTAAAGTGTGAAAGGAGAGTGAAAGTAAGTTACGGAGGGTCTGCAAATTGTGGGAGGAGAGATAAGGTGGGGGCATGCACGGTAGATACCTTGAACGACAAAATTGTCGCTCTCGCTGTCACTAGTTCACGTTTATTTGGCATGTAGTGTCTACATGAATTTATAATTTGCATATGAAACAATTTTCATTCTATGAAGACATCATTTCTACAGGCAAAATGGACCAACATCATGAACATCGGACCATAGTCCCAACCAAGATAAGAGTCATCCACTTTGTATTTGGTTTCGTCTACCAATTACCAGACATGTTACCTATGATTCAAGAAGTATGTAGGCTAGATCACATCTGAAAAATTGCCACCTTGGGAGAGAAAATGATGGTTGGGCGTGTAATACTAGTCTCATATTACTTTCAATAAAATCCTTTTAAGTTGGTCTTTGTTTGTTAAAATTACACTCGAACGTAAGAACAAGACGAAAAAAATTAATTTGCTATATCGTTCAATCTCCACGACTGCTTGTTATGATTAGGAGCATTGAACAAGACTAATGACCTACTTATTGTTTTGATACACTATTCCAATTTTTTGTGCAAACATCATCTACATGAATTTTGTTCGTCATCAAACTAGATGGATGTCACAATAATGTAGGGGGAGGGGGTGGCTCCAGCCCACCAATTTTGGATAGGTCAGTAAGGAAGACAATATCTGGCGGGATCTATTCCAACATCACTGGCAAAGAGTCATACTATGTTTTGAACAACTTTCCTCAATTGAGAAGGTATAGAGATAGGAGAAATTCACTTCTACACCCGAGCTCACATGCACCTGTTATTTTCAAGCAAAATAAAAAATAGTAAAACATTGTGAAAAAAATCTGAAAATTTTGGAGACATACACATATGAGTTGTTCACATTCGTGCAGAATTAAGGAATAAAAAGACATTTCTCGTGCTCTGTATAAAAAAGACAACATCAGTTGTCAGAATGAGATCTAAAAACACATATTTGAAAACACTGATTTGTCTTTTTTTGCACAGAGCGCAGGAAATGTCTTTTAATTCCGAAATTTTGCACGAATGTGAATAACTCATATATGTATGTCTCCAATTTTTTTCATAATTTTTCACAATGTTTTACTTTTTTTTTTTTGCTTGAAAATAACAAGAGCATGTGAGCTCGGGTGTAGAAACGCCGCTCCCGATAGGAGAAATTCACTTCTACACCCGAGCTCACATGCAAAAAGAAACTTGTTTAGCCCTCACTAGGCCTTTTTTTCAAGAGAAAAGGGTTTCGCCCGATGTAATTAACAAAACCAAAGCTAGAATATTCATCTGAACACATGACTCACTCCCACATTCCACCAAAAAATATAAATGAGTTCCTCACGAAAGAGAATAAGATTTTCTTTCATAAGATATAGATGGGAAGAGGGGAAATAAAATTACATGTTTCCTTCTCTTTATCAGCTCATTTACAAATATTTTTCTTCCAATATACTAGTGTAATACCAAAATCTTATTTCTGAAAATTCATTGTGTATTCATTCACGATTAGAGGCTTAGATTAGAAGGGTCTGAATATAGCCGGCAGAACCATATTATGGACCCCGAGAGAACTGGGCTAAATATAGTTTTATACTACAATTTTATACTTAGAACTTATTTTAGCATGCTACGGTCTTAGCCAGTATAATTTTCTATTTGATATTTGTATAGTTAATCACAGAGCAATGTTTTTCTAGTTATAATTTTCTTTGTTGTACAATTGTAATGTACGTCGATGAAAAATACACTTGAATTTCACAATATTTAAATAGATTTTGTAACATTATTCCCTTCATAAATTATTTTGCAATTGGCATAAACTACATGCCATACATGTTTATGGTAGAGACATCCAAATCACATGTTTGAAAATATCTTAATAGTCGTTTTAATATACGAGTAGGCAAACATATTTATAGGAACATCCAGTGTATGGATTAGAACTTCATGGGTATAAGTACAGTTGTTCGTAAAATCTTTTTATTAGTTTTCCCGTGGTTAAATGTGTCTTTCTAATATATATAGTGGGTTCAATATATGCTATATACTTGGCACTGAAATACCATTGTTAATTAATACTAGTAATCGTCGACCAATAAAAAATTGTAATGCATTCTACAAGTTTTTCATACATACGATTAGCACCATGTAGAACTTCTATCAGAGCAAGACTAGCAGCAAATAAACCGGCCGTCGTCCATTAGGTTGATCTATTCCTACATATGTTGTACATGAGGTATTGATCCATGTGGACTTGATTCTACAAATTCAGTTTTTTTTGTATTTGATAATATCTTTAACGTAATGGGTACGAATACATAATTCTAATTTTTCGTCAAAAAAATACATGATTCTCGAAACAGGTTTTCGCTTCGCTTTATAAATAAAGCCAAACGGCCGAACCGATTCAATGTGATGAGGAGAACCTCTTACAAAGCAGATCAAAGATAGGAAAAATAAAAAAGGAAGAACCAAACTTGCCACCGAGGCAACCGGAACAAGCCCGAAGGGACAAGGCTCCATGACGACGCCCTCAAGAGGGTAACGATGTAACACGCCGCCGCCGTCAAGACCGGAATGGTCAAGTGTTTTCACCCGGAGCCCTAACGCGGTGAAGGTAACCACAACAACACCCCAAAAGGGTAACGATACCTGTAGGCATCGCCGCCATTGACGTCAGAGCGCAGAGCTTTCGCTCGGAAAAACCTCAGCACAACGTCCGTACCGTCGGACGATTCTAATACAGTGGTCACAAACTTGGAGCTTATTTCCATCAACGATTGACCCTCGATTTATCAGGCAACTCGCGCGTATGTATTGGTAAGTATTCCACGGCGCATAGTATACTATGCTAGATTAGCGGGATTCTAGACGGCCGGGCCTAGAGAGAAGAGAGATTGCGGGACAGGATCCTGGCCAGGATGCTGGCTAATCTGCAATTCTCTCTGCATGCTGTTCTTACTGACCTGCTTGTCGATCCGGCAGTGACATGAACAAATTAACTCAGCTGTCTCCCCCTCTTGAGCTTATTTAAGCCTCTGTGCACGCCCTGTGATTAATGCATCTCAGTTTTACTATTCTACTTGTCCACATCCATACTCGCCATTAATGCACGCTGTTAATTCTATCAAGTTGGTCTGGCTCTCCCTTAATCGCGAATCAGGGATAGCGGGCGTGCGTGCACGTCTATCTACGTGTCGATGGAGTGTTGAGCTGATCTGATCTGATGACGGCTGGCTAGCTAGATAGGGTTATTTGATTGGCTTGGATCGATCGGTCCATTGATTGACAGATTAGTTACTACTACTCCCTCCATTCTAAAATATTTGTCTTTCATTTGTCCAAATTCGGATGTACTCCCTCCGTTTCATAATATAAGATGTTTTAGGTGTTTCACATATTGTCTAGATTCGGATTAAAAGGAATGGAAAGAGAATGGACATATACACTAAAACATGTCTAGATACATACGGTCCAAATGTGAATGTGGTAAAAGGCTAAAACATCTTATATTGTGGAACGGAGGGAGTACCTAGACATGTTTTTGTGTATAGGTACATCCAAATTTGGACAAATGAAAGACAAGTATTTTAGAACGGAGGGAGTACCTCGGCCCTCCGATTCCGTGCTGGTTTAATTCGGAGGATCGCCGAACCACAACCTCATCCCTGGTTTTCCATTAATTTACAGCAATCCCGGTTTCCACCACATGTATATTCTTGCCGATTTGGTATAGTGTTTATACGTACTTACTAGTAGATCAGAATCTGGAACGTACTCCTCGCGAGCAAGACGTGAAAGCACGTAGTTAGCCCAAGCCCAGCTCAACTTGTTAGCGACGATCTGCTGCCGATGCTGCTAAGGCCAGTATAACTCTGTCACTGCAGAGGTACAACACAACGCAGGCGTGGCAGTGTCAGTGAAAACCTATAACTAAGCTGTAAAAATAATGGATTTTTAGCTCCGGGTTGTAAGTTTGGTCCGACCAGACCACAATCGATCACATTGGAACCCGGTACGTGGATGATAGTATATGCCCATGCAGGTCAACTTGGCATATCCCCACCTGCTTGATGAGGGATTACGCATGCAATTAATGGCGCCCAACCAGGGTACTAATCAAACCAAACAATTAACTAACTAACTCTTCAGTGCATAATAATCTAGAGTTACCGACCGGCCATTTCAGTTGCTGATCGAGCTAGCTCTCTTCTAGGATCCTCTGATCATCTCTCATGTTGCAATCTACAAAAAGGGACACTCGCATGCGTGCGTTGCGATGGCATCCCGATCAAAAATGAAGCTACAATCGAGTTAACTAAGCTCAGCGCGCGTGCGGCCGGGACCAGATAACTCGACCACATGCAACTGGTCGTTGTGTCCGCACACGTGCATCCATCGATCGCTCGCTAGTGCGTGCACGTACGTACACGTAGGAACAATAATTGGCGGCGGGAAACGATCCTTGGCGGTCACCAAGTGAAAAATTTGGCGGGAAAGAAGCGGGGAAGCTAGACTTGCACCTCCCTGAAATGTTTGGAAAATACGTAAGCTCATACTAGAAGGATCTTCAGCATAGCTGGACATGCATGCATGCATGAGGCCAATAATAGTACTACATCGATGTTTCTGCTTTCAAGAATCAATCGACCACAAGTTTTAAGTTATTTGCAAAACCACTTCTAACACGTGTGTTAACACGTCGAACCTGTACTTGAGATGAGATTTAGAAATCGTTGCGTACCACGGCGGTTGGATATACAACTCGCTAGTTTCCTGAATTGTCACTGTAGTATTCTGTTTATCAAGTACGATTAATTTGTACCTCAGAGATGATTTGGATCAAGGGGAAGGTTGCATACTTTTCGACTGCTCATTGGCCGAGATGTCACCTATAATAATTAAGCTACAATTCAAACTATTTCAAGTGCACGTCCCATTGGCCTAGATGGTACGTATACATGCTGAATCACTTCTAACACGTGTTAACATGCCGAATCTGTACTTAAGATGAGATTTAGAAATCGTTACGTACCACGGCTGTTGGATATAAAACTCGCTACTTCATGAATTGTCACTGTAGTATTCTGTTTATCAAGTAAGATTTGTACTTCAGAGATGATTTGGGTCAAGGGGAAGGTTGCATACTTTTCGACCGCTCATTGGCCGAGATGTCACATGTAAGGCTACTCCCTCCATATCGAAATATTAGACGTCTTATAATTGTACAGAGGTAGTACAATTCAAAATGTTTCAAATGCACAATCCCATATGCATTGGCCTAGCTAGTACGTAAGCTACTCCGTACAAACTCTTATGCCAGGAAAATAAAAATGGTAGACCTAGCTAGGTAGTAGCTAGCTGGAAACAATTCATTGTCTCCGGCTAGCGATGTGCTTCTCAATTGTGTTTGCGATTCACTTTGAATTGAATAGAACAGAAAGTGCTTCTTAATTAGTACAAACATTGTTTTTTGAGGGGCGGGGGAGGGGGGTATTTAATCGGGAGTTATTGTTTTGACAAAAGCACGGTGAGCATTTTATTATATCTGAGAAATAGTAAGGAAGGAAGCTCTTCCACCAAGCCTTCCGAAGTCGGCCCCACTATGGCCTTTGAAAACCACAAGAGTCATCTATGGTGAACACTCTTTGCCTATCTGGTGGAAGTCCTGGTAATTCGTCTTCTAACTCAAGTTTTCCTGAAAGGAAAATGGCCATACACCGTCCCAGCAAACGGGATCTGGATCCGAGAGTAAGAACATCGCCCAGGGGATCTCCCGTGCACAACATGCCACCCCACCACCGCCATTGTACGAAGAGGAGCAGGAAGAGCACGAATAGGCTCGATGGAGAGAAAGAAATAACCACCCCAAAACATCATTTCGAAGATAATTCTTCGTTTCAGCCTTTCAACGCTGATGCACTATCGTGTGCGTGCATTGATGAGATGTGACTTGATTAGCTGATTAAGTAGAGAGCGACCAAGGATGGTAGTACACAATAATTGGTTCCCCGGGACTCTGAAGCATGGAAGTACATAAGATATGAGTATGCTTGATCCAAAGGAAAGTTTAGCACAAATGAACCACTTTTGAAAAAAATCATAATCTAACTTTTTTTACGGCACCCGCCAATAGAATGCCATGGTTACATTGCATGGCTCCATAGCCCACGGGTCATGACACATGGTCTTGATAGGATTAGTTCACTCGAGTCGCAAGTTGGCAACCCCACCCCGTGACCCAGCCACCCATTCAGCCTCCTCTAGCCCATACAAAGGTTGGGGGGCGGCTGCTCTCCTCTCTCCCCACATCAAATCCCCACCCGAATGCACAAGATCTTAAGCATTTTTTTGTTGAAATCACCCCTTCCAACCCACAAGATATTCTCCACCCTTCCCCTTGAGGTGGTTAGTTTGAATCTAGGGATTGTGCTGATTTTGGGAGAATTCGGTTAACACTAGTTCATCCTTGTTTGTATGTTTTTATTAATTTTTGTTCTGTATTTTTTGGTTGCGTAAATAAGGGTTTAGGACATGTAAAGATATTAAATTTTCATGTTCTTTGATGTTTAATAGTAAGGTTCTCATTTTTTAATCAAAAAGGTTGAATAACCCTTGGCTTCTGCGTCGGTAGATGCACACAGCTAAATGTTATTAATTATTTCACAATTCCAAGCAAAGTCACATATCAATGACGAACAAGTCGGTCATAAAAAGGGGGAAAAGGCGAGCCCATCTGGCTTGCGATAGTATCTCCGCAATCCTATCACAACCTATGATGAGTGATCGAACACAGAAAACTACGCGACTCCTAGGTAAAGCCTTCAGGAAGGCTTCGTAGCACATGCGTTGATGATGACGAGTCCAACCATGGTCCGATCTCGTGATTTTCATCCTCAGATTCGTGTTTCGAGCCACCACCTTCATCAAGGGCACGCCACACGCGCGTAAAACTTGCCTAGTCAAAGATCATTAATTTCCACCGGAGTACATGCATACTTATCATCGTTGTCACTACCAGCTCCTCACTACCGGATGTGATTTCTCGCTATCCGGATCTTGGAGAAGATTTCAGAACCATGTTGTGGGCCTTTGCCTCCCGCTTCCGCTCGCTGTCGTGCCTCCTTCAATCTCGTTGATAGGAGATGGTGGGGCTTTGGACGATAGATCTGGGGGCCGGTGGAGAACACTCGTGAGAGGTAGCCAAGTGGATGAGTTGTGTATGTGATGTAAGATTTTTCAAACTAAACCTTGTGTATGTGATCTTTGGTATTGGAATGACATTTTTGTGTACTCACTAAGTTTAGTCAATATGCGAAAACTAAACTTATTTGTGTTTGTTTGAAATATATAATAAAAATAAATACACATGTTCAAACGGATTGTTGAACTGGTATTTATTTCAACACATATGGCTCATTCAAATATAACATTTAGAATTAACTCGGTGTACTAAGAGTAGAGAGTTCTAGGGGGGTGAGTTCTATGTGATCTTTGGTATTGGAATGACATTTTTTAATTTTAGATCAATATGTGAACCCATAGAAATATTTTGTGGATATATGCGGTGTATGCAATTGAGTGTATGTATGACATATCACAGGGGAATGGAGTTTTAGCTCCCGAGCTCATATGACCATGGACGACTAGGAAATCCAAAACAAATAGAAAAACATTTCAACAATTTCTGAAAACAAGTAGCAACAAACATATACGGATATTCTACATATGCGCAAAGTTTTGTGATGAAATGGTATTTGTGGTGTTTTGTGCGAGAAAAAGAAAACAAAATGAGTGATGCACTGATTTTTTTTTTTCCGCACCGAGCACCACAAATGCCATTTCATCAGAAAACTTTGCATGCATGTAGAACACTTTGATATGTTTGGTGCACGACCCTGGCGATGGCGGGCGGCGGCCCGGGCTACGCCGTCGGCTGACGCTCGTCCCTGGCGCTCTCTCACCGGAGCATTCTGGGTCTCGGTTCTCTATTCTGCCGGAGGAAGATGATGCAGTTGGGGAGGGGGAGGCGATCGCCGTGGAGGTTGCTTCGGCGGTCCTGGAGGAGGTGAGGGAGGTCTCTAGCGATGTCGTGCGGCGGCCTGTCGTCTCGGACGCCGTCCTGGCCCAGGAGTTCTGGGAATCCGCCGGCTTCCCGACGCGAGCTTCGCGGTATTGGGAGCATGGTTCCCCGGAGGGTGCCGAAGCCGGTGATTCAGGTATGGGGTTTTCTGGTGGTTGCAGGTTTCCGACGCCGGACAAGGAGCCGGAGCCCCGAGCGAGATCTTGGTCGCCGCCGGGGCGGTCGCGATCGTCCATGGTGGTGGCAAGAGCTCGGTCCATGGAGGCTGGTCGTGGTAGGGCCTTTGGGCGGCCGGCGGTACGTTTGGGTTGGCGCGGCCCGCTTCCTCGGCCGAGGGTCACGCCTCCCCCGTGCCTCGGGCAGTTCTTCCCGGTGGAGCTCCTCGCGGCGATGGAGGGCGACGGCGATCGGGTGTCGCAGGCGGCGCTGGCGGGTGCTGTCGATCCCGTTATTCCGGATCACGTCGATCACGGAATTCAAACCGTGCATGCGGGTGGGCCAGGCGTGGTCCCGGCTGGCGGCCCGTGGGCGCATCTGGGCCGTCGACTGCGGGGCCTCCGGGTCAACCTGTCGAGGGACTGGTGCCCTAATGCATCGCTGTTTCCCTCGATCGTTGCTTCGCGTTCGTCTTCGTCTTCTTCGTCTTCCGTCGCAGCTGGTTCCCTGCCGTCGGCTCCCGCTGCTGCCGTCACCATCTCGCCCTCCTGTTCTCCCGCGTCCGGCCGTCGTCGGTCCTTTGCGGAGATCCTCACGTCCCCGTCCATGGCGGGACCGCCGCCGCGGGCTGGCGGGAGACTGCCGCCGGCTGCCGCTGCGGGTATTGGTGCGGGGGCTGCTCCGGTCGTGCCGGTGCCTCGTAACTCGTCTGCGCCCCCCTCGGTCGCTCCTCGATCGGCAGCGCGGCGGGGTGGGGAGGCAGCAGGGCGGGGTGCCCCCTGTTCCACAGGCAGCTCCTGCTCGGCCCGCGTACCAGCATGCCGCTCCTCAGCCGCGGCCGCCTGTGCCTCAGCAGGCTGCTGCGGGTTCTTCGGCGGGGCTGGCGCCGGCTCCTGGGCAAAAGCGGAAGAAATCGGCTCGCGCCGCCGCGGTGGTGCGTCCGCCGCAGCACCTGCCGGTGGCGGCTCAGCCGGCAATTGCCCCGGCACCTGTTGCGGACGTCGCGCCGGTGGTGCCGGTGCAGAAGAAGGTAAAGATGTACTGTTTCAAATGTAAGAGTAAGGCACACTTGACAAAGGATTGCACCCGGGAGCAATATTGTTTTATCTGCGACAGTTCGAAGCATCCGTTGTTGAAGTGTCCCACTTTGAAGTTACCCAAGCCGACTACTTTTGTGGCTGGGTTCGGTATGGAGGAGCTGATGTTTGCATAGTTCCCGGATAACCTACACAAGGCTCAGCTTTCATCATCGGGTTCCCCTACTGCTTGTATCACAGTTCAGGGTGCTCCGGTTGTGGCAGATGTTGTTCAGAGGCAGGTGGCTCGGATCTGTCCTAATCAGTCTTAGAAGTGGGAAGCTATTGAAAATGGAGCCAATTCTTTCCTTCTGGGGTTTCCATCTTCGGAGGACTTGATGAGAGTGGATGGTCTGGAGCTGGGTGTCCCGGGGCAGGCGTCGAAGCTCACTATTTCTCAGTGGACGCCACAGGAGGTACCGCATAAGCGGGAGTTGACGCAGGTTTGGGTGCATGTCTCTGGAGTACCCTATACTCTGCGACACTTTCTGGGACTTTGGGCTGTTGGGACACTTGTCAGTGCTACTATTGACATCGATTTGTTTACTCTTCGCCGTCGTGGGATTGTGCGTATGTTGGTGGGCATGGTTCCTGGTGTTTTGTTTAAGGAGCGGGATGAGCAGGGTCCTTTCCTTCGCACCGAGGGCGTCTTGTTGCTGAAGGATTATGAGTTTACCTTCCGGCCCGAGCCAGAGGGTTTTATACCGGATGCAGGTTTTACCCCCTTTGCTTGGCACGGAGATGGTGATGATGCTGAGGATAGGGGCCTCGGTGGTGATGCAGGAGGCGGGAAGGGCCCTTTTGCAGGACAGCAGTCGCAGTCGGCTGATGGTGCTTCTGATGGGGACACTGTGATGTCTAGCGCTCCGGAGTCGGGTGCTACTGATCTTGCTGCTTCTGTTCAGGCCTTGCTGCGGACGATGGCGGTTACTCCGATCAGCCCGAGACCGAGGTTCTCTGCTGGATCCCGTAGTTCGGTGTCGGAGCTTGGGGAGTCTTCTTCTGGGGCGATGGGAGGCGGTGGTTCTCCTCTTCCTCAGGGGACGCCCTGTGCGGCGACTTTGATGGTCCGGGGGCCGGGTTCGGGCGTAGCGTCGTCGATCGCCCGGGGGGTCCTGTTCCCTGGAGAGGCGGCGGCTAGCCTGGCATTGCTGGGCGTTGGATCACCGGAGGGTGGTGCTGCGATCACCGCTACTTCACCTCTTGGAGTCGAGGGGGCGGCGTCTGAGCAGGCGGCTCACACCGCGCCTCTTCTGTCGGCTCCGTCCAGCCCGACGGGGCTGGTGGCTTCACCGAGTCCGGTGGCTGATTCTCAGGGGGGCTCTACGTCAGCCTCGCCCCCTTGTAGGGTGCCACCGGTTATGCCGGCGGCCATGGCGGCGCCGATGCTTGGATCACCGGAGGGTGGTGCTGCGGCCACCGCTACTTCACCTCTTGGAGTCGAGGGGGCGGCGTCTGAGCAGGCGGCTCAGGCTGCGCCTATTCTGTCGGCTCCGTCCAGCCCGACGGGTCTGGTGGCTTCACCGAGTCCGGTGGCTGATTCTCAGGGGGGTTCTACGTCGGCCTCGCCCCCTTGTAGGGTGCCACCGGTTATGCCGGCGGCCATGGCGGCGCCGATGCTTCGGCGTAGTGCTCGGCACGCCGTGGCTGCTGACGGTTCGGCGGCGACAGATGAGGATGCCTTGTCTAAGGCTATGAGGCGCAAGGCGCTTCAGTTCACCCCAGGTATGGCGTCTAAATCTGAGTCTTTTCTTTCGTTATCTACTCCTCAATTATCTTCTAGATTATTTAATGTTGGAGTTAGTTTGGGTAGAAATGAGAAGGAGGTCCTGGTGTCGGCTAATGCTCTAAGACATATGGAGATCGACCGTGTGAAGGCGGCTCCTAGTGTTTTGAGTACACCGATTTCCCACCCACTAGATGATGATGAGGCGACTGACAATGTCGATGGTCAGCTTCTATCTCATATAGTGGGGGACGTTTCGGAGGTGAGCTTAGACGAGACTACGCTAGGGTCTATTTATGACCTGCGAGCCTCTAGTCGAAAGTCTAAGAAATCCTCTGAGAGAAAGAATGTTAGGTCACGTAAGGTGACCAAGACAAACAAATCCCCAAAAGTTTCCCGATGAATGGCATGTTTATGAATAGCAGAGGTCTTGGTGACTTGGCTAAACATCTTCACATTGCTCATTGTATTCGGGATTATAATTTGGATTTTGTGGCTATTTCGGAATCGGGTAGACGAGACTTCCCAGCGAGTGTTCTTAACCGCATTTCTGGTGGTGAAGACTTTCAATGGTATGCTCGTCCTCCTCGAGGCCGATCTGGAGGTATCCTACTTGGTGTTAAATCCGAATCTCTGGAAGTATTGGCTATTGAGGATGAGGACTTTCATATAAAGTTCCATGTCCGAAACAAGGCTGATAATTTCATTGGAGTCTGGTAGCCGTGTATGGACCTGCCCAGGAAGCTCACAAGACCGATTTTCTCCGCCAATTGGTTAATCTTACTCGTGATAATCCACATCCTATTCTCATAGGTGGGGACTTTAACATGTTAAGATACCGGCACGAGAAAAGTCGAGGTCGTTTTGATAATCACTGGCCCTTTCTTTTCAATGCTGTCATTGACAGTTTGGATTTGAGAGAGGTTCAGATGACTGGCAGACAATTCACATGGGCGAATAGTCTACCGGAGCCCACATATGAAAAGCTAGACCGTGTTCTAATGGGTACTGACTGGGAATCCAGGTATCCGTTGGTGTCGGTTCGTGCGCTTGAACGTATTGAGGCTTTATCAGATCATGCTCCAATTCTTTTGACCACAGGTATACCAAGACAACCGGATAAGCATCAGTTCAAATTTGAGTTTGGCTGGCTTCATCGGGAGGGTTTTGGTGATTTGGTTAAAAAGATTTGGTCCAAACCAGTTCGTGGAGCAACCCCAATTCAAAGATGGATGAATAAGATACGCAATTTGCGGACTTTCCTTCGGGGTTGGGCTCGTCACACGACTGGTATCCTTAAAAAGGAGAAGGCTCGGCTGTCCAGTATTATTGATGACCTGGAGGCAATAGCGGAAACACGACCGTTGGCGACGCATGAGATTGAGCTTAAGAGCCAATCCAATGCAAAGATCGCTCAGCTATTGCGTGAAGAGGAACTCAAATGGTACCAGCGTTCAAAAGCTCAGTTCATACTTGAAGGTGATTCGAATACTAGATACTTTCATAATGTCGCCAATGGTAGACATAGAAAGAAACTTAGTCATTCACTATATCAGGATGAAGGGGTAATTGAAGGACAGGATGAGCTTAAGCGCTTCATCACCAGGTATTATAAGGGGTTGTTCGGGGCACCAGAGGAAGGTACCTTCTCTCTGGACGAGTCTCGGATTGATGATATTCCCCAGGTATCGGGTGAGGAGAATGGCTTTCTTACTGCCGCTTTCACTGAGGAGGAGGTAAGAGCAGCTGTCTTCTAGATGGAGCACAATAAAGCACCAGGTCCGGATGGATTCCCATCAGAGTTTTATCAAAATTTCTGGGATATCATTAAATCGGATCTTCTAGCTATGTTCGGCAATTTGCACGCTGGACAGCTGGAGCTTTTTAAGTTGAACTTTGGGGAGATTATTTTGTTGCCTAAGGTTATCGATGCAGAAAGGATACAACAGTATAGACCTATCTGCCTCCTTAATGTGAGTTTCAAAATATTTACCAAGGTTGCAACGATCCGTTTGAATTCCGTGGCAGATCATGTGGTGAGACCTACTCAGACTGCGTTTATGCAGGGTAGGAACATCCTTGACGGGGTAGTTATACTACATGAAACCGTTCATGAGATGCATACGAAAAAGCTGAACGGGGTGATCTTTAAGATCGATTTCGAAAAGGCTTATGATAAGGTTAACTGGGATTTTCTACAGCAAACCTTGCGCATGAAAGGCTTTTCGGAGGAGTGGTGTGCTTGGATCCGTAATTTTGTTACTGGAGGTAGTGTGGCCATTAAAGTTAATAATGAATCTGGTCATTACTTTCAAACAAAAAAAGGTCTGAGGCAGGGTGACCCGCTTTCCCCCATACTATTCAACATAGTAGCGGATATGTTAGCGGTCATGATTGATAGGGCCAAACTGAATGGACAGATTGAGGGCGTCATTCCACATTTGGTCGATGGCGGTCTCTCTATTCTCCAGTATGCAGATGACACAATCTTGTTTATGGAACATGACCTTGAGAAAGCAATGAACATGAAGCTGATTTTAACAGCTTTTGAAAAACTTTCTGGTCTAAAGATTAACTTCCATAAAAGTGAGTTGTTCTGCTTCGGGGAGGCTTTGGATTATGCTACTCAATATGCGGACTTATTCGGATGTGCTCAAGGTTCGTTTCCTATTAGGTATCTTGGAATACCGGTACACTATAGGAGATTAACTAATGCCGAATGGAAGCATGTGGAGGAGCGCTTGCAAGCTCGCTTAACCAGTTGGAGAGGAAAACTATTATCCCTAGGTGGGAGATTAGTTCTTATCAATTCAGTTCTAACTAACATGGTACTGTATATGATATCCTTCTTCAAGTTGCCAAAAGGGGTCCTTACAAAGTTGGACTATTATCGTTCGCGATTCTTTTGGCAAGGTGATAGTGAGAAAAAGAAATATCGACTGGCGAGGTGGGATGTTGTTTGCCGTCCTAAGGATCAAGGTGGACTTGGTATCCACGATCTACGGATTAAAAATACCGCCCTTCTAGGGAAATGGCTGTTCAAGCTTCTCTCGGAAGAAGGGGTATGGCAAACAATGTTAAAGCGCAAATACATCGGTACCAAAACTTTGTCACAGATGGTCTGGAAACCAGGTGACTCACATTTTTGGGCTGGTCTCATGGCGGCGAAAACGTCTTTCTTCCGCTTTGGGGAATTTGCTATCAAAGATGGATCACAGATCAGATTTTGGGAGGACATTTGGTTAGGCCATACCTCTCTAAGAGATCAGTATCCTGCTTTATATAACATTGTTCGTCACAAAGAGGTTACGCTTGCTTCGGTTATGCAATCATCGCCTCCAAATGTGACGTTCAGGCGAGATTTACTTGGTACCAGGTTGGCTATGTGGAATTCCCTCTTGGGGCGTTTGGCCGCGGTTAACCTAGAGCCTGGACCAGATGTATTTCGTTGGAGTCTACTTCAGAATGGTAAATTCTCGGTAGATTCTATGTATAAAGCTTTGATCCACTCGAATTTGCCAGTTGATAGTCATAAAAAACTTTGGAAGATGAAAATGCCACTAAAAACTAAGATTTTCGCGTGGTATGCTCGTCGAGGAGTGATCCTAACCAAAGATAACCTTGTCAAGCGCAATTGGCATGGAAGTTCAAAGTGTGTTTTTTGTCTACATGATGAGACTATTAAACACCTTTTCTTCGATTGCAAGGTTGCACGATCTATTTGGTCTACCATCCAAGTTGCTTCGAATTTATATCACCACGTTCCGTTGCAAATATATTTGGCAACTGGCTACATGGTATAGATGATAAATTTAGAACGGTGATTCGGGTGGGAGCGATTGCCGTTTTATGGTCGCTATGGCTGAGTAGAAATGACAAGGTGTTTAATGATAAAAATGTCTCTTTTATGCAGGTAATCTACCGGTGCACAGGTTTGCTCCGTTCGTGTTCCATATTACAACGCGTGGAGTTTCGCGACCTTTTTATGGAGGTTTCTGCGCAACTGGAGACCACGGCGAGGGACATTTTTACACAACATGGGTGGCATAGGGATCTTCGGATTGGCGGCCCATCACCATAGTCGATTGGCATGATCTTCTGATTTGTAATCTGGCTATGTTTTTTCGTTTGTGGTTGGATGATGAATTGTCGGCTGTGTGCATCTTGTTATGCAGAGGCCGGGTGTAATACTTTTATAAGTAATATAAGCCCTTTATCAAAAAAAAATGTTTGTTGCCACGTTTTTACAGAATTTTGTGAAAAGTTTTAATATTTATTTTGAATTTCCTACTTGGTCAGGAACATATGAGCTCGGGAGCCGTTGTGAATTTCCGATCTCATAGCGGTTTTTTGAATTAGGAGTGTGGTTAAAAGAAAAAATGTGCAGGTATTTCATCAATATTTGCATTCTTCCAGGGGCATTATGATATAAATCACTGTGGGTGGCTCATGGAGGATGAAAATGAGGTACGTAATGTCGAAACTAACGCATATGTTTTCATGTTCCGATCATGTGCTAACGGGTATAACACAACCACCCAATGAAAGCGGCATGCCCAGGTAGCGGATAGGGAAAACTAATCTATCCACGCCCATGTCATCGTATCGAAGAAATTTTGAATTTAAGTCTAAACAGATCCACAGTTCAAAGTTCAAGTTGGATCAAGCATTGTATTTCAGAGTTCTTGGTAGATTTTTTTCGTCTAACAAATTAACTTGATCCATGCAATTAATTATCCAACTCATAAGCCCCTGCATGTATATGCCACCACTCCCTATTAGTCTTTCTCAAATCTAAATCAAACTGAGATAAGATTCTCTCGGCTAGCAAGCGGCGGATGAGATCACAAGACATGGAACGGCATGCAGCATGCTGCCCATTTACTCATGCATGCCACAAGACCATTTGAGATACCGCTTGTGATCGACCGAATTAAGCTGCACAAAGTCAGCTAGCTTCATTAGCTAGTGGGGATAGCTTAGTTGGCTCATTTAAGACGATAGTAGGTGCACAATGCATATAATTAGTCAACCAAATATTATACTGTGGTGTTTTTTCTTATCTTTTGATGGGACTGCTTAATTCAAAAGGAAAAAATGAAAAAGGAAGTGTCGGCGTGAATAATGACATAGCCAACAGTATGGGCTACCATCTAGCTTGAAGTTTTTGCAAGGTCGGCAGACTTATCAAGTTGCCCCCTCATAGTTGTGCACGTATATATGTACAATGAATGGCTGATACGAATTGCACTGAAATATGTACGAGTTAAATCGTAGTGATGTTAGAGATGCCAACTAATTGAAGGCCGCTCTTGCAGTTGTGCAGTTAACACAAGCTCATTGAGAAAGAAAAACTGCATGTCAAACAAAAACATTAAAGCTCGACCCGCCCTAAATAATTCATTCTCATACAGACGAGTCGATGTTATTCGTCGTCTATGCATAGCACATATTTTGATTGGTCAAGACAATATTTTGATCAACAACTACTTCGTTAATATATGACTTGTGTGATGCAAAATTAAATCGTAAGCATATACTCCCTCCGTTCTTAAATGTAAAGTGCATAGTTTTTCGCTCGGAAATTAAAACACGCTCACGCAGGAAGAAATTACATCCTTTTTTGACGAAATTACGTGTGGCTAATTGACGTGGGAAAACGAGAAGTTTGCATCACATAAGACAATGTAATCAAATAACTACGTAATTTGTCCTAATGACTGGTAGAGCCCAATACACCATATATTCTGGTCTTTTTCTCAAAAACAAATACACCTTAATCTAGAAAAAGAGGGAGTATAATTTTGATTGGTTACGGCAGGGTCATCATGGTAATCATAATAACTATACCTGAACAAGAATACGACTCACATCGACACTCAGTAAGGTAAATTACGGATTGCACCCTGAGTAGGAGTACGAGAGCTCAAGGATCATGCCTTAAAAAAGGTAATGTCGCTCAGCATAATGTTGCTACAGAATCCAATCGACGAAGGCAGAATCAAAGGTTTCTGCCTTGTGCCCTTGACTGAAGAACCTAGAGACTTCCACTTCCCTTTTGACCTGAATTCAAATGGTGGAGAAGATGGTGATGATGGCAGCAACATTCCTTGAAATTTATATGGAGCCTCAATAATGATGTGGACGAAGCCGATTGGAGGTATTGTTTTGAATTGTCGTAGCTTTTTCCGTAACAGAATATTATTGTACTATAGTTGGGGTGTTAGGATAATTGCCGTTATCGTTGTTTGATCAACAACTGTTTTCCATTAACTTGAAACATTTGAATTAAGATTTAACAACCTACATCATCAAAGCATGAGGCTCTTATCATCCACTGCGAATCATATTGGTCCACTAACTAAAATTTTGAAGTCGTAAGAATACTGTAACGAATCTACAGATGGGCCATTAGTGGTCTGGTGTTCTCAAAATTAAGCAAATACCCGTGATGAAGTAGTATAATAAGCACAATAAGAAGTAAAATTTTATCTGAATTACTCTTAATATATTAAGTTATAGCTGAGGTCAACACTGAATGTAGTGGTAACTATATTAATGTATTGGTTTGTAAGGAACTGAGGATGAGATTACACCTTCATCTTGCAGTATTAGAGGTTAACAATGAGTGGAGTCATCATCGGAGCTATTAATTACGAAAGGAGAAGTGCCTGAAGAATGGCACATAAAAAACATAAGACGCATCACATACTCTATATATCCTTTGTAGGCAATTTGGATGATGCAGCTAGTTGTCATTCAGTCCTGTCAGGAAAAATTTATAAAACGTGTGAAGTTATGTACAAGAACAATCAAGTTGTGGATAAGCAGATTCTATCTGATGATCAACTGGATATACAGAATATTCATATGCGTTGTGATCATTTCGTGAGCACTTCAAACTACAAGCAGAAGATAAAGCAATTTGGCGTGGAATCTATAGCTAACTATAGAGGGTAATGTTTCCAAGTGTTTTGCTAATCCTAAGTACCTTGGCCAAATTGTCCGCCACATATGTAGCTAGGGTGAGTTTTGACGAGCAAACGTATCGTCTATGTCTATATGTCACGAGTGGCAACTGGCAACTAATGAAACCAATAAACTTTAATTATACAAGGAATAAATCAAGCAATCCTTCCTTTTATCGTGCCAAAGCATGGCCACAAAACAAAACTCAGCAGCTCAATTATGGAGGAACTCTAGCTGACAGAAAAAATAAATTATCGATTGTGCCGCAGCAAACGGTTGTAAAGGAATACAACACTTAGCTAGCATGAGCCGGTGTCTTTTCCAGCCCCTGCCGGGGCCAAATTCCTGTTGAAACGACAAAACAGGTGTTAGATTATGGGTTGTGTTTGCTCCAATCCCCATGCAAAAAAAAATAAAAAATCCTGAGACTTGAACTGCCGGAAGAATTTAGAGTAATCGCTAATCAGTGTGCAATGCTCTAGTTAGTGAGATAACCTGGACAGTCAGCAAGGAGTAAGTATATTACTAGTTCCACGTACATGCAACTAAGAATGAGCATTGATGATTGATGTGCGTAAGCACTGTCCCTAGCTTGATACTAGGCCGACCGGAGACAAGATGCAGTAATTATAACTGAAAAAATCGGAGCTAATATACTCAAAAGTAAAACGGCCGGGATTCCTTAAAAAAAAGTGAATCGGATAGGATGATGCCATTGGAAGTGGCGTGCGTACTGCAGACGTGAGGAGTAATGCTTGTTTCATGTTAAAGTTTTGGAGCTTAGCAAACAAGACACGATGATGTGCTCGCCTTGTGTCGATCGATGGTTTGTCTGTTATTTTACTGTCTCACAAACTGTCGTAAGTTAGTTTAAAAAAAAACAAGGCAAAATATTGGCCATTTTTATTGATTAAGAAGAAGTTTTTAGAAGTTTTACAAGCCTAGTCATGACCCAAAGAATCATTACCAAAATAGAATAGCATCTACTCTCGCGAAATAATTAGCATGTTTAATAAATGAACCGCCTATGGAGAGAAAATAATGTGATTGGCATAGTTCCAATTTTTCAACATGTACATACCCGCTCCATCCACAAATAAGTGTACTTATGGTTTTGCGCTTAGTTAGTTTTTTTTAGAGTTTTAGCAACGTTCTTAAAAATTGTAAACAATATTTATAGTATCCCGCAGAAAAAAGAATATTTCTAGTAAATTAGTATATTTTGAAGCTATATTTTAAGATGCATCTAGTGATATTAATTTGGTACTGTAAATATAATTTTTTTTATATAAGGTTAGTCAAGCTTTATTTTCTAACTTAACATAAAACCTAGAAGCAATTATTTGTGGATGGAGGGGAGGCGAGTCTATAAGAATATTTCCCTTAGCACAGGATGCAAATTCCCATGTGCATAACTGCTAATAATATTATCACATCCATGTTTTCACTTTGAAGATTATTCTTTTGCACTTCGCGATAGAGGGAGAAAAGTGCCAAATTAACGTACGTACAAGGGAAACTCACGCGTGCAGGCATGTCTCTCCAACAGTTACCTTCCATGCCACGGCGCATCAGTTTTAAGTTTATCTTTCCCGATAGAGGGCAGACCTTGGTGCATGGTGAGGTTCTCCCCACTTGTGCCAAAAGGTCCTGGGTTCGAACCAGCCTTCCTACACTGCACTTTGCAGGGGTAAGACTAGGTTCCTATAATCTCTTCCCAAACCCCATCTTATGTGGGAGCCTTATGCACTGGGTCTGTCCTTTTTTTTCCCGGTCTCTTTCTCATCTCTTCCATGAAGGAAATCGCACATAACACCGCCTTTTGTTGCACAAAACGACAATCTAGTTTTTTTGCACATAACACCAACAATTGGGATAATTACATGTAACATAACCATACCATCGTGAAATGGGCCCAAGTTATTAACTGTATGTTAAAGAGGATAAGGAGCGGGTTTGTGCTTTGTGCAAGTAATTACCCTAATTGTTGGTGCTACGTGCAAAAAAAACTAGAGTTGTGTTTTCGTGCAACAGAAGGTCCAACAATTGGTGTCATTTGCAATTCCCTTTCTTGCATGCATGCGACATTTGGCTGCCCTGGTTCCAATGCTACTGCTCTCCGCGCAAATGCTCCACTCCACCGACCTGCTCTCTCTCCAACCACATGGCTTGAGGTTAGCGTCCCCAAATCAGCAAGAAGAGACAACGTCACCGCTTCACCATGCTCATGTGCAACAACGTCCTCTGCCCAGCTAACTCGCCAACGCCTCCATATCTTCGACAAGCAAGATAACTACACATTAGCGACCACAATGACAGCGGCCGGGTAGGTAATCACGACTTACTCCAGATCAAGGCAGCGAGTCGTAGGCGCATTGGTCTCTCCAACTCAAAATTCACATGGCATAAGGGGCGAGTACAACAAGCAAATCAGGGCTACACGGTATTAGTGAGATGAGCGCGACACGCGAAGACTGCCTCAGGATCGACGTTTCATGCTCGTATTCGTCCATCTAAGAGAGGTGGAAACCTGATGTTGGAGATGCTCTCACAAAGAAAGCTTGAGATATTCGATAGATGGGAACGTGTAAAAAGGAAAAAAAACATATGCACAAGAAAAAAATCAAAACACATTTGCGCAAGTAAAAAACAAAGCATACACACATGGGGAGAGAGATTAGTGGGCTCCACCTTATATAGCATGTGTCGCTGTTTTATTGGAAGGAAATGAGAAGTAAGGAGAGCGCAAAGGATTTCTAGGGAGATTGGAGTTCGGTGATTGAGTGTGATTGAATAAAAGGGGTACAATCACTTTTCATTTCATGTGTCAATCAGAAGTAGTACTCCAAACATGAAATGAAACGCTAGGATTAACAACATGTTAAACCTTCTCTTCTACATCAAGTACGTACCGCTAGCTATCTTAGATAACTACTGCGTCAACGGCGGTGGGTCTCGGCGGCGTGGCGCGGCGGGGTCTCGGCGGCAGATGCGTGGTAATGGACGCACGCAGGGACGTGGCGGCAGCAGGTCATTGCATTGATCACTCTGGAAGATGAAACGGTGGAAGACGGCGGCGGCTGCTTATCATTATGCACATGTGGTGCACGCCGAGTCTCAGCTGGACTGGTAGTGCTCCCAGCTTGCCGTTGGCAGCTTGGTGAGGCAACCGGATTTAGATGATCTGCGTTGGTGTGTGAGGTTAGGGCATGTGGTTCTGATCGGTCCACCCCCTTCATCAAGTTTGTAGTTGTAGTGGTCAGATAGGTTTCGGTTGTTTGATGTATTTCTTTATGAGGCATTGTGAGTTCTTACTTTTCTATAATAAAAAGACGGATGTGTACATCTTTAGATGGAGAACATCCTCCATTTCCAAAAAAAAAAGCTATCTTAGTTATCTACGAACGATATTTAAAAAAAAAAAGTTATCTACGAACGAGGTGGTTCGCTGTTGATTAATTTCTACCATATCCACGTCTGCGTTGATGCCGAGCTAGCTAAGTAGTTTCTTTTTTCCTTTCTACTACTAGCTAGCTTCAGTTCAGTCCAGTTGGCGCCTCTGTGACGACGGCGACAACGACAAGATGGCGTCGAGCGCCTCCTTCACCTGGGAGATCTCCGGCGCCATCCCACCTTGCTCCGGCCAGAACTCGTCCGTCGCCAGCACCTGCGATTCGTTCACCGTCAGAATTGCACAGGTCGACCGATGGATGTAACAAAATTCAGTCAGAGAAATACACACCTTGACCTGCAGCTGCAGGAACTTGACGTAGCTGATGGCCTTCTCGAGCATGGTGACCATGTCCACCTTGGTGCCGTTGGGCACCAGCTCCTGCAGCGTCCGGAGCCGTTCGCTGATCTTCTCCCGCCGGTTCTGCAACACGGTTCAGAGCAACGGCACGATCAGATCCCCCGAAATTCCAACGTAAAATGCACACAGAGTTCGAGCTAGCAACAAGTCCAGTTCGGCTCGGCAGCGGCGTTAGCGTTACCTTTGCGACGAGGCTTTGCGGGTCCTTGGGCGGGCTGGTGGTGGCCGCCGGCGGCTTCGGTTTGCTCGCCTTCCTGCTCGCGCCGCACTGCCTCTTAGCCGTGGCCGGCGGCTCCGCGTCCAGCTGCATGGGCCGCTTCTGAGTGGAGTTCACGCGCGCCGGCGGCGCGGCGTCGAGCGAGTCCGTGCCGTTGGACGTGCTCGGGACCGGACCTCTGCGCGCGCCGCCGGACCTCTGCGTCAGGCTGAAACAGCCCGACACGGGGTCAAAGCCGATGGTCGACGATAACCGGTCCTCGTCCATGGCGTCGTTCCACGCGTCGCAGTCGGCCTCCTCGTCCGCGACCACCAAAGGCGCCGCCTGCGAGGCGTGGCCGCCGCGCGTGGTGCGGTCGAACGTGAGCACGGACGCCCCCGCGCCCGCCCAGCTCACGCCGTCCGGCACGTAGGCACTGCCGGCCGGTTCGTCGTGGGCGTAGCCGTAGCCCCCGAAGTCGAACAGCGCCGCCGCGTCCACGCCGCCGTAGCCCAGCGTGTCGTATGCGGACGCCACCTCGGCCTCGAAGCCGCCGTCGTACATCACCATCGGGTCCCGCACTAGCGCCATGACGACTATCGATCACGTATCTACACCTACCTAGTTTCTATAAGCGGGGCAGCTGCTAAACCAATCTACCCAGCGTGTAGCTATGTATAATCTGCTGCACTTTGTGGTACCTGCTTTGGTCGAGCTCTGTGCGAGTGGTTGGCAACCGGCGGCAATGGTGTGTGTGCTGCCTTCGCGCCATGGCCCGGTCATATATATACGCACGCACGCGCCGGCGAGGATGGCCGTGCACATGGGGGGGTGGGGGCGGTACAACAAAGCGCTGGGCATTAAATGCTCGAGGTAGCTAGGTGATCGAGCTGCCGATCCTTGCCGCGGATGTGTCGCTCTCCTTTGTTCCCGGAGCATGGAGTGATCGAGCTCCGTCGCGGGTCTCGGCAATCGGGTTTGCTCGCTCCGTGGAGCTTCACGAGGGCAGGCCTAAAAATCGACGCCATTCCTAAAAATCAGTAGAATATTCTACTGATTCTTTCTTTGAAGAACACGTAGAGGCTTTGGGCATCGTTCCTTAGAGCGAGAAAAGAAATAGGAGTTGGTTGCACAGGTACGTAGTAGTGTACATCATTGTATTTTCTTTTCTTTCACCGCATCAACCCGATGCTGCAACAAAACAATTTACACATGACTTCTGCACCTCAGCCCCACACAAACCTACTCCCTCCATTCCACAATATAAGATGTTTTAGCTATTTTACATGTGTCTAGATTTGAACTAAAAGTAGTGTATATGTACACTAAAACATGTCTAGATACATCTGTCCCACTTTCCATTTCTAAAAGCTAAAACATCTTATATTTATGAACAGAGGGAGTACTTATTTAGAAAAGCAGACACCCATGGGACAAAACCACTATGTCATCAAGTGCCCGGAACAAACATGATACTCACTCTGTTCAAGGCCACGTCATTTTTCGCATCAAACTTTGGCTCATAATTTTGGTCAACAAAATATGAGTTACATGCCATAAAAAATATATCATCAAAAAGAATGGAGCGACTCCACCTTACTCCTCCGATCTTCACCGGCGAAGGGGCTGGTCCCCTCTCCCTCCGCTTGCTGCTCCGGCGGCAGGAGGGAGGGGGACCCTGTTTCCTCCGTTCCGGCATGGAAGTTAGGGTTAGGATAATTTTGGCGTGGTGCGTCGTTGGGGTGGTGGGAGCGTCGTCCGGGTAAATAAATCCGCCTCGACTACAATCTCACACCGGCGTTGTCCTTCATGGTGGCGTCTCGGAGTTGGTGGTATCGTATGCTTACCGATCCTTCAGATCGGCGGCTTTAGAGTTCATCGATGGTGTCGGAGAGGCGGTGGCGGCGATTCCATCAGATGGGGTTTTCCTCCTGCTATGTTCCCGTTATTGTGCTGTTGTCTCCGGCGCCATGGTAGAACAGAGAGGATTTGTCCAGGAGTACGCGCAGATGATTGTCTGTGCTGGTGACAGCTGGAAGATGGTGGGTTCGTGGTTGGAGGCTGGCGGTTCTGGTTCCCTACTCCGATGTCGTCATGTGGGGGTGTCAGTTCTGAAGTTCGATGGCGTGTCCAGGGTCGTGCTGCCCCGGTCTGATTCTTTCAACGGCAATGGTTTGTCATATGAAAAACTTCTTTGGAGGTCCGAAAAGTTGGTGATCAGCAATGGAGCCACGTCAAGGTTTGGGGAAGAGGTGATATGTCTCTGTTCTCTTTGGTGGCTGATACGGTGGTGCCGAAGGAGAGGGATATGCGTTGGTTTGACACATATGTTTCTCATATCTTTTCAATTCTATAAGGTTGGTATTTACGTGCCTTGTAACATTATCTATATTCTACAAATGAGATACGTATTATCGGCAAAAAAAAAGTTCCCTAACAACCATATCGAGCAGTATACACACTGCCATCACTAGAGAAATGACAATGTAGCGTGCACAATAGTCTAACACATGCAAGAATCTCTCTGGTCAGCCGGCCACACACCTAGATCTCTCTACTCTTAGTACACTGAATTAACTGTAAATGTTAGATTTGAATGAGCCATATGTGTCGAAATAAATACCAGTTTAACAATCCGTTTAAGAGTCATCCACTTTGTATTTGGTTTCTTATACCAATTACTAGACATGTTATCTATGATTCAAGAAGGATGTCGGTTAGATCACACCTGAAAAATTGCCACCTTGGGAGAGAAAATGATGGTTGGTCATGTAATACTAGTCTCATATTACTTGCAATAAAATCCTTTTAAGTTGATCTTTGTTGGTTAAAATGACACACGAACGTAAGAACAAGACAAAAAAATTGCTATATTGTTCAATCTCCACGACTGCTTGTTATGATTAGGAGCATTGAACAAGACTAATGACTTCATTATTGTTTTGATACACTATTTCCATTTTTGCGCAAATAACGTCTACATGAATTTTTTCTTCATCAAGCTAGATGGATGTCACAATAATGTAGGGGGAGGGGATGGCTCTAGCCCACCAATTTTGGTCCAATTAGGTTAGTAAGGAAGACAATATCTGGCGTGATCGATTCCAACATCACTGGCAAAGAGGCATACTATGTTTTGAGCAACTTTCCTCAATTGAGAAGGTATAGATATAGGGAAAAGAAACTTGTTTAGCCCTCATTAGGCCTTTTTTAGAGAAAAGGGTTTCCCCTGATTTAATTAACGAAACCAAAGCTACAATATTCATCTGAACACATGACTCACTCCCACATTCCACCAGAAAAATATATAAGAGTTCCTCACGAAAGGGAATAAGATTTTCTTTCATAAGATATAGATGGGAAGAGGAAAAATAAAATTACATGTTTCCTTCTCTTTATCAGCTCATTTACACATATGTTTCTTCCAATATACTTGTGTAATATCGAAATCTTGTTTATAAAAATACATTGTGTATTTATTCACGGTTAGAGGCCTAGATTAGAAGGGTCTGAATATGGCCGGTAGAACCATATTATGGACCCCGGGAGAACTGGGCTAAATATAGTTTTATACTAAATTTTATACTTAGAACTTATTTTAGCATGCTACGATCTTAGCCAGTATAATTTTCTATTTGATATTTCTAGTTATAATTTTCTTCGTTGTACAAACGTCGATGAAAAATACACTTGAATTTCGCAATATTTAAACAGATTTTGTAACATTATTCCCATCATAAATTATTTTGTAATTGACATAAACTATATACCATACATGTTTATGGTAGAGACATCCAAATCACATGGTTTGAAAAATATCTTAATAGTCGTTTTAATATATGAGTAGGCAAACATATTTATAGTAACATCCACTGTATGGATTAGAACTTCATGGGTATAAGTACAGTTGTTCGTAAAATCTTTTTATTAGTTTCCCGTGGTTAAATGTGTCTTTCTAGTATATATAGCGGGTTCAATATATGTTACTCCCTCCATTCCAAAATACTTGACTTCCGTTTGTCTATATATGGATGTATCTACACACGAAAAGATGTCTAAATACACAGAAAGTTACTTTGACTCTTGAGCTCCTGTGATCCCACAATTTTGAAAACTACAAAAACCATATTTAAAAGTTTCAAAAAATCTAAAAAAAAAATCATGCATGTTCTCAATGATATATACTACAACCATGCAATATTTCAATGTAAATTAGTTGGGGGTTTGAGCTACACAAAAATAACAAAAATTGGAGATTTGAAACTATACACTGTTCACTATGCAAATTATTATCTGCTGCCGATGCTGCTAAGGCTAGTATAACTCTGTCACTCCAGAGGTACAACACAACGCAGGCGTGGCAGTGTGCCAGTGTCAGTGAAAACCTATAGCTAAGCTGTAAAAATAATGGCTTTTTAGCTCCATGGATCTCGCGTACGTGTATATGGTAGTATATATATGCACCTGGTCAACTTGGCATACATATCCCCGCCTGCTTGATGAGGGATTACATGCAATTAATGGCGCCCTACTAATCAGCGCACGTGGAGTTCATTAATGAGCTAGCCAGGGGGACCAACCAACTAATTAACCGCCGCCAGATCGATCACTAGCGACATAATCTTCTTCTCTTGTCAATGGGTCAAGAAACATTTCATCATAATCTTGAGTTACCTAACCGGCCATTTCAGTTGCTGAGCTCGATCCCTTCTAGGATCCTCTGACCATCTCTCTCTCATGTTGCAATCTAGAAAAAGGGACCCTCGCATGCGTGCATTGCGATGGCATCCTGATCGAAAATGAAGCTACGATCGAGATCTTGCACCTCCCTGTGAAATGTTTGGAAAATACGTAAGCTCATACTAGAAGGATCTTCAGCATAGCTGGACATGCATGCATGCATGAGGCCAATAATAGTACATCGATGTTTCTGCTTTCAAGAATCAATCGACCACAAGTTTAAGCTATCTGCAAAACCACTTCTAACACGTGTTAACATGCCAAATCCGTACTTAAGCTGAGATTTAGAAATCGTTACGTACCACGGCGGTTGGATATATAACTCGCTAGTTTCCCGATTGTCACTGTAGTTTCAGAATATCAAGTACGATTTGTACTTTAGAGATGATTTGGATCAAGGGGAAGGTTGCAGACTTTTCGACTGCTCATTGGTCGAGACTAGTTGAATTTTGGCGTGGCGTCACGCCACACCCTTGTTTTTTTATTTTTTGTATATTTTTTTTACATTTTTTTATTTGGCTAAATGTTAGTTAAAATTGAAGTGGTCGAACATGTTTTTATTTTGGAATGAATATTGGCAAAATGTTAGCCAAAATTGAAGTGTTCGAACATGTTTTTATTTTGGAATGAATAAATAGCAAAAAAAAAATTGAGCTTTTTTGATATATTGTGTAGAATTTTTTTGACAGCCAAAATTGTAGTGTTGGATAAAATGTTAGCTAAAATTGAAGTGTTTCCCACGCTTGGTTAGATTTTTTGTCTTTTTTTGTTTTTATTTGGCTAAATGTTTGCTAAACTTGAATGTCTAAACATGTTTTTATTTTGTTATGAATAGTTAGCATTTTTTTCCATGGGCATTTTTTGATATATTTTGTGGAATATGTTTGGTGGTGGCAAATGTTCAATCATTTTTGTAATTTTTTCGTCATTATTTAATTGAAATTAGAAAAAATATTTTGATTCTGAATCCACATCTGGGGAAAGTTTATTCGTATGAGGTTGAAATATTGGGCAGTTTGTAGTGTGAAAAAATATTTACATTTTGCTATATGTGCATAGAGTTTTCTTTTTAGTATGTTCGATATATTTTTTTTGAATATCGAAATATTTGCCCAAATGTAGACCAAATTTGAATTTGGGAATATATTTCTTTTATTTTGGTATGAGTAGGTAGCATTTTTTTGTGAGCATTTTTTTTCAATATTTTGTGCAACATTTAAATATTTGATATATTGAAATGTTAGAGCATGGTTGTATTTCAGCGTCAATATTTAATTGAATTTAGAGGAAATGCATCTAAGTTGCCTCTGAATGGTGACAATTTTTTGTTCTTTTTTACAATTTTGTGGTTTTTGGTCGCATTTAATTTGGAAATGGATGAAATCAAACCTTTTTTTTAAGTTATATATATTTATATTTAATTCAGTTTGGAAGCAAGCCATAATTAGAGCAAATGAATTTGTATTTTCTCGAAATATTCATCTAATCAAACATTTGGTTGTTAAATGCAGTGACTATTATTTTTTTGTTTTGTTTTGCCAAATTTGTGAAATTTCAGTGGACATCATATGTCATAAGTAGTTTTTTTTTTTTAGGTATTCTTTTGTCATATTTATGAGTACCGTGGTGTAAATAATTAAATTCTGGAAATATGCATATTTAAAAGATCTTTGGTTTCTAATATGTTCAATTTTAAGGAAAGTTTACATTGTTAAGTTGCTCGAATGCCGAAATTTGGAAATTTGGGAAGTTATTTATATTTATTAAATTCAACTTAGAATCAATGTACGATTAGAGCAAATGAATTTGCATTTTGCTGGAATATTCATGTAATCAAACTCTTTTTTTGTTTTTTTTAATGCAATGACTACTTTGTTTTTTATTATTTTTGTGGAATATGGTCGCATTTATTTTGAAAATGTATGAAATCAAAACTTTTTTTTGGAAGTTATTTATATTTATATTTAATTAAATTTGGAAGCAAGCCATAAATGCATCTGAGTTACCTCTGGGTGGTGACAAAATTTGAGTATTCAAAATTACATGTTTGCATTTGAGCGGCAAATTTTAAATGAGATCGGGAGAAATGCGTTTGAATTGTCTCTAAATGGCGAGAAAATTTAAGTACTCAACCAAAAAAAATTTCTTTACCATAAGTACTTTGTATGTAGTTATACATGGCAGAGCTCGTTAGTTATCTCTATGGTCCCTGCGATTGATAGACAACCAGAGTTTTGAATGTGCCTTAATCTGGCTGGGCTGTCTTGTTGCTACGGTGGGAGGAACAAATTTGTATGTTGTCGAAATATTCATCTAATGATTTTTTTAAAAAAAAATTGTCAGTACGTAATTAGGTAGAATTAAGCTATATTGCTTTTAAATGTGGTAGGTAAATTGAAATGTTGAAATATAGTTCTATTTTTTGCCATAATTTTCTTATCTACCATTATTTTAGAGGAAATATAGCATGGTTATGTATAAATATTATATGGTTCCGTTTTGGCATAATTTTATTATTTACTAACACATTTAGAGTGAATATATCATGGTTATGTCTAAAT
This sequence comes from Puccinellia tenuiflora, assembly GCA_012064385.1. Taxonomy (NCBI): domain Eukaryota; kingdom Viridiplantae; phylum Streptophyta; class Magnoliopsida; order Poales; family Poaceae; genus Puccinellia; species Puccinellia tenuiflora. The sequence continues at coordinate 32,051 of QRDG01001335.1, forward strand.
ATTATGTTTGTACTTCGCTGTAAATATGTAATTTAGATCGTTAATTGGAAAATTGGGAAGCTATTTATACTTACTAAATTCAATTTAGAAGCAAGGTTCGATTAGAGCGAACGAATTTGCATTCTGTTGAAATATTCATCTAAACAAATTGTTTTTTTAATGCATTGACTATTTTTTTGTTTTTTTGACAATTTTGTGTTTTTTGGTCGTATTTAATTTGGAAATGCATGTAATCAAACTTTTTTGAAGTTATTTATATTTATATTTAATTCAATTTAGAAGCAAGCCATAATTAGAGCAAATGAATTTGCATTTTCTCAAAATATTGTTCTAATAAAACATTTGGTTTTTAAATGAAGTGACTATTTTGTTTCTTGTTTTGCAATTTTGTGAAATTTGAATGGACATCATATGCCATAAATAGTTTTTATTTTAGGTATTCTTTTGTCATTTTGTGAGTATCGTGGTGTAAATAATTAAATTCTAGAAATGTGGATATTTAAAAGATTTTTGGTTTCTAATATGTTCAATTTTTGAAGGTATTTATACTTATTGAATTCAATTTGAAAGGAAGTCACAATTACATAATTAGAGCAAATGAATTTGCATTTTCTCGAAATATTCATGTACTCAAACGTTTTTTTAAATGCAATGTCTATATTGATTTTTTCTGCGAAATTATGGAATTTGGTCTCATTTAATTTGGAAATGAAGATAATTGAATATTTTTTATTAAGTGTGTTGGGTATGTTGATTTTGAAATCCATACTTTCTAAAGTGTCATAAAAGTGACAAATGATCCTTCGTGTATAATTTAAAGTTTTCAGTATTTCAAATAAGTTGGAAAAGGTCCAAAAGTATTTGAAATAACTATTTTAATTTTTACATATTGTTAGAACTTGGCCTGAATTTTTATTTATATTTATATTTAATTCAATTTAGAAGCAAGCCATAATTAGAGCAAATGAATTTGCATTTTCTCAAAATATTCTTCTAATAAAACATTTGGTTTTTAAATGAAGTGACTATTTTGTTTTTTGTTTTGCAATTTTGTGAAATTTGAATGGACATCATATGCCATAAGTAGTTTCTTTTTTTTTGTAGGTATTCTTTTGTCATTTTTGTGAGTATCGTGGTGTAAATAATTAAATTCTGGAAATGTGGATATTTAAAAGGTTTTTGGTTTCTAATATGTTCAATTTTTGAAGGTAATTGTACTTATTTAATTCAATTTGAAAGGAAGCCACAATTACACAATTAGAGCAAATGAATTTGCATTTTCTCGAAATATTCATGTACTCAAATGTTTTTTTAACGCAATGCCTATATTGATTTTTCTGCAAATTTGTGGATTTTGGTCTCATTTGTTTTGGAAATGAAGATAATCGAATATTTTTTATTAAGTGCGGTGGGTATGTTGATTTTGAAATCCATACCTTCTAAAGTGTCACAGAAGTGACAAATGAGCCTTCGTGTATAATTTAAAATTTTCAGTATTTCAAATAAGTTGGAAAAGGTCCAAAAGTATTTATGAGTACCGTGGTGTAAATAATTAAATTCTGGAAATATGCATATTTAAAAGATCTTTGGTTTCTAATATGTTCAATTTTAAGGAAAGTTTACATTGTTAAGTTGCTCGAATGCCGAAATTTGGAAATTTGGGAAGTTATTTATATTTATTAAATTCAACTTAGAAGCAAGGTACGATTAGAGCAAATGAATTTGCATTTTGCTGGAATATTCATGTAATCAAACTCTTTTTTTTGTTTTTTTATGCAATGACTACTTTGTTTTTTATTAATTTTGTGGAATATGGTCGCATTTATTTTGAAAATGTATGGAATCAAACCTTTTTTTTTGAAGTTATTTATATTTATATTTAATTAAATTTGGAAGCAAGCCATAAATGCATCTGAGTTACCTCTGGGTGGTGACAAAATTTGAGTATTCAAAATTACATGTTTGCATTTGAGCGGCAAATTTTAAATGAGATCGGGAGAAATGCGTTTGAATTGTCTCTAAATGGCGAGAAAATTTAAGTACCCAACCAAAAAAAAATCTTTACCATAAGTACTTTGTATGTAGTTATACATGGCAGAGCTCGTTAGTTATCTCTATGGTCCCTGCGATTGATAGACAACCAGAGTTTTGAATGTGCCTTAATCTGGCTGGGCTGTCTTGTTGCTACGGTGGGAGGAACAAATTTGTATGTTGTCGAAATATTCATCTCATGATTTTCTTTTTAAAAAAATTGTCATTACATAATTAGGTAGAATTAAGCTATATTGCTTTTAAAAGTGGTAGGTAAATTGAAATGTTGAAATATAGTTCCATTTTTTGCCATAATTTTCTTATCTACCATTATTTTAGAGGAAATATAGCATGGTTATGTATAAATATTATATGGTTCCGTTTTGGCATAATTTTATTATTTACCAACACATTTAGAGGGAATATATCATGGTTATGTCTAAATATTATGTTTGTACTTCGCTGTAAATATGTAATTTAGATCGTTAATTGGAAAATTGGGAAGCTATTTATACTTACTAAATTCAACTTAGAAGCAAGGTTCGATTAGAGCAAACGAATTTGCATTATGTTGAAATATTCATCTAAACAAATTGTTTTTTTAATGCAATGACTATTTTTTGTTTTTTTGACAATTTTGTGGTTTTTGGTCACATTTAATTTGGAAATGCATGTAATCAAACTTTTTTTTTGAAGTTATTTATATTTATATTTAATTCAATTTAGAAGCAAGCCATAATTAGAGCAAATGAGTTTGCATTTTCTCAAAATATTGTTCTAATAAAACATTTGGTTTTTAAAGGAAGTGACTATTTTGTTTTTTGTTTTGCAATTTTGTGAAATCTGAATGGACATCATATGCCATAAGTAGTTTTTTTTTCAATGCCTATATTGATTTTCTGCAAATTTGTGGATTTTGGTCTCATTTGTTTTGGAAATGAAGATAATCGAATGTTTTTTATTAAGTGCGGTGGGTATGTTGATTTTGAAATCCATACCTTCTAAAGTGTCACAGAAGTGACAAATGAGCCTTCGTGTATAATTTAAAATTTTCAGTACTTCAAATAAGTTGGAAAAGGTCCAAAAGTTTTTATGAGTACCGTGGCGTAAATAATTAAATTCTGGAAATATGCATATTTAAAAGATATTTGGTTTCTAATATGTTCAATTTTAAGTAAAGTTTACATTGTTAAGTTGCTCGAATGCCGAAATTTGGAAATTTGGGAAGTTATTTATATTTATTAAATTCAACTTAGAAGCAAGGTATGATTAGAGCAAATGAATTTGCATTTTGCTGGAATATTCATGTAATCAAACTCTTTTTTTTTGTTTTTTTAATGCAATGACTACTTTGTTTTTTTATTAATTTTGTGGAATATGGTCGCATTTATTTTGAAAATGTATGTGATCTAACCTTTTTTTTGGAAGTTATTTATATTTATATTTAATTAAATTTGGAAGCAAGCCATAAATGCATCTGAGTTACCTCTGGGTGGTGACAAAATTTGAGTATTCAAAATTTTGTGAGCATGTTGACATATGTTTTGTGTTTTGCTATACATAGTTAGCGTTGATTTTTTCTGATTATTTGTTATATAGTTTAGAGAATATCCAAATATTTAGCAAATTGAAGTATTTAAATATGTTTCTATGTTGCCATGAATTTTTAAATGTAGTTACAGAAAATGTATTTGAGTTATATCCAAATATTGACCAATTTGTAAATTTTAGAAATGGTACGGCAACTTCGAATAGTAGGCAAATTTGTATGTTTGATTACGTTTGTATGTTGGTATAAATAATTAATTTAGTTTCGTATTCAGAAGATGTGCATTGTATGAGCATATAGTAAAATGAATATATATTTTGAGGATTTGCATCTGAATTTCATATTTAGAGAAAGTTAATTTATTTATTTTTGGCCATTTTTTTGCATAAAGTCCACAATGAGTGGAAATGCACATTTATTAATTTGGATTCCGTAGATAGAGAATTTTTTAATTGAACTGCATGTAATTGTAGGAATTGTGAATAGAGTTTTTCTATTTTTTTACCAAATTGAGATGTATAAATTTGTTTTCATTTTGGTATAATTTATTAGCATTTATTTTTGTGATGATTGTGATGTTTGTGGTCAATTAGATTTTAGGAACTGTGCAATTTAGAATATATTCAATTTTGAATTCTTTTGGTGTTAACCAAATGAGTAGATTTGAAAGTCATATAATTTTATGGGATGTTCAAATTTATATTTTGAGCTGGAATGGTTAAATATGATTGTTGTTTAGATTTTGGAAGTTGTTCAAGTTAGGGTGTTTTTTTTCATATTCGAATCATCCCCAAATGTGGAATCAAATTCAAAGATATTTTTCTAAGTTCAATTAAATATTGACATCGAAATACAAACATGTTTGGACATTTCAAACCACTGAATATTTAAATATTCTACAAAATATATCAAAAAATGCTAACAAAAAAATGCTACCTGTTCATGACAAAACAAAAACATGTTTGAACATTCCAAGTTGTTCAAGTTGGGGTGTTTTTTTTCAGATTTCGAAGGTATTTAAGACTCTGTTGAATTTTGATTGTGTTGCACAAACAACCAGCATTTATTTTTTGTGAGGGTATTTATAGAAAAACTTTCATGTTGTAGAAATTGTTCTAAGAGGAAATGCATCAGGATTTTCTTTCAATATTCACCAATTTGGAATATTGAAACATATTTGCTTTTCGGCATAAACAGTGAGTATTTGTTTTGTCAGAGCATCTATGCATGAAATTAGAGGAAGTCATTTTGGATTTTCTCTACATATTAACTGCACACATTGTAATTCGTATTGTTGAAATTCATATACTGACATTATTAATTTGTTTCCTTGTGTTTTTCTTTAGATTAGAAAGAGATTTGTGAATGTCTCAAAGTAGTTGAAATGACTATTTTGACTGTGCCAAATTTTATAAAACTTGTACGAATTGATTTGGAGTTGTATTTGAAGAGTTACAAATATTTTGAAAAGCAGAAAAACAAAACAGAAAGGAAAAAAAAGACCGACGCAGGCGCATAGCAAGCAGGCCGGCCCAGCAATCGGCCCATTCCCAGCCCAGTCCAGCAGCGAGCCCGCCTTCCCAGCGCAGGCCCACTGTGACGTCATGCTGGCGTCACAGTGGACGGAATCTGCCGCGGCGGCGGCGACCACGCCGGCGTCGCGCCACCGCGATTCGGGATGCGCGGGTGAGCGCGTGGGGTGCGCGCGGATGCGGGTTGCCCGGGAGAGGCAACGCCGCCGCTTGTGGGTCGTCGGAGTGTCTCCGGCGGCGTGGAACGCGGCGGCGGATGCCGAGCACGGCGCGGGCGATTCTGGCATGCTCGCGCCGTTCTGGCACGCGGTTGTGGGCGAGGAGGGAGAAGCGGCGACGGCGGACCACAGAGTGTGCTCCGATCTGAACAGGAAGAGGCGGAGCGGCGGGGCATGCAGCGGCGGCGACGGCGATTCCGGCGTCGCGGGAGAGAGAAAGGGGAGGTAGGGGATTGTGCGGGTTGTTTTGCAGAAAAGGCCTCGTGTTTTTGCGGAATCGCAAACAGGTCCCTCGCTGCGTTAAATTGTGGACTGCGGGTTCTATTTACGGGTTTGGGAAGGGTTTTTTTGCAAAACCGTCACGGCGCGCTCTGTTGGCCGTCGGATCGCCGTTCGATGGCCGGGATCACCGCTACTGTAGCTACTGCAGCATCTACAGTAGCTACTGTAGCTAGCTACAGTCGCCGAGCGCGGAGAGGCCGGCATTTCGTTCGTCTTTAATATAGTTAGTAGATGTCACCTATAAGCTAGAGTTCAAGCTATTTCAAGTGCACGGTCCCATTGGCCTAGCTAGTATGTAAGCCACTATATGCAAACTCTTATGCCAGGAAAATACAATGGTAGACCTAGCTAGGTAGTAGCTGGAAACAATTCATTGTGTCTCGCTAGCTCAGTGATTCTAAAATAAAAATGGTACACCTAGAGGTTGTGTGCATCTTCACGATGCAGAGGCGGGGACTACGTTCCCATTTCGAGAAGGAAAAAAAAGCTCCATGCTTCTAAATTGTGATTACGATTCACTCTGAATTGAATAGAACAGAAAGTGCTTCCCAGTTAGTACAAACATTGTTTTTTTGAGGTGGGGAGGGGAAAAAGATATTTAATTGGAAGTTATTGTTTTGACAAAAGTACCCTAGAGCATTTTATTATATCTGAGAAATAGTAAGGAACACAAAACAAGCTAATGGTAGGACAGTTGTCTCGAAAATTACAAAGAGCCCCCCACACAAAAAGAAATTACATAGAAGTCTGCACAGAGCACCGTCTTCAACCTCGCCGTTTTCTCCATCCCGCTCCGTCCTCCCATCTCCCACCACACAAAGAGTCACCTGTCCCAGCGAAGGATCTGGATCCGAGAGTAAGAACATTGCCAGGGGGATCTCTCGTGCACAACAGGCCACCTCACCACCGCCACCGTACGAAGAGGAGCAGGAAGTGCACAAATGGGCTCGACGGAGAGGAAGAAATAACCACCCCAAAAATTGTTTCGAAGATAAATCTTCGTTTGAGTCTTTCAACGCCGATGCACTATCATGTGCGTGCATTGATGAGATGTGACTTGATTAGCTGATTAAGTAGAGAGCGAGCAAGCACAGAAGTACACAATAATTGGTACCCCGGGACTCGGAAGCATGGAAGTACACAATATATGGGTATGCTTGATCCAAAGGAAAGTTCAGCACGACACCTGCCAATAGAACTTCATGGTTACAATGCATGGCGCCATATCCCACGGGCCACGACAAATGGTCTTGATAGGATTAGTTCACTCGAGTCGCGGGTTGGCAACCCCATCCCATGACCCAGCCACCCCTTCGGCCTTCTCTAGCCCGAACAATGGTTGGGGACAGCTGCTCTCCTCTCTCCCCACATCAATCCCCACCCAAATGCAGAAGATCTTAAGCTATTTTTGGTGGAAATTCCCCCTTCCAACCCACAAGATATTCTCCACCCTTCCACTCGATCTAGGTAGTTTGAATATAGGGATTGTGCTGATTTTGAAAGAATTCAGTTAACACTAGTTCATCCTTGTTTGTAAGTTTTTTGCTAATTTTTTTCTATATTTGTTGGTTGGGTAAATAAGGTTTTAGTCATGTAAGGATGTTAAATTTTCATGTTCATTGATGTTTAATAGTAAGGTTCTCATTTTTTATTTATCAAAAAGGCGGTTAACCCTTGGCTTCAGCATCGATAGATGCACACTGCTAAATGCTATTAATTATTTTACAATGCCAAGCAAAACCACATATCAACGATGAACAAGTCGGTCAGAAAAAAGGGAAAAGGTGAGGCCATGTGACTTGTGATAGTATCTCCGCAATCCTAGCTATCACAAACCCTATGACGATTGTCCGAACACAAAAAAGTACACGACTCCTAGACAAAGCCTTCAGGAAGGCTTCGTAGAACATGTATTGATGATGAAGAGTCCAAGTATAGTCGGATCTCGCGATCTTCATCCCTAGAGACATGCTTCGAGCCACCACCTTGATCAAGGGCATGCCACACGCACGTGAAAATTGCCTAGTCGAATATCATTTATTTCCACTGGAGTGTGTGCATACTTATCGTCGTTGTCACTAACGACTCCTCACTATCGGCAGCTGACTTCTCGCTAGCCGGATATTGGAGAACATTTCAGAACCATGTTGTGGCCCTTTGCTCCCCGCTTCTGCTCATTATTGTGCCTCCTTCAATTCCGTCAATGGGAGATTGTGGGGCTTTGGACGATAGGTCTGGGCCCTAGAGGAGAAGACTCGTGGGAGGAAGCTAGGCCGATGAGTTGTGTATGTGATGTAATATTTTTCAAAATTAAACCTTGTGTATGTGATGTTTGGTATTGGAATGACATTTTTTGTGTAGTTACTAAGTTATTTAAATTTTAGATGAATATATGAACCTATAGAAATATATTGTAGATATATGCGATGTATGCAATTAAGTCTATGTATGACATCTCACAGGGAAATGAAGTTTTGGCTCCCGAGCCCATATGCTCCTAGACAACTAGGAAATTCAAAACAAATAGTCAAACATTTTCAACAAATTATGAAAATAAGTAGCAACAAACATATTCAAATATTCTACATATGCGCCAAGCTTTGTCATGAAATACCATTTTATTCACTGATTTTCTTTTCTTTCTAGTATAGAGCACCACAAATACCATTTCATCATAAAACTTTGCATGCGTGTAGAACACTTGGATATGTTTGTTGCCATGTTTTAACAGAACTTTGTGGAATGTTTTGCTATTTATTTTGAATTTCCTACTTGGTCAGGAACATATGAGCTCGGGAGCCGTTATGAATTTCCGATCTCATAGCGGCTTTTTTGAATTAGGAGTGTGGTTAGAAGAGAAAATATGTACGTAATGTCATCAATATTTGCATTCTTGTCAGGGAATTATGATATAAATCACCATGGACGACTCATGGAGGATGAGAATAAGGTACTTAATGTCGAAACTAACGTTATTTACTTGGAATGCCATTAGCCTGCCCTCACTTTTTCTCTATTCAATGCGGAGCGATATCAATGTATTACCTATATGTTTTCATGTTCTTATCATGTGCTAACGGGTGTAACGCAACTACCCAGTGAAAGTGGCAAGCCCAGATAGCGGATATGGAAAACTAACCTATCCACACCGAAATACTGCGGGATGCCCACGCCTTCGCATCGAAGAATATTTGAATTTTAAGTCTAACCAGTTCCATAGTTCAAAGTTCAAGTAGAATCAAGCAATGCATTACAAAGTTCTTGCTATATTTTTTTGGTCTAACAAATTAACTTGATCCATGCAATTAATTATACAACTCGTGAGCCCCTGCATGTATATGCCACCACTCTCTATTAGTCTTTCTCAAATCTAAATCAAACTGAGATAAGATTCTCTCGGCTAGCAAGCGGCGGATGAGATCACAAGACATGGAACGGCATGCAGCATGCTGCCCACTTACTCATGCATGCCACAAGACCATTTGAGATACCGCTTGTGATCGACCGAATTAAGCTTCACAAAGTCAGCTAGCTTCATTAGCTAGTGGGGATAGCTTAGTTGGCTCATTTAAGACGATAGTAGGTGCACAATGCATATAATTAGTCAACCAAATATTATACTGTGGTTTTTTTCTTATCTTTTGATGGGACTGCTTAATTGACTATTGGTTAATAAAATAGGCATCGGGGAACAAATGAATCTTCAAAAGGAAAAAATGAAAAAAGGAAAAATGAAAAAGGAAATGTCGGCGTGAATAATGACATAGCCAACAGTATGGGCTACCATCTAGCTTGAAGTTTTTGCAAGGTCGGCAGACCGATCAAGTCGTCCCCTCGTGGTTGTGCACGTATATATGTACAATGAATGGCTGATACAACTTGCACTGAAATATGTACGAATTAAATCGTAGTGATGTTAGAGATGCCAACAAAGTGAAGGCCGCTCTTGCAGTTGTGCAGTTAACACAGGCTCATTGAGAAAGAAAAACTGAATGTCAAACAAAAATATTAAAGCTCAACCCGCCCTAAATAATTCATTCTCATATAGACGAGTTGATGTTATTCGCCGTCTATGCATAGCACATATTTTGATTGGTTAAGACAATATTTTGATCAACAACTACTTCGTAAATATAAGATTTGTGTGATGCAAAATTAAATCGTAAGCATATACTCCCTCTCTTAAATGTAAAGTGCACAGTTTTTCGCTCGGAAATTAAAACACGCTCGTCCAGGAAAGAAATTACATCCGTTATGGACGAAATTACGTGTGGCTAATTGACATGGGAAAACGAGAAGTTTGCATCACATAAGACAACGTAATCAAATCACTACATAATTTGTCCAAATGAATGGTGGAGCGCAATACACCATATATTCTGGACTTTTCTCAAAAACAAATACACCTTATTATCTAGAAAAAGAGGGAGTATAATTTTGATTGGTTACGGCAGGGTCATCATGGTAAATCATAATAACTATACCTGAACAAGAATACGACTCACATCGACACTCGGTAAGATAAATTATGGATTTCACCCTGAGTAGGAGTACGAGAGCTCAAGGTTCATGCCTTAATAAAGGTAATGTCGCTCAGCATAACGTTGCTACAGAATCCAATCGACGAAGGTAGAATCAAAGGTTTCTGCCTTGACTGAAGAACCTAGAGACTTCCACTTCCCTTTTGACCTGAATTCGAATGGTGGAGAAGATGGTGATGATGGCAGCAACATTCCTTGAAATTTGCACGGAGCCTCAGTAATGATGTGGACGAAGCCGATTGGAGGTTTTGTTTTGAATTATCGTAGCTTTTTCCGTAACAGAATATTATTGTACTATAGTTGGGGTGTTAGGATAAAGAGAGTTGTTATTGCCGTTATCGTTGTTTGATCACCAACCATTTTCCATTAACTTGAAACATTTGAATTAAGATTTAACAACCTACATCATCAAAGTACGAGGCTCTTATCATCCACTGCGAATCATATTGGGTCCACTAACTAAAATTTTGAAGTCGTAAGAATATTGTAACGAATCTACAGATGGGTCATTAGGGGTCTGTTGTTCTCAAAATTAAGCAAATACCCGTGATGAAGTAGTATAATAAGCACAATAAGAAGTAAAATTTTATCTGAATTACTCTTAATACATTAAGTTATATCTGAGGTCAACACTGAATGTTGTGGTAACTATATTAGAGGATGAGGTTACACCTTCATCTTGCAGTATTAGAGGTTAACGATGAGTGGAGTAATCATCAGAGCTATTAATTAAGAAAGGAAAAGTGCCTGAAGAATGGCACATAAAAAACATAAGACGCGCCATCCCTATATGGAAAAAGTGGGCTACTATATATATCCTTTATAGGCAATTTGGATGATGCAGCTAATTGCCATTTAGTCCTGTCAGGAAAAAACTTATAAAAATGTGTGAAGTTATGTACAAGAACAATCAATTTGTGGAAAGCAGATCCCATCTGATGATCAACCGGATATACAGAACATTCATATGTGTTGTGATCATTTCGTGAGCACTTCAAACTACAAGCAGAAGATAAAGCAATTTGGCGTGGAACCTATAGCTAGCTAGCTATATAGGGAAATGTTTCCACAAAAAAGGGTTTTGCTAATCCTAAGTACCTATGGCCAAATTGTCAGCCACATATGTAGGGTGAGTTTTGACGAGCAAACGTGCCGTCTATGTCTGTCTGTCACGAGTGGCAACACATGGAACCAATAAACTTTAAATACATCAAGTAAATCAAGTACCTTCCTTTATCGTGCCAAAGCGTGGCAACAAAACAAAACTCAGCAGCCTAATCCGGACCATTTGTGACTACCAGCTACTCTCCTTTCCCGGCCCAATTGTGGCTGAACTCCAGCTGACTGAAAAATAAATTAATATCCGTTGTGCCTTTTCCATCCCTGTCAGAGCCAAATTCCTGCTGAAACGAAAACAAGTGTTAGATTATTATGGGTTGTGTTTGCTCCAATCCCCATGCAAACAACCATTTCCTGAGACTTGAACTCCTTGAAGAATTTAGAGTAGTCACTAATCACTAATCAGTGATAACCTGGACTGTCGGCAAGCAGGAGTAAGTACTCTATTACAACTGTAGTTCCACGTACATGCAACTAAGAATGAGCATTGATGGTCGATGTGCCGCACACTGAAGTGTTATAACTGAAAAATGCAGTGCTAATATAGTACTACTCAGAAGTAAACCGGGCATTCCTCAAAAAAAAAAAAAAAAAGAGTGAAACGGATAGGATGATGCTACGGTAAGTGGCGTGCGTACTGGTACTGCAGACGTGCGGAGTAATGGCTGTAGCTGTTGCATCAGGAATACATGAGACCATTTGTTGAGACTTGAGAGTTGAGATCGAACACGTATGGTATGGAAAACTTTGCTGTGAAAGAGTGGCAGTAGTTCGTCTCCGTTTTGTGATTATGTGGAGTTGGGAGCTTAGCTCCTGGTGAGCATTTGCTGGTTTTGCTGGTGATCGGTGTGGTTTGCTGGACAAAAACTTTGCATTTGTTTACTCTCGGGAAAAAAATGCCCGTATGGGACTGTGTTTTTCAATCAAAAAGAAAAAAGAAAAAAGGGCCATGTGGTGTAGAGAACGAGGCGGACCAGGCTGGAAAACGTCTTCATTCCGTCCGTCCGTAGGCTTTGGTGCCAGGGCGGCCTCCTCCTCTTCATGCGGGCCCGAGTTACGCACGGACGCACGAAGTCTCTTCTCTTCTAGAGACAGCCCAGGAGCGCGGGACTGCTTTGGGACTGAACGAACCAAATCCGGCGGCACAAGGCGTCAGTACAGTTTTGCCTCGGGCGACCTGAAGGCGTTGTTTGGATACGGGAGTTTAGCAGAACCAGTTTTCCTTAACCTATGGTAACCACGTAACAAACTAAAAATCTGTTTGGGTGGATTAACTAAAACGTGAATAAGGAAAACCGGGTTTCCACAAACCCAGGAAAACGCGTGTTGGCAAAAACGACTAATACCTGTTTTTGTGAAAACGCGATTACGCAAACCACGATTGGAACGGAACTCTGAGCTGGGCCATGGGCGGCATGCGCAGCAGCCTGTCTATGCCTTCGGCCGGCACCGGCGGAGACAAGACCACTCCGCCTCCTCGTACAACCAGTTGAGCCGTAGGTCTCCGAGCTCGACCCGCCGTACGCCAGCGCCTGCACCGTGGTGGTAAGCTCGATGGCTCGTTGCCGGAGACAGCCAGGCTGCTCCTGCAGACCCACGGCACTGCACTCGCCGGCCACCTCCACACCTCTGCCTGCGAAGGCCCCTAGCACCGCTAGCTCCCGTGCATGTTCAAGGAGCACGTATTGGGCATGGCCTCGTGTTGGGCAGGGAGTGCCCATCGTTGTCCCGTCGAAGTGCTGGAAGATTCTAGGCAACTCGGCCTTCTTATCCCTGCTTCTGGTGCCGAACGACCTCCTGGCTCCTGCTGAAAGACGACGACCGAGCGACGGGACTCGCCGTCGGACTGGAAGCTCTGGAGACTGGGCGGTCGGCGTCCATGTGCGGCATCCCAACACCTTGAGCACGAGCATCTTGAGCGCCAGCATCTTGAGCATGAGGAGGAGGAGAGATATCAAGAAACTCGACGGCCGCCTTGAGCGTCTACGTCTTCCTGCCGCTGCTCGACGAGGTCTTCTTGATTCTATACTGCGCGTGCCGCTGCAGCAGTGTGCACGTCCCGCATCAGCTCTGTTTGGAAACCAATTTTACAATATTCTAATCCAAACATTGTTTTCCGTGAGCTTATTCTTAACTGAAAAGCTAGTAAAACTGGTTTCTCTAAAAATCGGTCTAAAACTTGTTTTGTCAAAACTGATAGCTAATATTCCGTATCCAAACAACTACGAAACGAAATAGGGTTTCGCATGCCGCCGCGTCGTCACTTCCAGAGGGTAAACGCCACCACGCGCGACATGGTTACTAGGGGTGTAAGTGGACGCGGGCGTCCACAGGCCCGCTCAGCCGCGCCGCAAAAAAAACTCTTCGTGGCGTTGCGGACATGCTGCCATCCATATGTGGGCTTTGTGGCCACGTCCTGCTTCGCCTGCACAGCCCGCTAAGGAGCCGAACACAGCACGAACACACATCCTGTGCCGCCTCCTGCGCCGCCGGCGACTTCCCCCGTCGCCCTTCTCCCGTCCGGACTACACCATCCCGGCTTGCCGCGGGTGTTGCCATCGCGGCCTGCGGATGGAGGAGGAGGAGGAGATATTGGGGGCGGTAGGAAAGGGGGAGGAGGAGATATTGGGGGCGGCGCCGGGGAAGGTGGACAAGGAGATGGCAGTGGAGGGGAAGGAGGATGGGGAGATGGCGGGGGAAGGAGGACAAGGAGATGGCAGTGGAGGGGAAGGAGAAGGAGGAGGAGGAGGAGGAGGAGGAGGAGGAGGAGGAGATGGCGGACAAAACGTCGGCGGGCGCCCAGGTCCTTTTCTTGTTCGATTTCAAAAATTCATCTTGGTCTAATTTGAGATGTTTCGCTTGTTTCTTGCAATCGATAGAATGCTCGACATGCCCTCCCGTCAAGTGAATAGCTGAATTTTTACGGACAAGCAGAATAAATATGTTAGTGATCGTGTACATGATGTTTAGCTAGCTAGTTAGAGGGTAATGCCAATATGATTGGCTCCGTTTGGGAGCTCTACTTTTCTAAAACCATAGTATTCCAAAACTGAAGTATTTAAGTGCCGGGCAAAGCAATACTGTAGTTTGTTGATACTGTAGTATATCTCAGTTTTAGAAAACTGTTGTGGCGTTTGGTAAGTATTGTTTTACTGTACCTTTGACAGATTGCTACGGTGCATGCATTATCCATTTTGACTGATAAATGCGTGCATGGCTCTTGCATGCATGGTTGTTGTGAGTTGATCCGTTCTGAGGGGAGTGAGGGTCTCCGGGTCACATGCACTGAAGAAATGCAGAGCAACAGAACAGGATGCTGCAATATAGTCTCACCGCTAAGTTACGGCATCGTCGTGAGCTCACCAACCTGCTCCTTCCATGCTAGTGCTTCTCATCTCCAAGACCATCGCCGATGCCGGACTCCTTCAACTCCAGCATCTACACATCAGCTCGCCGTCGGCAACGTGAAGAGGGGATAGGTTGTTGTTGCAGACCCAAATCGTTCGAATACTTTCCGGCGAGTACGGCGAGAATAGCTAGGCCGGTACTTGGCATGTACAGAGCTAGCTCAACCGAACCAAGAGCATCGCTCTGCTGCTGGCTTGTGTAATTGGCCGAAACAACACACTCACGTATAACTGTATAAGGTAGCTTTTCTTGATCAATCGATTTCTACATAGCAACGCTCGTGAAGGAGTAAGGGCCAGGGTGGGTTAGCGAGTGATTAAGGATGCGACGGAGGTGCTTCAAGCCTTCTCGGCGTCTGAGTCCGTTGAGCGAGCGTTTCTCAGTTTTAGAAAAAAGAGGTCCGGGGCTCTTTTTTAGATACAACGAAAAAACCACAGTTTTGGACATAGTACAGTATTTAAAACTGCAGTTTTTATTAGAGCCAAACACCTCAACGTTTCTAATACTATGGTATTTCTAGATACTGCAGTATCTTCCAAATACTTAGAAAATACTTTACTACCAAACGGGGCCTAAGGTATTCATATTCTGATCATATGTTAGCTAGCTAGTCTTGTTGTCGTACTGATCTACCTAAAGTGACATTCATTGAGTTCAGTTTTGGAGTCCGGTGCTTTGTTAAACTGCACTTTTATTTCTTACTATACTCAAAGTACAGAACATGAATTAAAATCACTGTGTTCAACAGGTGACAACGACCTCAGATTTGTCTTCTTCTCGGAGATGGAGAGTAATTACGCAAACCTCTTATAAAGGAGGAGCTAAAGTGCCAACGAAAGTTAGGTTAGTAACCACTTGCATTCAATGTTTACTAGCGTACTGCCTTCTTCATAGTATCTTAGTACAGAAACTTCTTGTTCATAGCATCTTGAACATTCCTTAGGTATCCATGGCTCCACGCACTGTTTCCATTTTGTAAACATTCTATTCATGTCCAAACTATCATTTCACTTTTCAGAGATGAAAGCTCATCAAGAAAGTCTCAACAATGCGCAAGATCGAATCGCACAAGAACATGAGGCTTCAGACTGTTTAAGTGAGCTGCAGATAACAACATTAAGCTTTAGTGTGACCATTTTATTAGTAAAATTATCTCACTGTAACCTGAAACATTTGTTAGCTGAAGGTTCAGACTGTTTAAATGAGATTCGGTTGCTTAAAAGAATTGAAACATGTTATCTGATAACCTGTGTGTTGTAAATTTTGTATGTTTGTACAAGACCTAAATCATTTGGCTGGTACAAGACACGTATCATTAGTTCCATGTGTTGATAAACTGTTGCGGACAGCTAGTCCTGCATATCCTGCTGAACCTGCTTTGTCCGAGTACTTCCGGCCGCAGGCATCTGCAAGTCCTGCAATTTGTAGTTGCGGCTAATGTGGGCATTGCGGGCATGTCGGGGGACGACCCCTGGATAGGGTAAAGATAATGAATTATGTGTTGTCCCGGAGTTGACCGGGTCAGTGTTGACCGGGTTAAGGTGGACCGACATATCCTGACCCAGCATGGTTGAGATAGCCGTGCTGGCTTAAACCGACATATCCTGACCCGGCTTGGTCGAGATAGCCGTGCTGGCTTAAATCGAGATACACGAACCGACATACCCGGACCGACATACATGAGGTATGTCGGATTGTCTTCTTGTTTCCTTGTATGTGCAGGGGAAGGGCAAACCGAGTCAAGCATATCCGGCGTGGCTATGCCGGGTAACGAAGAGGCACCGTATCTCGGGGGACAGTCAAGGCAAGTGTCCCGTCCCTCCAATCACGGAGCAGGGCATGGCGCCGCGCCGCAAGTGGACGATGTGATATGTCTCCACCATACCGCTGACCAGAGCGGTACGGGAGAGCATGGGACAGGCATGGAGGCTCGTCTTGTCTCTGGCAGAGGCGACCAGGACTGTCAGAGGATGACGCCGGCCAGGCATGGCCACAGTAGTGGGTACGTCAGCACTTACGTCAGCCCTAGCTTGTGCCCTGGGTTCCATTATATAAGGAGTACCAAGGGCTCCTCTTACGGGGGAACGCAAGATCAGATCCTACGACGAAACGCTGAGCAACCAGACTCGGCTAGAGAGCCCAAGTGCTACACATTTCCTTAGTTCATAGCTCTCTGCATACAGCTCGAGGAGCACCTTGTAGCCCGAGTTGTGATCCATCTTATAGTCAGACAAGCAGGAGTAGGGGTTTTACCTCCTCATAAGGGCCCGGAACCTAAGTAGATCGTGTGTCTTTGAGTATTTCGGTGTGCGTATTCCTATGCACCATCCCTTCCTGGTACTTCCAGCGTCCATCGGCCCCAGCATAACCCTATCTATGGCATTTGCCGTGATACCACGACAGGGCACGTCCGTGGACCCACTTGCAACCTTAATGGTTACGCGAGGGTTTCAGTTCAGTACATGAGAGCACTGGATCAGATCAACGGTGTCTCGTCTCGAGCCGTCGTCGTCAACCTCCTCAAGCCTTGATGAAGCAGATCAAAAGAAGAGGGAGAATCTGCAATGCAGTCCCGTGTAAGGCCTGAGTCACGCACGCACCAAGTCCCCTATTAGAATCACGGGAAGAAACGGCCCAGGACTGCTTGGAACTGAACTCGAACCAAATAATCCGGCGGCACAAAGCGTCAGAAGTTCAGTAGTACTGCACTTACTCTGCGGCACCTACCTCGGGCGACATGGTTGTGCGAGGGATGAGCATCGGATCAACCAAGTCTCGTCTCGAGCCGTCGTCGTCAACCTCCTCGAGCCTTGATGAAGCAGAGCAAAAGGAGAGGGAGAATCTGCAATGCAGTCCCGTGTACGGCTCTAGCGACTACCATACGATGACGTAATATAAAGGAGTGGCAGACAGGCACCAGTCCTCCTCAGTCAGCCATCAAGCTATCGATCTTGTGATAATCTAATCTGATGGCTTAACAAAGCATAACCCTCCCTGCTTTTGCAGACAGCTCGCTTCACTGGGAGTCTGTGCTGTCGTGCAGTGCAGGCCCAAAAGGCCCTCGTATTTTTCCCTTCACTTCACAGGGGTATATATACAATGTTTTCTTTTTCGATTCATGCAGGGCTGGATGGATTTATCATTGTTATCACGAGATCTCCATGAGAGAGGAGGATCCTTTCTGCCGCGCTAGCTTGTGATCGCTAGCTAGCTGGCCAGATAAGGGTGACACCACAGGGCTGCTTGGCCGTTAGTTATGATGCTTGACCATGTGCTGGACTCCGTTGTGATGTCCCACCAAAAGCTAGCGGAGTAGCGGTTCTTGTTGCAAAGTGCATGCTTGTTTTGCCCTCAACTTAGTACTAGTTCTAACCTCTAATCAGCGAGGAATTATGACGGCCAAGGACGCCTCTACGACTCTTTCGGCCGTACAATAGCTTGCTCTTTTTTTTTTTTTTTTGAACAAGGGGAAGGACCCCGAAGGGTCCAGACTGCATTACTCGATAGGGTTACACATTACATCAAGGACCAAAAAGAGAAAGAAAATTACAACCAAGTCCCTGGACTTTACAAAAAGGACCATGCCAAAAGAAATAGAAATGCTATTCGATCCTTCTCCACCGAAATCGAGCGGCTCGACGCAGCAGCCGTCAGCTCCGTCGCCGGGGACGAGACCACTTGGAGACGGAGCAACGTTGGATGCCGCAGCGAAACTGAAAGAGGGCCTCCGCAATGGCACGCCGGCCTGGAGGTTGAAGACGTCGTGGCTCACGGATCGCCACAGCACGGAGCGGCCCCATCGGCCATAAAAAGCAGAGGCGCAAATTCGCCACCGCTGATGATCTCCGCAGGTCGCAGTCAAAGAAATCCCCCGCAGAACTTCGGATCCAAAAAGCCATCGCTTCTCCTCACATCCACTGCGATATAGAAGGTCAATCTCTTCGTCTCCAAAAATTCCAAGCCTAGCTTATCTCCGCCAAGCAAGATGCATAGATCTGCCATCAAACTCTGCACTACCACTAGCCAGAGGATGCATATCGAAGAAGAAGCAACAGAGAAGTAGGTGTTCGGCCTTATGAAAGCTGGCAAATCTTCTCTTTACCAGGAACTCCGACCATCGGAGCACCACATCAAGAAGACGAAGAAAAACCCGAATCCAGGGCTGGCCGGAAAGCCCCGGCTCGATGCTTCCTGTGCGTACCTTATTAGGAGAGATGCGCGCCTTCATCGACGTCGCTTGCAGCACCGCCTGCCACCGGCAAGCTGCAGCTAGGAGGAAGAAGACCACGGCACGGCGGATTTGGCCGCCAAGATCCGTCGACCTACTCTCATACGCCATAGAGGCAAACGCAGCAAAGAGACTAAAACTAAAACTACCACTAGTATGTACAAGCCAAGCGACACATCCACACCCACGCCGAGCGGCAGCGCCACCGGAGATGAGCAAGGAGCGCGCCGGCGAGGCTATGGAGGAAAAGAAGGAAACGACTCTCAAAACACTGTTTGGGAGCTCCCCGTACGTTTGGGTTGTCAATAGCTTGCTCTTTCATCTGTACTTGACCATCTCTCGCAGATACCTGATAATCTGTACTGGAAAACTAGTATCCGATTCAACTGGAAATGGTTTCCAGTACTAAATTTGACTTTCGCGGAATAGATACCGGGAAAAAAAACCCTAAAACGCACTGGACCCACAAGTCAGCATGTTTTCCTTTTTTTTCTCTTCTCCTTCCTCCTGTCTTGCTCGTCCTGCCGCCCGCCTTCGCCTCCCGCCAGCCTGCCTCCGTCGCCCGCCTCCGCCTCCTCCCGCATGTCCCGCCTCCGCCGCCCGCCAGCCTGCCTCCCGCCGGCCGCACCCGGCTGTTCGCGTTCCGGTCAGTCGTCCGCTGCTCCGACGAACCTCCACTTCATTTCACTGCGATTTGGTCAAATTTCGACCGGAAAAGAACATCCGTGGTGAATACTGCTCAGATCTCGCCGGAATCAAGATGGCGCGGTGGGAGTTGGCCGGATTCCGGCGAGTCCGCCGCCGGTCGGGCTGAAACTTCCTTCACGCCAACAGTCGCGTGGGTTTCCAGTTCACAGGAAAAATCCTCTCCAAAACCAAATAGATTGGGTACCGAGGGCGAATTATCCTACTCCCCGGATTTTTTTTTTCCGGTAGAGCGACTTATGGGGCATATGATCTGCCCCGTTTTTCGCCCCAGATCGGGAGAAAAACAGTTATTTTTGGGGTCCAAGGCTTATCCGGTATCGAGATGCTCTAAGTACAGTACTACTGCCCAAACTGGAACAACCGAAGAAGAAAGGATAAACTGAGCAGAGATATCTGAGAGAAGATACTAGCGTGCGTGCGTCCACCACCGTTGTACATCCTCATCCTGCCGCCGCCGCCGCCGCCGCCGAGACATCCCGGAACACCCTGGCGCACCACGCTGTAAAGGCGTGGCTTCATTCCCAAACCAGACGCGCGCCACGCCGCAGCACATGTGACGCTTTTAATTGGGCCGGCGACACCGGTGGTCCACAGATCAGCCAGAGCTGTTACCCTTACAGCGGGTGGGTTTAGCATTGGGCGCCGTAGAGCATATTCCACCCACGAAATACGAAATGAGTAGTCCTGCCCCACCCACGACGCAGTACCGGCCGTGTGGTTTTACGGTGCTGCCCCTCGCGTCCCTTCCAGGGAAGCATCCACGTCAGGTGGATATGATGCGTCATCGTACGCTGAAAGTCCGAAACCGTCGTGCTATTTCCCGTTGATGATGATATATCTGGTTAGGTTAGATCAGTCCTGTCCGAGTCAAGATTCTGGAGTAGTACGAGTTGTTTACTGTCAGGATAGACGTACTGCGAATGGTTTCGCGTGTTTGTTTGTTTGTACCAGGATTCAACAGGTGTTTCGTTCTCTTGTGAGCTTCTTATTTCAAAATTGTGATAGTGGTTGGTTGGTAAACCTAAGATTGTGGTGACACGACGTTGTTTAGCGGTCTGTCTTGTATGGGGCACAAACAACATCGTAACGGATTTTATATACAATGTTGATTGATGTCTCTGTCGAACAAAATCATGTAGTCTACTCCCTCCGTTCCATAATATAAGATGTTTTAGGCCTTTTCCACCTTCACATTTTTACCACATGTATCTAAACATGTTTTAGTGTATGTGTTCGTCCACTTTCCATTCTTTTAGTCCGAATCTAGACAACATGTGAAACATCTAAAACATCTTATATTGTGGAACGGAGGGAGTACTACGTAGGTCGCATGATCATATCTACACGTCTAACAAATTAAGCGGAGATTAAACAATTGATGCTAAGGGATGGCCCTTGAGGCTTTGACCCGGCCAGCTAGCATAGATGCTGTGGGTCATTTGGCCTACTCGTCTTCAGTTCCTCTTTTGTTTGTCTTGTGTTGCCGCCGTGGTCACTACCTCTCTTGAAAGCCTAAAACAAGTGTGGGTGTTTGACATTGTCTACTAACTATATGAAATATGGAACCTTTCTCGGCCTCTCAGCGCTTGGCGATTGTAGCTAGGAACAGTAGTTACTGTAGCATGCAGTACTACAGTAACGCGATCCGCGCCACCCAATTTCAATCTGACGAGCAGATAAGCATCTCCACGATACAATTGCAAAAAGGCTCCTCACAAATCCAGCGCGTGCTCCGCGGTCCACGATTATACGAAGCAGCGGACCTATTCGTAAATTGTGGAAAAAGTCAGGGTGCTTTCAGCAAAACCGTCCACATACCTCCCCTTTCCCTCTCTCTCCTCACGCGCGACGCCGGAATTGGCGGCGCCGCCGCGCCGCGCCCCCGACGCGCCGGCCCTCCCCGTCCAGATCGACAGACACGGCGGGCTCCGCCGTCCTCGCCTCTGCCTCTTCGCGGACTTTCGCGTCCCGAGACGTCGCGACCTCGCCGGAATCCACGCGGACGCGCTCGCGGCCCGCCGCCGCGTCCACACGCCACAGCCGCCGCTCCGGCGACCTACAGGCGGCGGCGCCGCCAAATCCGGACGCCCCGTCTCCGTGCGCATCCAAGCACCCATGCACGCGTCCTGGCTTGCCGTGCTTCGCCGCCGGCGTCCGCGTCGCCGCCGCGCCAGCTCCGCCAGTGGGTGACGTCATCCTGACGTCGCCACGGTGGGCCTGGGCTGGCACTGGACCGGTTGTTGGGCCGGCCTGCTTGCTGGCCGCCTGCGTCGGCCCTCTTTTTTTTGTTCTTTCTTTTTCCCTGCTTTTCTATTTTTAGAAACTTTAGTAACTTTTGAAATACATGCCCAAGCAAATGCGGACCAAATTCAAAAAAAAATCTAAAAAATCAAAATGGCCATTTCAAATGCTACCCGGGACCTTCTCAAAATTATTTAAAACCTTAATTTCTAAATAAATATAACTAAACCGAAACACAATTTTGAAAAAAAAATCTAAACATCAAAATAGTCATTCCATATGCCTTCGAACCTTTTCTAAATTATTTTAGATCTTATTTTCCAAATAAATATAATTGAATCAGAAAAAACATTTAAAAAAATGCTTTGCATAACTTAAAACATTTCATAGATGCTATTTAACGATATTTAGACAATTTCAGAAAACTACTACATGCTACAGAATCATAAACTTACACACTCACGTAATGTATTTCCTCCGAATATGGAGTTACATTAAATTTTTAAAGCAACAAAACTAACTTATTGCATCATTTGAAATACATTAATATTTACAGGAAATTTAACTTAACTCTCTCCAATTATTCATATAAATTGAATAAATGCTAAAAAAAGCCAACATTTCCACACAACCATAATATATTCCCTCTTAGTATGGTGCTAAATAAGAAAATTATGGCAAAATGGAACCATTCTTCACCATTTCGATTTAGCTAACATATTTGGAAAGGATATAACTTAGATCCCTCCAATTCTGTAGTTACACAACAACAACAACAACAAAATGTTTCCTTAGATGATTATTTGAAGAAAATGCAAGTTCACTTCCTCAAATTATGGATTGAGTTTAAATTGAATTAAAAAAAATGCTCGAACAATGTATTCCCTCTAATTGTTGAGTTAAATTACATACATAAGACAAGACACAAACACATTATATCAAACCGACTACATTAACATTTACAAATAATATAACTAAACTCGCTCCAATTATGCAATTCAATTTACGAAATACTCAAATTGAACTTAACTCTCCTTATATATAAAATTAAATTTAAATAATGCTTTATTACATGCAAATTTCCAGGAAATCTCAAATTCTTTTCCTCCAAAGATGGATTGAATTTAATAGTTGCTAATGCAGAATATCTCCTCTGACCAACGATCTAAATTACATATTTACGGCGAAGTACAAACATAATATTTAGACATAACCATGATATATTCCCTCTAAATGTGGTGGACTAAATATAAATAGTGCTTTATTACATGCACATTTTAGGAAATCTCAAATTCTTTTCCTCCAAAGATGGATTGAATTTAATAGTTGCTAATACAGTATATCTCCTCTGACTAACGATCTAAATTACATAATTACGGCGAAATACAAACATAATATTTAGACATAACCATGATATATTCCCTCTAAATGTAGTGGTAAATAAGAAAATTATGCCAAAACGGAAGCATATAGTATTTATACATAACCATGCTATATTTCCTCTAAATATAGTGGTAAATAAGAAAATTGCGGCAAAATGGAACTATATTTCAACATTTCAATTAACCTACCATATTTAAAAGCAATATAGCTTAATTTTATCTAATTATGTACTCACAATTAAAAAAACTTGATTAGATTAATATTTCAATAAAATACAAATTTGTTCCTTCCACCGTGGCAACAAGACAGCCCAGCCAGGTTAAGGCACATGCAAAACTCTGGTTGCCTATCAATCGCAGGGACCATAGAGATAACTAACCAGCTCGACAAATTACATCAAAAAAAGGATAGGAATGTGTGTGCAAAGCACCCACTGCATGCATGCAGGCACCCCGTAGCTAGGTTTTTGCTGAATGAAACTTGATATGTTCTCATGTTCTGTCACTACCCTAGCCGGTCTCTGGTTGAAAAAAGGTGCGCGCATGGTGAATTAGTTAACCCCTTGAGAATTATGCCATGTAAAACTACATACAAACTACTTATGGTAAAGAATTTTTTTTTGGTTGAGTACTCAAATTTTCTCACCATTTAGAGACAAATCAAATGCAATTCTCCTAATCTCAATTAAAATTTGCCGCTCAAATGCAAACATGTAATTTTGAATACTCAAATTTTGTCACCATTCAGAGGTAATTCAAATGCATTTCCTCTAAATTCAATAAAATATTGACGCTGAAATACAACCATGCTCTAACATTTCAATATACCAAATATTTGAATATTGCACAAAATATTGAAAAAATGCTCACAAAAAATGCTACCTACTCATACCAAAAATAAAAAATATATATTTCCAAATTCCAATTTGGTCTACATTTAGGCAAATATTCCGATATTCAATAAAGTATATCGAAAATACTAAAATGAAAACTCTATGCGCATATAGAAAAATACAAATATTTTTTCACATTACAATTTGCCCAATATTTCGACCTCATACGAAAAAACTTTCCCCAGATGTGGAATCAAATTCAAAATAATTTTTCTAATTTCAATTAAATAATGACGTCAAAATTAGAAATTTGATTGAACATTTGGCACCACCAAACATATTCCACAAAATATATCAAAAAATGCCCACAAAAAAATGCTAACTATTCGTAACAAAATAAAAACATGTTTAGACATTCAAGTTTAGCAAACATTTGGCCGAATAAAAACAAAAAAGGACAAAAAAAATCTAACCAAGCGTGGCAAACACTTCAATTTTGGCTAACATTTTGCCGAACACTTCAATTTTGGCTATCAAAAAATCATACACAATATATCAAAAAAGCTCACAAAAAATTGCTATCCATTCATACCAAAATAAAAACATGTTCGAACACTTCAATTTTGGCTAACATTTTGCCGAACAAAAAAAATATATTATACAAAAAAATCACCAAGGGCGTGGCGTGACGCCACGCCAAAATTCAACTAGTATTTTCTAGATAGCTTACCACATATATGTCATGTTGTACTTTTTTAGACATAACGGTAAACGGTCCAATTCCTTTTATTGAAAACCAAAGGAAACTAGTTTACTCGAGATCAAGAAACCATCTACATGTTTTAGTGGTTACAATATCAGCACAAAAAGATACAAGAAAAAACTTACTTAAAGCATCTCCACTAGTGTGCCCTCCATAAGATTTTTTTAAATGTTTGAACACTCAAATTAAAACGAAATTTAAGAAAATTCGTTCAAACTGGTGACATTTTACGACTACATTTGACCGAATTTAAACTAAAAACTAAATTCATTCAAACAGATTATATATATACCCAAATGCTTAAAAGCGCAGCTGCACTATTTGGTAGAGTTGAACACTCACTTTTCTCCAGCCGCCACAGCCACCAAGCCTCGCCCCGCGCCCATCTCCAACCGCGACATGCTCCGCACCGCACCCATCTCCGGCCACCATTGCACCGCGTGAGGTTGTCCATGGAGTCTCAAACCGCGCCATCTATGGAGTCCCGCCTGCGTCCGCGAACTGCCGGTCCTCCCACGGCCAGGTCCCCGATGAGGAACTCCCCCAACGTAGGAAGATCTCAAGAGAGGGAGAGAAGATGAGATGGGGTGTGGAATCCGTAGACGGGAGGGACGTGGTTCTCTCCACGTCCTCGTCTTAGAGGGGCGACCACGACAGCGCCGGGAATCGCGACGGAGGCCGAGGACGACGGTCCAATTCATGGCATACGATTGGCCGATTGGGGAAGAAGACAACCAGGCAGCTCACGTCCAATTCATTGCGTACCCATGGCTGCAATGGGCCTATATTGGGCCAAAAATGGGGTCACTAGCCATCACCCCTAGGAACCTTTTAGTTTTTTTTACATGGCTCGTAGGATAATGCTTCATGGAACACCAAAGTTGTTTGACATCCTAAAAAATTGCTTTTATTTTATTGTGGAATTGCTTACCGTTGTTACGAAGTTGCTCCATCAAACACTAAAGTTGCTTCACATCCTAGCAAAGTTGATTATATTTGTTATGGAGTTGCGTACCGTTGTTATGAAGTTGGCCCATCAAACACCAAAGTTGCTTCACATCCTAGCAAAGTTGCTTTTTATTTTGTTGTGGAGTTGCTTACCGATGCTATGAAATTTCCTCATGAAACACCAAAGGTGCTTCACATCCTAGCAAAGTTGCTTTTTATTTTTGTTCTGGAGTTGCTTACCGATGTTATAAAGTTGCCTCATCGAGCACCGTAGTTGCTTCTCATCATGCGGAAGTTGCTTTTTATTTTGTTCTAGAGTTGCTTACCGCTGTTATGAAGTTGCCTCATCGAACACCAAAGTTGCTTCACATCACACCGAAGTTGCTTCTTATTTTGTTCTGGAGTCGCTTACCGTCGTTCTAGGTTTGCTTGCCATTGTTGTGAACTTGCTTTGTGGCACACAATAGTTGCTAGTAATAACTCACTATTCTTCTTGTAAAGTTGATTTACTCATTGTGAAGTTGCCCAATACTGTTATAAAATCGCCTACCGCTATTTCGAATCAATTTTCTTTGTCACACACACAAAGTTGCTTTGTAGCGGTCCAAAGTTACTTCGTCGCGAACAAAAGGTTCTTCTAATTTTTTTCCACTGAAACATATACGTGTAAACATTTTCACAAGGGCGTCAAGGGGGTGACATAGTCCTACTTGTGCTACAACTACGAGCAATTCATATGCCCACCATGAGCAACTATTATGGGATTTTAGCTTTCTCTCTCTCCCACTCTCACGTCTGCCCCAAACTAGGCCCATCTACAGTTTGTTCGTTTTCCCGGGCTGCCTGCTTCATTAATCGTCACGTGGTCGTCTTCCTACCCAGGCCGCAGACGCTTGCGCTCCCAGGAGGTGGCCTCGGCGGCGGGCCAGCAACGGCCAGGCGCGCACGAAAGGCGGTGGAGGCATCGAGGCGACGCACAGGCCAGACCCACCCATCCGCGATGGCCGGGATCTTAGACACCTACGCTGCCAGGCGCTGGGTTGTGTCGGCCCCGCGGAAGCTTTTCCGGCCGGCGAAGTTGCCGCCCAGATTCGGCACGCCGATGTCCTTATCGAGTCCGGCGACGTGAGCGGCGCGCTCCGAAGTAGCAGTGAAGTTGAGCAGTCGTCCGCCCGATCCAGAGGATTCCGAAACTTGAGCAGCCTCGCGTGCGGGAATAGGAGACTGTATGCTAGCTATTGTTGAAAAGCAACGCATCGTATTTCCATTTTTAACTGAGCGCTCGTATATATATATATATATATATATATATATATATATATATATATATATATATATATATATAGGTCTGCTATTCTGGAACCACTTCTGAACTTCCCACTTCACAACACTGGACTTTTTCATAACACTATGTGAACTTCTTCACGGAGCACCAGATGCACGGGTTACGTCATTTTTTTGACTTGTTTGATTTTTTTACCTGTTCGATTTTTCGTACTCGGACCATTTCTGAACTTCCCTCGTCACGAAAGTGAACTTCTACGGGAGACGTAAGTGAACTTCCTCACGGAGAATTAGATGCACGTTCTATGCCATGGTTTTGACTTTATTTGGATGAACTGAACTTCACTAAAGAGGAAACCGAACCGATCGAAATAAATAAAGTGAACTTTTGACAAAAATGAACTTCTGTTTTTTCCTTACCGTTGTTCGGTGGACTTCAACGGATTTGGTTGGTGAACTTCTAAATTTTGAAGAGCGAACTTCGACGGCATGCACGTGACAGTTCTAAAAAAACATGGGATGCAGGGGACACTGGCAGCCAGAGCAGCACGCAATGCAGGATATGCAGCTATGCACGCTGTAGCAGGTTCGTACGGGCGCGCGCGGAGGTCCAGAACTGCACCATCGGAGTCCACTCGACCCGGCGGCAGGGCCCGGTGCGTAGGAGGTCGGGTCCCTCCCTGGCGACGAGCTGTGGAGGTCGGGACGGGGCGGAGGAGGTCGGGTCCCTCCTGGCCGACGAGATGCGGAGGTCATGGCGGCGCGGAGGAGGTAGGGGTCGGGGCGGCTCGATCCAGATGTAGGCGGCTGGGGAGGCCGGCGGGACGGTGCATCGAGGATTCCGGCGGGATGGTGGCGGTGTGCGCATCGAGGATGCCGGCGGGAAGGCGGTGGTGGTGGCGGTGCGCGCGGAGCCGGCGCGCGATGGGACGTGGGCGGCGTGTAATGCCCCGGGGTTTTCCCCAAATTAGATTTTGCTTGTTTTTCTTTTTGCATCATCATGACATCAGCATCATCGCATCGCATGTTTTTGTCCGCAAAAATTATTTTTATTAAACCCTATTTTGTTTTTCTAAAATTGTCGGAAAATATTTTATCGAGACGGTCGTCTCCGTTTTCTAAAATTAATTGCCAAATTTATTTTGCAAAAAATAAAAATGTTTCGAGAATTGCGAGAGAGTAGCCCAACCCTGGCCCAAAGCCCACCTAGCCTCCAAACCCTAATCCTGTCCTGGCAGTTTTCTATTCCTACCCCCTGCATCTTGCAGCCGCCCTCCCTTTCTTTTTCGTTTTCGCGGGCATACCCTTCCACCCTCCCTTTTTCCCTTTTCCCCCCTCTCTCTTCCCTCTTCTTTCCTTTTCTTTTCTCCCTTTTCTTTCTTTTCCTTCTCTCTCTCTCTCTTTCCTCTCTCCCGTGACAGCATCCTCTTCCTCCCTCACCCGCACGCCTCATCCCCACCCGCACGCGAGCTGCCTGCGCCGGCTCCCCGTCCTCCTTCCTCCTCGTTCCGCGCCGCCGTGCGAGCTCCAGCCGCCGCGCCTCCCCTCTTCCCCGAGCCCGTCGCTCCCGAGCCGCTCCTGGCTCCACCCCCGTCGCGCCCGCCGCTTCCTCTCCTCGCTGCGCCGTCGTCCACCCCGCGTCCTGCCTCCTCACCCCTGCTCCTGTCGGCGCCTCCTCGCCGTCGACCAAGGTCGCCCTGCGCCGGCACCCCAACACCTCTCCGACCTCGCCCTGGCTCCTCTGCCGCGGCCGGCTCCGGCCCGAGCCGGCCCCCTCCTCCTCCTTCGGCCCGGTCCCACGCCCGAGCTCCTCCTGGAGCACCTCGCCGGGCCGAGCTCCCTCTCCTCCTCCGTGCGCAGCTCCCCTGCGAGCACCCTGTTCGTGCTTGACTTCTTCATGGTCGTGCTCAAGACATGCCCCTCCTCTGTAGCTCGAGCTGCTGCCACCGACACCTCCTACCACGACCACGCCGCCGTCTGCTTCGATCTCCTCTGTCCGTGACCTGCCCGTGGCTGTTGTGGTTCCCGGTTCCCCGATGCCTTCTCCGTGAGCAGCTCCTCTGTGTCTCCCTGTCCCCGACGGTGTGCCCTTTTCCCGCGGCCATTCCGTTCCCGACCTTTCCGACGTCTCCGTGCCGTGGAGTTTTCCCCGATGGCGCCGTGTTGTGTTTCCATCCCCGTCGTCTCCCGTTTTCACGTCGTGAAGCAATTCTTCACCGTTCCCGTTTCTCGTCGTGATGCGTCCCCGTCGTGAACTCGTCCCGGTTCCCGTCGTGAAGCTTCCCCGACGGAACCCGAGTTCTCCGTTCCCGTTCCCGACGCCGTGAAGCCCGAAGACCGAGTACCCCGACACCGGAAATGCGACAAGTTCTCCGTGTCCGTTTGTGCTGGCCGCCTTCGTGCGCGTCCGAGAAGCCCGGTGCCCGATCCCCGACTTCGAGAGCCCCGACGACCCCGAAGCCCGGAACGCCAAGGTCCGCCACGACGACGACCCGAGAACGACTACTTCCTCGACGTCGACTACTTCAACTACTTCGACTCCGGATGAACGACTACCTCGACTACTTCGACTTCGGACGGAATGGCTACTTCGACTACTTCGACTACTTCCTCTCCGACCCGAAGACGGTGGCTCCCGAATCCGAAGTTCCCCAAACCGATGTGTGACCCCAACCCTAACCCTATACCATATATGCGTATCTTATAAAATCATGCATAAATAATTAACATCGCACCTTTCCTCCATTTAGTCGAATTAATCCAACATTAATTATGGGGTTTGTCCGGTGCATTTATATTTTGCACCGATACCATTTAAATTGTTTTGCCATGTGTTAGGGAATAAAATTGGACAACCTTTAATTTGTCATGCATCATGTCATCAACATGCCGCTTCTTTTGCCGTAGTAGTAAAATGCATCTTTTCCGTTGCCCAGTGTTCGTTGCTTCTTCGGGATTAGGACGTTGAGTTGATGTGAGCAACGACAGGTCCTGCTACCTCTACCGGATTGCAGGCAAGTGATACTCCCTTGCTATCTTTGCTTGTTTTCTGTCTCTTACTCGTCCTATCTTTTGTTCCTTGCTAGCCTTATGATATGATGCTTGTGTCTCGATCCTATATGCATGTTTCCCTTGCAGCCATGATATGCCACCACCCCCACATCCTATTACCCTGTTGCTTGTTTACCTTGTTAGCCTTGCGAGTCGTAGTGCATGCTTAGGTGCTTTGCTTCAGTCCTGTTATCTTTTTGTCTAGTCTTGTTGATAACATGGTAGCTAGGCTCAACTAAAATGCTAATCTTTACTTTCTGTTGCGATGGGAATAATATAATAAAGATAAGGCACCGGCGGAAGGCCAATCGTGGTGATTTGTTCTGCTAGTGTCGCCTAGGACCCGAGTTCTTTTCCGCTGATCCAAGACTGAGCGCACTAACCACATGTGGGAGTTCTATGGGCCTCCCCGCAATCTATTACCGGATCCTCAAACTTGTCCAGGATGCCACAAGTAGTTCGGGTGTTTCGTAGATCTTGCGGTACGTTCGTTTATCGAGTGTGGAAGGAGGGGCAATCGTATGAGTGTTCCCTCCCGAAGCCGTCCACGCAACGGTTAGGCCCACCGTGAAGCTTCGGCCGGACTCTCAAGGTGGATCAGTCCTAGCTAGGTGGCTCCCTGGACTTGTTTGTATTGAAGGGAAGTATTGCGTCGAAACCTTCACCGGTACACCTCTAAGCGAGAGTTTCGATGCGTGTGGGTTCATTGGTGCATCCCTGCAGGGTAAAATCTTTTCGAAAAGCCGTGTCCGCGGTTATGGACGACTTGGTGAAATGTGCTGGCTAAAAAGATCATAGACAACTTGCACCTTATGATGATAATAACTTGACTAGTAAGATAGATTACTTGAATAATAATCTGTTTTAAAACTTGTCAACCGTGTGAGTGCCCGGACTTCTTCCTCGTGGGTTGAGGATACGAGGGAGTCGTTTTAGGGCGGGTTTGTTTGGTGAGTAGTATAGTTGTTTTTCCTATGCGCTCTCTTACCTTGTCTCTTTTAGACGAAAGTTGTAGCGTGTCTCTATAAGTTGTTAGTGCAGTTTGCCGCCGCCTCAATCGCTAACCCTCTTTCCCCGGAATTCCAGCTTTGATATCTTGTGAGTATTGCTTGCCAGTACTGTTTTATAGTGCTGACCCCTTCGGGGCTGCTATTCTAATGCAGCCAAACAGGTTTGAAGTCTGACGACGTTAGCTTGGGAATCCCTCCGGCTTGGCCCGGGCAGGGATATGGTGCCTTCGTTTATCTTCAGGACTCTTAGTCCAATTTGTTTCTTGTCCGTAGCCGGATGCTACCCGCTTCCGTTGTTATTTTGGATATTTGTATTGTATCTTGGATCTTGACTCGGTGAGTCGTTGTTGTATATATGTTCTTTTGTGGGTTTCATCGAGAACTGTTGTAATGTTATCACAATTCCACCCGCATAACGTGTGTGTTGTGACGTGCACGTTATGCCTGGTGAGCGTCCTTTAGGATCGTTATTATGCGGATTTGGCTGAAATGCTCAAATCTGCATAGTACCGATCTTGGGGCGTTACACGGCGCGCTGGTGGGGAGGCGGGACGGCGCGCGGGTGGGATGCGGGGCGGCGCGCTGGTGGGGAGTCGGGGCGGCGCGACGGTGCGGCGCGCTGTGTGGGGCGGGACGGGGAAGGAGGTGGACGCGGGGACGATGCGGGGAAGAAGGTGGGTTGGTCGGTTCGGACTTTAATCGGGATAAGAAACTGTTTAGTTGGGGTTTGGGTTCTAGAATAGCTATTCTAGAACCTCTTAAGGAGGATTGCAGAATAGTCCTGCTCTCTCTCTCTCTCTATATATATATAAATATGTTGATGTCTCCCTCGAACAGAGTCATTTTTTAACAGGGAAAGGGGCCCGAAGGACCCTAATGCTGCGATATCATTGACGGTGGGATACATTACAGAGAGGAACCAAAAATGAAAAAAAAAAACTTGGCCCTCCAAATTTGCATGAAATACGCTGGAACAAAAAAACATTCGGGTCCGGTCCGTCTTCCTCCATCGCGTCGAACGAGCAGACCACGCTGCCAACCTTCTCCTCCATCACTAGGGAACCTACCACATTGGATTGGCAAGAAGTGGAGTGCCGACGCTGATACAGTGAAGAGGGTCCTCCACATGAGGTTGATGGGGTGCCACACCAACGACACCAATGAGAGGCCGCATCGTCAGCCAAAGATCATGGTGGAATAAAATGCCACCATGTAGGAATCTCCAACTTGCAACAGATTTCTCCACCAACTTTGAACCTGCAGATCATCCGCCTCCGCCTATTCTCCCCTCGACGTCTTGGCCGGCGGGAGAGAGCATGATCATGAGGGGCTGTCGAATACATAAGAGGCAGTGAGCCATAGCCTTATTGAAGGAAACATTAGTCTTTCCCATTGCTTAAAACTTCAACCTCTAAATTATAGTAAGATAGGGAAGAACCCTAGGTATCATCGAATCTGACCAAGACCGAACACTCAATCTGTTTCCATCTAATGGGATCAACCCATATATCGGCATTAAACTGAAACTCCTAATTCTACTATGTACAAGGTGAGCTTTTCATCCCACTTTTCCCTAACGACAGCGTCATCGGAGTCGAAGTGGAGGAAGAATCGAGAACGGGAACCGACTCTCAAGGGGGCAATAGACAAGAGAGAGAAAGTAACGCGTGGGGAAGCTTCATCGCCCGCCTTAGGAACAAAGAAGATGGTGACCGCCATTTAAGTAGGTTGTCCGACCACTGTCGGTAACAGGGTGGGCATGCCCCTAGGAGGGTCCTAGGAGGGTCGTGTCTGACACCCCCTCCGAGCCAACCCCAAGGGTTGGGGCGGACAAGGGGTTGTCAGACATATTTCGAGCCGTCCGGGCCGAACGAGGTCATAGGTAGGAGCTATTGCGTGTCCAGTGATGGGGTCGTTGCATAGAAAACAAAAAATTTCCTACGAAACAAGCGAAAGAAACCCAACGGATCTAGATCTATTAGATGAAGGTAGCGAAGGTGAGATCCAATCTCTTACCCTTGAAGAACGTTCATAGCGTTTTGTCGATGCAGGGGTTGATCTGTCGATCCCCGCAACTAGACGCATCTAGTCGCGAGGAGATGTATTATCCACGCGATCCAATCCGATGGAGCACCGCACGAGCAGCGCCTCCGCGGTATCCACACGTACAGCTCGTTGTAGACATCATCTCCTTGATCCCGCAAGCGAGGAGGACGTGGCTAGATAGATCTCGGCACCATGACGGTTGTGGTGGCGTTGATGGTGTAGATCTCCACGAGCAGGGCTTCACCAAGCCAAGCAAGAGGAGAGGGAGAGGAGGAGGCGCAGCAGCCCCTTAGGACAAGGGGGTGGTGCGGCTAGAGGTGTAGATCTAGGAGGCAGCAGCCCTCCGGGGAGAGGTGGCGCGCGACTAGAGCTAGGGTGGAGGAGGGGTGCGGCTAGGGCAAGGTGAGGGGCAGCCAAGGGTGTGCCGCACCCCTCCCCTCTCCCCCTTATAGATGGGGCGGATAGGGTTTGAGCAATGGGCTAGCCGACCACTTGCCTTGGCCCCCAAGTTGAGTCCATCTATGACTTAATTTGGGCCTTTGTGGTTGGCCCAAGTCCTAGTCCAACTAGGGCTTGGCCGGCTGGGCTAAGGGGCTGGTGCGGCCAGCCCATTATGGTGGCTGCACCACCCTCTAGTCCATGTGGCCCCCCATACAATATGGGCCCCACTTCTAGACCCTTTTAGAACTTTCCGGTAACCTATGCAAATATTCCGGAACCTTTCCAAAACCTCCGGAAACACTTTCCTTATATGAATCTTATTCTCCGGACTCTTCCGGAACTCCTCGTGATGTCCGGGATCCCATCCGAGACTCCGAATCACCATTCGTTCATACCATCAATTATCTCATCGCTAACCCTAGCTATATCGGAGCGTTAAGTGTGTGACCCTACGGGTTCAAGAACATGTAGACATGATCACATCAATAATCAATAGCGGGACCGGGATGCCCATATTGACTCCTACATATTCAACGAAGTTCCTTATCGATTGAACCACGATGCCGGAGATTCTTAATCTCATATACGATTCCCTTTGTCTCACGATACTTTATTTGCCCGAGATTTGATCGTCGATATCTCCATATCTAGTTCTATCTCGTTACCTGGCAAATTCTCTTTTCTTGTCCATAATATAGGATCTCCGTGATTACTCCTAATCACATGGTTGCAACCTTTCGGATGCTATATTACCGAGAGGGCCGAGAGATATCTTTTCCGTCACAAGGAAGGACACATCCCACTCTTGATTCATGTCACCCAACAAATACCATCGGAGATACCTGAAAGCCACCTTTATAATCACTCAGTTACGAAGCGACGTTTGATGTCCACAAAGCATTCCTCCGGTAAACGGAAGTGACATAATCTCATGGTCTAAGGAAATTATACTTGGCATACTAAAAGCGTTGACACTGAAAACTGTGTGACACGATCAACTGCAACTCTTTTATTATTGGGTCTTATCTATCACATCATTACTCCTAATGATATGACTCCGTTATGAAGTGACTATAACAAGTCCATGGTTAGGAAACTCTAACCATCTCTTGACTAACGAACTAGTCCGGTAGAGGCTCACTAGGGACACCTGGTTGTTTATATTCCACACATGTATTATGTTTTCGGTTAATACAATTATAGCATGGAGTATAAACTATTATCATAAACATGAATATGCTAATAAACCATCTTATTATTGCCTCTAGGGCATATTCCCAACATCCAGACCCCATCGGACCGATACACATGCCTATCGAAGACGCCATTGGATACTTTTCTATACTTTGAAATAAAAAAAGCCATGTGAAAAAAAATCAGATTTTCCGACTCAAATATTTTTAGTTGAGCTTTTATCAAATAATCCTTAAGATGGTCAAAATCTGTACTCTAAGCCATTATGGTTAGCACTATTCTAAAATGTCGTACTGATGACGTCAGGCTGTGAGCCAAGGTCGATACTAGCAGTTGGGTCAAGTTAATTATCCAATAGGAACACGTCCAGTCAGACTTCGCATGATTACACCATCGAATCCAAACCACAAAACAAATCCGGCGAGCATGGTGGTCATTTGCCGCACTGCACGCTCCTCCTCGCGAGAGCACCGCTTTTTAGCCATGCGAATTTACAACTAGCCCCCCCCCCGCCCGCCCGCCTCTCCCCCGCTCCCGGCTGCCTTTCCCAAATCTGACCGCAGCCGCACGACGCACCTACCCAACTCCAGCGCCCCCCCTGAGCCCGACCCCTCGCAACCCCGGAGACCAGGCCTCCATTCATAGGTAGGAGCTATTGCGTGTCCAGACCCCATTGGACTGATACAGATGCCTATCGAAGACGCCATTGGATACTTTTCCATACTTTGAAATTAAAAAAGCCATGTGAAAAAATCAGATTTTCCGACTAAACCATTTTTAGTGGAACTTTAATCAAACAATCCTTAAGATGGCCAAAGTTTGTACTCTAAGCCATTATTGTTAGCACTATTCTCCCCTCGACATCTTGGCCGGCAAAGAGAGAGCATGATCGTGAGGGGCTGTCGAAAACATAAGAGACAGTGAGCCATAGCCTTATTGAAGGAAACATTAGTCTTCCCCGTTGCTTAAAACTTCAACCTCTAAATTTTAGTAAGATAGGGGAGAACCCTATGTATCATCGGATCTGGCCAAGACCGAACACACAATCCGTTTCCATCTAATGGGATCAATCCATACATCAGTATTAAACTGAAACTCCTAATTCTACTATGTACAAGGCGAGCTTTTCATCCCACTTTTCCCTAACGACAGCGTCGTCGGAGTCGAAGTGGAGGAAGAATCGAGAACGGGAACCGACTCTCAAGGGGACAATAGACAAGAGAGAGAAAGTAGCGCGTGGGGAAGCTTCATCGCCCGCCTTAGGAACAAAGAAGATGGGTGACCACCATTTAAGTAGGCTGACCGACCTCTATCGATAACAGGGTGGGAATGCCCGTAGGAGGGTCGTGTTTGACACCCCGAGCTAACCCCAAAGGTTGGGGGCGGACAAGGGGTTGTCAGACATATTTCAAGCCGTCCGGGCCGAACGAGGTCATAGGTAGGAGCTATTGCGTGTCCAGACCCCATCGGACCGATACACATGCCTATCTAAGACGCCATTGGATACTTTTCTATACTTTGAAATAAAAAAAAGCCATGTGAAAAAAAATCAGATTTTTCGACTCAAATTTTTTTAGTTGAGCTTTTATCAAATAATCCTTAAGATGGTCAAAATCTGTACTCTAAGCCATTATGGTTAGCACTATTCTAAAATGTCGTACTGATGACGTCAGGCTGTGAGCCAAGGTCGATACTAGCAGTTGGGTCAAGTTAATTATCCAATAGGAACACGTCCAGTCGGACTTCGCATGATTACACCATCGAATCCAAACCACAAAACAAATCCGGAGGGCATCGTGGTCATTTGCCGCACCGCACGCTCCTCCTCGCGAGCACCGCTTTTTAGCCCTGCGAATTTACAGCTAGCCCCGCCCGCCTCCCCTCTCCCCGCTCCCGGCTGCCTTTCCCAAATCTGACCGCAGCCGCACGACGCACCTACCCAACTCCAGCGCCCCCCCGAGCACGACCCAGCCCCGGCCTCCACCGCCGCGCCGGGGCCGCCGGGAGAGACCCGGCCACCTCCCGGTGAGCGCCCTCCTCGCAGATCCGTCACTTTTTTCTCGCAGCTTGTTTCTCGGGGGGTTTCTTGGGGTTTCGACGGTTTGAAATTCCGGAGCTTTCGGCGGGGGACTTTTCTTGGCGCCTGTGAATGCGGCCTCTTCTTGCTTCTCCGGAGGGTGGATTCCCTCGCGTTTCTTTCGAATTTCTTGAGAATTAGGGTTTCCTTGCTGGGTTTCCTGGGTGAATTAGGGTTTTGTGGTCGGGGGAGTCCGGTTGCTAATCTCTGTGCTTTTTCTTGCCGTTCGGAATTGCAGATTGGGAGAGAGGCGCCTCGCTTCTTTTGATGCGCCGTGGAGGAATTGGGAGCAAGAAGCCGTGATGTTTAGTCCGCAGGGGAAAGGGTGGAATGGGTGGTCGACGCCGTCCCCGGCGAACCAGCGGGGCGGCGGTGGTGGCGCTCCGCCCGCGTCCGCGCCCCTTGGCAAGGCCAAGGGGACTTCGCAGAGAGCTGCCGAGCTCGAGCAGGAGGTACTTGCCCTATCTTTTGCTTCTTTGTGTCAGCTGACGCAGCTTCTGAATCTAATTTCCGGCTAGGTTTCTTTACCCGCTTCTACTTCTGTTTCGAACCGTTTCAAACTAGTAGGATTCTAAGTAAGGCCAACTACTATCCTACTGTGTTCTTTGTATCGGGTGTCGTTAGTGCCTGAAAAAGTAAAAAAGAACAACATTTAATAAATCAGTAATGCCTCCAAGACTTCAATTTCAACCAGGAAGCTTTTCAAGACTTAGGGTTGCCATTGTTGTTAACATGACCAAAGTTTTCTGAAGGCTCCAACGTTCGTTTAATCCTTGCTGGTTCCTAAAGAATCAGATGTTCATGTGTCCCATAGAAGAACTCACTTTTTCTCGCTGCTTTGTCCAGACTCTGAAGTAAAGCACTGCAGATTGTTAGATGAGTTCTCAGTCATGTTATTTGTTACTACCTCTGATCCGGAAAAACTGTCGTGAAGTGCATACGAATTTTGTACCAGCGCAGTTGATTCTCCGCGACAGTTAATTAGGACCGGAGGGAGTAGTATATTTGGGTTCTCCAGTATAGGAAGAACCGAAAGCTATAGCTGGTGTTTTCTGCCATTTAAAAGTAATACAGGGATAATTATTTCTCCAGTATAGGATGAACCGTAAGCTATAGCTAGTGTTTTCTGCCATTTAAAAATAATTAGAGATAATTATTTCTGGAAAAAGATGAAAGGTCTTATGAGAAACTTTAGTTTTATGTTTCCTGCTCTTTCTGTAGTTTAGTTTTTTAACCTTTTCGTTCCCTCCATCGCAGTGTTTCTCTGTCAGGACATGGAACCTTTCTTTTTATACTTTGATCGTTCCCATATGGTTATAGTTATTTACATGTGTGTTTTTGTGTGTATGTTTTGCAGTTACATGAATACCAGTACAATATGGGGCTGCTTTTGATTGAGAAAAAAGAGTGGGCAGCCAAGCTTGATGAAGTCAGCCAAGTACTCGCACAAAAAGAAGAGATTTTAAAGCGGGAGCAAGCAGCACACTTGAATGCTATATCAGAATATGAAAGGCGAGATGAAAACATGCGGAAAGCACTGGGTGTTGAGAAACAATGCGTAGCTGATGTATGTTGGTCTATATCTCATAATTTCTTATTCTTGTTTTAACTGTATCTGCCAACACTGCTAATAGTAGACAACGAATGACTAAATATATGTTTTCTACACCATTTTAAATTGGTATTTGATTTATGAAAGGTTTTCAAAACATCCAATCTTGTGTTTCATGTTATCTTAGTTTCGAGTATAACCGCTTATAGACATAATTTCGGTAGGAATTTTGGAGACTGCATCCATCATAGTCATCATGTTGCTTTTTACTGAAACTGTAATTATGGTCATACCTGGCATTATACCACATTTTACATTCTGTTCCTCTGATTGGTGTATTGAGACTCTTCTCTGGTACTAGTTTTCTGATTATGTACTCCATTTTTTTCTTCTGGTTTTTCTTATTGCTTTTTGTTTGTTTGAATATGCAGCTTGAAAAGGCAGTACGTGAAATTCGTGAAGAGATTGCTCTCGTTAAGTTTACGTCTCAGAAGAAGATAGCTGATGCTCAATCTCTTGAGGCTAACTTGGAGGAAAAATCCTTGGAAATTGAGGGAAAGCTTCATGCTGCAGATGCGAAGCTTGCAGAGGCCAACCGTAAGAAGTCACAAGCTGACCGGGATTTGGAGGAGGTAGAAACTCGCCAACGTAGGATGGAGAAGGAGAAGCTATATTTTGAGACTGAGTACGGCAATTTTCTTTCTCATTGCTCTACTTTAAATTGTGATATACAGACGATTATATTGTGTTTATTGTTTTGGCACGTGTAGGAGGAAGGCCCGAGAGAAGCAACTAAATGAGCAGGAGGAAGCTCTGCAGGACTGGGAGAAAAAACTTAAAGAAAGTCAGAATAGACTTGTTGATTTGCAGAGATCGGTAAATGACCGAGAGGAGAGAGCAAATGATAACGACAAACTTTGTAAGATAAAACAGGAAGAACTGGAGGAGGCTAAAAAGATAGTGGAGTCCACTAAAATTACTTTGAAAACAAAGGAGGAGCATATTACCAAAAGGCTAAATGAATTACACTCACAAGAAAAGGTAACACCAAGTGACTAAACTTTCCTTATTCTGGCTTTACGCTGAGTAGATGGTAAAATCAAAAGATATATGTTGTTAATTTCCTATTCATTTGCAGGATGCTGACTCAAAGCGCAAGGCTTTGGAAGAAAGAGAGAGGATGTTATCTGAGAGGGAAGAAAAAGCTAGTGCAAGAGAAAAAGTAAGTGTAATACAGTTAGGTTTTGTTCTCTCTATTTTGTTGTTACATTTGCTTGGTGAAGAGCCCAGGTCGAGCATGTTTACCTTAGCAAAATTGACGACATATTAAATATGTAACCTTTGATATTTTATGTTTTCAAGTTTTTTATTTAATTTTATGTGGTGTAGTTTTTCCCCTATATGTAATGTAAGCAACTTACAGGTTTATATGCTTAGCTGATTTGTTTCTTTGTTCAATGTGTTATGCCATTTGCTGACCTCATGAGGTCCAAATTGGCGCACTGGCCACTATCCTGTGTTAGCCTTGTTACTTTATAGCCATCGAGTTTTTCATGCAGATATCCTCTTCTATCCTCATTATGTTTGCCACCAACATTCAAATGTTTTAAACATCTTTGTCAGAAATTTTCGGTGCAGCATGTAATGTGTGCTTCTTTACACTACCAGCTACAGACATTCATGTTTTAAACATCTTTGGTGCAGCATGCAATGTGTACGTCTTTACACATACTTTTTTCAGTGATCTGATCTTGTCAACGAATTCTGTTTCAGATGGGGCTTCAGAAGATTGTCGAGGATCATAAGGTGAAGCTTGATTCAGAAAGACGTGATT
Source organism: Puccinellia tenuiflora (assembly GCA_012064385.1). Taxonomy (NCBI): domain Eukaryota; kingdom Viridiplantae; phylum Streptophyta; class Magnoliopsida; order Poales; family Poaceae; genus Puccinellia; species Puccinellia tenuiflora. The sequence continues at coordinate 72,323 of QRDG01001335.1, forward strand.
TTGTATTACAACTGGAGAGTGAGAGGAAATCTTTTGATGAGAAGATGAAACACAGAGAAGCTGATTTGGTACAGAAGGAAAAGAAGCTAACGTCTAGGGAGGACAAAATTTCTGAAAGTGAGCAAGCGTTAAACGAATGGAAGAAAAAACTGGAAGAACTGCAGAATGACCTTGATACCAAGTCGAAAGCTCTGAAGAAGTGGGACGAGTCACTGAAAACTGAAGAGAAGAAATTATCAGAAGAAAAGCGGCAATTGGATCGTGAACGAAAACAGACTGAGATGTATAAATCGGATCTTGAAAGTGTGAAGGCCACAATAGAAGCTGAGAAGAAGAAAATCATAGAAGAGCAAAACAATTTGAGAGTTACAGAGGAAGAGAGGCAAGAGCATAGCATGCTGACAGCACAACTGAAGAAGGAGATTGATGAGTACAGAATGCGAAGCAACTCCCTCTCCGAGGAAACAGAAGATTTGAGGAAGCAGCGGCAGAAATTTGAAGAAGAGTGGGAGCAGCTTGATGAGAAAAGAGCTCGGCTAGAAGAGGAGGCAAAGATGCTCAAGAATGAAAAAACAAATCTAGAAAGGTGGCGTGACAATGAAGAGAAGAGATTCAAGGATGCACAGGATGAAATGGATGCAAAATACAAGGAGCGGCAGGAGAATCTTACACTCAAGGAACAAGCTTTGTTGGATGATATAAACCACCAACGTGAGGAGATTGATGAATTTCTGAAGAAAGAACGTGGTAATGTTGAGCGTGATTTGCAGCTCCGTCGGCATGAACTGGAGATGGAGATGGAGAACAGAGTAGCAAAGAAAGAGAAGGAACTGGAAGAGAAGCAGAATGAGTTAAATAAGAAAAGGGATTTTGTAGAAGATCAACTAAAGCATGCTATTGATTTGAATGAGTCCAAGATTCAGAAGATAATATTGGAGAAACAACAGTTCCAGAGGGAAAGAGAAGTCCTAGAGGAGGAGAAGCAAAAATTGGAAACCGACAAGGCAGATATTAGAAGAGACATTGATAGTCTTAATGCACTCAGCAAGAGTCTGAAAGATCGTCGAGAAGCATACAACAGGGACATGAAAAACCTCATCGATATGTTTGAAAAGTACAAGGTGTGCAAAAGCTGCGGGGTTTCGATTTTTGAGGGCTTTGGTGATCTGTCTCTTACGGACAACGTTGATATCGACTACCCAAGTTTGGCTGTTGCGGGAGATGACCGTTCCCCGAAAACTGATACCTTGGCTGAAGAAACAGGAATGCTTGTTAATTCTTCAGCTGGCCGTTTCTCATTATTGCAGAAGTGCTCGAGGCTTTTCAAGTTTTCTCCTAGTAAAAAAGCTGAGCAATCATCAGAACAGGAAGCAGAAAGAAACATTCCTTTTGGTGCAAGACTAGAGGAAGCATCACCGAGTGAAGATTACGAGCCAACTCCTGTCTATCAGGTTGCAAATAATTCTTTTGATGCCGAGGATCCCCCTGTTGACACTGGAGCAAGGGGGAATGAAGAATCTGAAAGGCTTGATATAGCAGATGATGTCCAGATGGAGTCTTCTGTTGGAGTCACAGATAATTGTATAGATACTCAGTCATTTGGTGGCGCCAATGACATGGCAGTTGATACAACAATTGCCTCTGTAGACCAAAATGGAAAGGACTCAACAGCCCCCCCTGAAGAAGATTTGCAACCTGAAACATCTAAGCAAGGACGGCGCCAACCAAATCGGAAGGGTAGACCAAGAGGTGTGAAGAGGACAAATTCTGTTCGTTCTGTAGTTGAAGATGCTAAAGCAATACTTGGTGAGGATTTTGATGAAAAGAATGATGATCAGGAAGATTCAGTTACTGTTGGTGGCACAAGGAAGCGGCGCCTTGCTGGAGTCGCAATTAGTGAGCAAGATGAAGAAGGCAGCGAAGCACAGTCTGAAAGTGTTTCAGTTGGTGGGCAGCGTCGCAAGAGGCGGCAAACATCGACACAAGTCCCAGGTGAAAAACGCTACAACTTGAGGCGCACTACAGTGTAAGTTATATTGACCCCCCCTATTTCCTTTTTGCTCTGGGTTGTCTTCCCTTGGGTTTATTGAATTGTGGAGTAAATAAATATTGGTTCTTTGCATTGGAGAAGTGCGGCGGCAACAGCAGCTCCAACCGATAAAAAGAAAGCTGCAAAGACAGGAAAAAAGCAGACAGTAGAAGCTACCGCCGATGACACAGAAGGAACCTCAAAAGTCGAGGAACCTGCTGCTGTTAGCAACTTGAGGGCCTCTGAATCAGCTGATGGTGCATCACAATTGCAGGAGTTCTCCCAGGTACAACTCTTGTGCTTCCTGTGCTATCCTACATTCATGAGGCGCCTGGGTTCCTTCCGTTATCTTCTTTTGTTGTGTGGTGCCAATATCAACGACCTAAAACATTTTCTTGATTTTAGGCTGAAACTGTTGATGCCCATGCTCCTGCTGGTGAGGAGTATGGTGATGTTGTCGATGGCCATGATGCGATGCCTAGGACACCATCAGGAAGTGATCTTGCTGCGGAAGATGACGAGGAGGACGACGATGATGATTCAGAGAGGCGAAACAGATCCATCGGGAAAACGCTATGGTCTTTCTTCACGACATAACAGGAGTTGCAGATGGTTTTCCCTGATTAGGTTGTTTCTAGTGTTTTGGATTCGTAATATGCCATTCTTGGAACTCACTCTACTCTAGGTTGTGCGTGCTTTGGTGATATGATGTATTAGTAGGTTTTCCACTCAACAATTATCATGTCGTGTCATGTAATTGAAATAGTATATCTGTAGTAGACAGACAGACAGCAGACAGAGGGAGAGACATAGTTTGAATGGCGCTCACAGAATTTAGCTGATGGCCATTTGTACTCTAAAGGCAGCGATGCCTGTAACAGTCGAGAGTTGAGGTTTGTAACTGTTGTTCCTTATTCCGGATTACCTGGTTGACCTTATTATAGTCATTCATCACGGGGTGTTAGGTGTCGTGTCTTGTGTGCCTCGGGGTGATTTCATATGAAGAAGAAAGCAATCATATGTGTTGAGCTTGATTGCACGGTGTAGTTTGTTTGGAGAAGTTCCACAATACAAGCTAACTTGTTAAAAAGGATTTATATTATGGAACGGAGGAGTAGTTGTTTAAGCTGGTGAGTTGCTGCTGCTTGGGATGTGCGAGTTTGCCGACGCGGCTAAGGTGATGTTGATGTCTTTCTTTGCCTTTGTCTCTAAGGCACGACCCATCTGTTTTTGCTTTCTCCAGGATCGAGACCAAACTATTCTTGTTTCGATTTGTTTCCAGTGGATGGCACGCACCTGTAATCCTGTATTATGCTACTTCTATTGGAACTCGCTGAAATTGCATAGCAATGAGTTGGCCTTCTAGCTTACGTTGCACATTTTTTATTTATTTTTGCATATAATCATCAAATAATCGTACAGTACTAAATAGTCAAGTCACACCTGCCGTTCTTCTCCAGCAGCAAAGAGGCCAAGTGAGAGACGACGCGGCCAAGCCAACGCCAACGCTAACCCCACGGGACCCTATATCATCGATTCCCATCATATTATTACTTCGCCGACTGACCAGAAGAAACCCGAGATCAACAGAATCCCCGAACAACTCCGTCCGCCGATGCGTGGGGAAGCGCCAGCAGCAGACGCCGAGGCGGGGGACCCGCGCTCGCCGGAGCCCCACGACCTCTCCGACGACTCCGACTACGCCCTCGCCGCGTCCGTGCCCGCCTCCGTCCACGCGGTAATCTCCCCGCTCTTCCGATCAGTCCTAGCGCGCGCGATTTGGGTGGGGGCAGAGCGGCCAAGGAATCCCTCGATTAGGTCGCTGGTTTTGTTCCGTCCCGCGGGGGGATTTGGGGCTCGGTTTTGCACCTGATGCTTCTGCCCCTCTTTTTGGTTGAACTGATTCCGTTTTTGGTGGTCCAAGGCGATGCGGACCGACATGGCGGACCTGGGGTCGGAGGAGACGGCGAGGATGGATGTCATGTACGAGAAGGAGCGCGTCACCATCCACCCCACGCAGTACGGCTCCGGCAGGATCAGCGGGAAGCTGCGCCTCTACTTGCAGCTCGGCTCCCTCTTCCTGGTGAGCCTAATATCCACATCATAATCAGTTATGAATAGTCACGTTGTGTCGTATTTACATCATAAGGCTGGAAATTACTACCAGAACTCATACATCAGCCGAATTGTCACTGTTTAACTGCTGTGAGGAACCATGAGCCTTTGTGGCTCTTCTAGGATGTCCAGTGCGCAGCGGCTCATTATTGTATCTTCTGTTATCATTCGTATGATAATGTTCGAGAGCATCCTAGTATTTCTGCTTTATGTTTCCACTTTGTATGCTGGATATTAGACTTGAATAGATTGTCGCTAGTTGCTACCTGAATACAGATTTGTCGGTCATGTGTGCTACTCCTAACTTGCACAATTATTTCTCCTTCTGCTAACGTTTCGTCTGATATGTTTGGCAGAGCTGGGAGCCAAATGAGGGGGTTAACAGTTTCTCAACCAGCTCAGTCACTGCAGAAATAGAAAAATGTAGGAAACTATAGTTTGTTTTCTTCAGTAACACTAAATTTGGCAAATGGAGCATATCAGCAATGGTGCATGACTCTTTACATACTTGGTTCTGTGCAGATAGAAACTTGTACTCCATTCAGGCATTGCCTCTGAGTGACGTGCGCTTCATCCGTAGGCACACCCCTACTTTTGGATTGGAGTACATAATCATTGTTCTCTCATCAGGTGAAACGTTTTTCTTGGTGTTTGATCCTCTTTATCTTGACGGTCCGATTATTAATTTCCGAATGCTGTATTGTTTTTGCACCTACCTTTCTGCTTCTGCCAGCTAAATAAAGTCATTAAATAAACAAACTGACAGAAAAATTAGAATGTGGCATCTGTCTTATTTATCTTGTCTCTCAACTTTTGCAGGCTTGGCTTTTCCTCCTTTCTATTTCTACAATGGTGGAATTCGTGAATTGTTCTCAACACTGAAGCAGCATGTCTTCATTATCAGGTTTTCCTTCTTGGGCTTAATGGTGGAATTCGTGAATTGTTCTGAAAAAACTGATATATGTCGTTATGGACAAATCATAATGCATTAAGGGTACCAACTATATGCTTAACTACAGTTTCTCAATGCATGTCTTGCTTTCCTCCTGCTGTATATGATAGCATCTTAATGCCACATGAATCTACATGGGCGAGATAACTCTTGACTGTTGACCTTGCAATCTACTCAACTAAAGCTTGATGTTCTTGCAATCTACTCGACTAGAGCTTGATTGTGAATCTTAAATATCAACTCATCCTATTGAAATGTAATTGAATGAAGCATAAGACCGACCACAAGGGGTCAAAGTCCATGTCTCCATGATGATTAAAATGCCAGTTACAAATGCTATTTGACTTCTCTTTGCGATATCTGTGAAAGAATATATTCTTTTTCCTGCTTGTGATTCGAATGTCTTCTCTTATGTTGTAAGGTCGGATGATGATCCTAATGTATTTCTCGTCAATGACTTTGAAGATCCTCTTCAGGTGTGTTATTCCACTGTAGTTTCTTGAATCGAGCAAACAATTCTCTGTTGATAATTTGGAATTTTGTTGTTCTATTGGTAGTTTACTTTATCTTACTTAAAATACCTGGTACCCTCAATAGCACGTTTTGTATTCTTTGGCTCCCTTCTTTCTTTCCTGCAGCAACTGTTGACCTTGTGAATCTCGTAAGTTCTAACTTAAGTCCTCCAGTAGCAGACTTCTGTAAAGTAACCTAGACTTTGTTGTTAATTTTTTGATCTGAACAAGGTGTTGCCCAAATTGAACTTACAGTGATTACTGATGCATGATTTACACAGGTGCCTTGTAGAAAATCCTTAATCCAACTCTTTTGATGCCTTTGTAGAAAAGCCTGTCATCTCTGGAGCTTCCAGGGGTTGCCTCTGTGGCAAATGCCATGTCACGACAGAATTCGCTCAGCTTCATTGGTTCAGTTAGTGAAGCTAGACATGGAGATGGTGCTAAACATGAGGGTCCTTCAAGCATGTATGAATATGGATCAAAGCAAAAGCACAAATCAAACGATCCAGGCCGTGAAATTTCATTTCAAGTTTTGGAGAAATTCTCACTGGTTACAAAATTTGCCCGCGAGACAACATCAAGCCTCTTTCGAGAAAATCACAGTAGTGGTTCTCCTGCTTATGGACGGCAAAAACAACATGATGTTTTGGACAACAGAGAAAGTGCTAAGTACAAAGATCAGCAAATAACGCCGGACAATGCTTCTTTGCCCTCAGACTCAGTAGAGGTAACATATGTTGCATAATATTTGTTTTTGTATCCATTCAGGCACCGCAAACTGAAGCACTTGCTATACATCTTCTTGAACCAGTTGCTTACCAGCTGTGGACACACCTTTCAGTGATGTTTAAATAGAACTGGCATTTACTTCAAAACGTCAATTAGAATCAAGGCCACTTCTACTGAGCAGAAAACTGAAGCCGCGCATTATTTTTTCTGACATTTGCTCCAGTTTGTAACATAATCTGCCAACTCAGCATCAGTCATCAGAGGCTGTATTAACTGTAGCTTCTGTGTATTATTGAACCCAAATTCGCTAATGGCTAGTTGAATTAGAATTGAAAACACAATTTAAACAAAAACTAGAAAAAAAGATGTACTTTGTTTCTTGATCTGATATTTGATGACGTAATTTTGAACCTTCTTAACCTTGCATGGTTATGAACTATTGAACTGTGCATATTTTATTTTCTGTAACATCAGTTTCCTTACTCTTTTGATAGTCTGATGAGTTACTGCTAGTGTGGGGAAAAAAGAGAGGCAGCCCATTAAGTGTTGAAGAGGTAAACAGTTCTTGGATGTTTGATATATTTTATCGAGCACTTTATTTAACGATATATACATGTTTCCTTCAATTCCATGTTACACATATTCTGCTGACAAAGCAGCTGTAATTGTTGCTAGTTCCGTAACCGAGTTCGCATAATACATCTCTTCTGTATGTTGTGTAACTAAACAATGGGACGAGTCCAGCATTAGATTTATAGTGTGTTCATCATCATAAAGTATTATGGTCATCATGACAACCAAGTACAGTTAAATCATGGGATCTATAATACTAAGTTGGAAATATGCATTCCCCAGATTCGCCTAGTCTCAGGCTCAGACTCTAGGAACCATCATGTTCAATTTTGGTTTTTGGCCTTGTCGCCTTGATGTCAAGGAATCTGTAAGAAGTTCTAATGGTAATGGGGGTGTTGTCCCATAAGTTCCAAAACCTTAGTCTTCCTGGCTGGCCTACTAACCTTTGTATCAGATATCGAAACCTTCAATATGAACAACACCGTTCCCAGCTGACCAGTACCCCTCTTCTCCAGTGCAAACCCCTAGATATCCTTCATAATGTCGCAAACAAAGCTGCACTATGCTGGACACGTTACCATGAGTTAAAAGGATCACTTTACCAAAAGCTAGTCTGATTTTGTTCCAGTCACTAAGAACTGTGTGAGTTTATACTGAACATCATGTTCTTAGTTCCATGGATCTTCATCCCCTTCCATCAATTCTTATTCCTCCGTTGATCATGTTGTCAATACCTTCCTATTTCCTCTGAATCCTTACATTGTTTGGTTAAATATCTTTGGACAGTGGAGAGCTTTCTTAGACCCTGAAGGTAGAATTATGGATTCAAAGGCACTGAGGAAAAAGATTTTCTATGGGGGAGTTGATCATGCTCTGCGAAAAGAGGTTCTATACTTAACCCCTGATTTGCGATAATTATTTAGCAAGGGAATCTTATGCATATATACTAATACTGAACATGTAGATCTGGAAATTCTTGTTGGGGTATCATGAATATGATTCAACACAAGCTGAGAGGGAATACCTTGCTGCCATGAAACGAGAAGAATATGAAGCCATAAAATCCCAATGGAAGGTTAGTCAAGGTTCATAAGTTTAATTTTCTGCAAGTAATTGTGCCCAAGGCTGTTCTTTACCTGCATAAATTATGAATGTTGGCCAGGACATATTCCCTTGCACTATGTTGCAGGTATTTTATGACTCTGATTTATTGTATGGTTTTGTTTGAGTTCTGAATAGACTCACTGATGCGCTAAACACAGATATGTTATGATGTACTTTTATTTTATGGTTTTGAATAGACTTATTGATGCTTTATTGCTTATGTGGCATTTGGTTGGGTGGGTGGGGTGGGGTGGGGAGGGGTCGTTTAAACTTATGATCAACTACTAGGGGTTTGTGGACATATCAGATATGCACTACCTATATTGTATTGTACAAGATGAATCCCCAGCACCATAGAGACTGCTGGGTAGCAGGTTTTTTGTGATACAGGTCTGCCAAATGTTAATTGCAGTTACAGAGTGGACATAGTGTTTTGACTTATGGGGAAGACTGAACACATATTGTTCTCCTAGGCTTCTGGCCTGCCAGGCATTTCTGGGTTTGATGGTTAGGAAAATGGTGGGATTTTAACCTTTGGACAAATTTTCTGGGCGTGGTTTTCTCCATTGGCTGGTTATGTTTGTAAAGCATACTGTATATTGCATAGGTAGCACCCTATTGAAAGTATTGTTAGGTCACTTTCAGCTGTTTTGACTTGATCATATACAACACTTAGGCCCAGTTCTTTTGAGCTTCGGCTTGTGCATAAGCCACCCTGAGTAGAGCTGTCCAGAGAAGCAGCTGTGGATTTAAGCCAGTCAGAAAATGCAGTCCAGTTCTTTTGGGCTTCTGCTGTTCTGGTTTATTTTCTAAGTTGAATGATGAAAAGTCTGTAATGCCCTTGTAAAGCCCTATTATTTTTAGTCTACATTATCTAGTTTTCTACTGAAGTATGTGGCAAATTGTACCGTGTACACACTGTACATGCCCTGAGTGAGCATTTTTTCATTAGCAACAGCAAGCAGCATCGCGCTAGCATCATCGGCAAGTAATACACACATGAGGCTATCATTAGCAACAGCAGTACACAGCTACACACTCATTCCGGCAGCAAGCAGCAGTTCATCGGCAACCACCTCGGACAGGCAGGGTGTGGACGGCAGACAGCCAGAAACAGACGGACGATGCGGACGCGGACGGCGGCGGAGACAGGCGACGGAGCAGAGCAAGGGGAGCAAGCATCAGCGACGGGGAGAGAACGTGGACAGACGGTAGCTGTCGCGAGGGCCGCGTGCTGCTCGTCTGGAGGCCGGTGGCGCCGCCCACCAAGGCAAAATCTACAGGCAGCCAGGCCGGAGTTGCTCCTGGCGGCGGCGCCAGAGCAGTCCTTGAGCTGCTGCCGCACTCGAGGTCACCTCCAGCCGGGGCTGGGAGAGGTGCTTCGGGCGGGTCGGGGACGACGAGATGCGGGGCGGCGGGCGGCTCGGGGTCAGACGCGGCGAGTGCGGCGGGCGGCGGCGGCGGGCGAGCGGCCGAGGAACCCTAGCTAGCTCCACTGCTCGTTCCGCTCGGGAGGAGAAGAAATGAGGAGACAGAGAAAAAGAAAAGAGAAAAGGTTCGGTCGGGAGGAGACGAAAGAAAAGAAATGACCGAGCGGTGGCACTTTGCTGTAAATACGCTGTCCAACAGGGGCAAATCAAAAAAACGATTCGTTTTACTAGTGGAAGCCGCGGGCGGTTGCGGGAAGGAGGGGTACCCCAGCTTTTTTCGACTGTGAAGGATTCGTTGAAGCCGGCTGTCCCAGGAAGCGCCTAAAAATCCAGTTCTTTTGGGCTTCAGCTTTTTTTCACCTACAAGCTGTTGAGAAGCTCCAAAAGAACTGGGCCTTAGATTAGGGCATACGCCAATCTCCATTTTACATAAATAGTTGTGATTGTTCTTATACCTTTGGCATTTGCAGAGTATCTCAGCCACACAAGCTAAAAGGTTCACCAAGTTTAGGGAAAGAAAAGGCCTTATTGACAAAGACGTGGTAAGGATAAGTTTCCTCTTGTTCTTTCCACTGGCCGTTTTCTTGTTTATAGTTCTGTACTATTTTCACCATTTTCAGTTACATTTTGATGTTTTTTTTGGTATGAAGGTGAGAACAGATAGATCTGTTCCCTACTATGAAGGAGATGATAATCGCAATGTTGTAGTTCTACGTGACATCTTGTTGACATATTCCTTCTATAATTTTGACCTTGGTTATTGTCAAGTAAGTGTTCCCTTACATATAGCCCTGCATTGCACGCATGTGATGGAACTGTGTGGCATTTGACTGAAGTGTCCACTAGCTGTCTTCGACGACTAATTATTAGTTACCATCTCTTGGTGTAATGCTTGAACATACTCAATTCTCATGCTTGTCTAAGAAAACGACATCAGAGATAGATAGTAATTTACTTAATATTCATTTGTTTATATACTTTCAGTTTTAGATCTAATAGTTTAAATACAAGTATTGAGAGAGTTAGACATGCCATCATACATCTATAGGTGTGAAAATTTCTTGGACATTTGTCAATATTTTCGCTGTGTTGACACGTATAGGGGCTTCATGTTGGTACATTGTCTGTTTGGTAATTGATGCTTGATAGTGTATACTAACCAGTGAGTATTTATGTTATTAACTTGTAAATCTATACAATTTTATTAACTAACTATTTGGGATACAAAGTTGAACTTCAAACCTTACCTGAACTTATAATTTTTTATGACGCCCATGCAGTTTTGCTTGTCTTGCTGGAATATAACATCATATATGATCTGTCTTCCAGGGAATGAGTGATTTTCTGGCACCTATACTTTATGTCATGGAAGATGAGTCTGAATCATTTTGGTCCTTTGCTTCCTTGATGGAACGACTAGGAGGCAATTTTAATCGAGATCAGAATGGCATGCATGCTCAACTACTTGGATTATCCAAGGTATGTATACTCTTGACTATCCATTCACCATGCTATCTGTAGAGCAGTTAAGTATCTATTGGAATAGTTTTGTTGGCGTATCTAGTGCAAATCAAGGAAAACAACTTGGCTTTGGGCATACTTGTGGTTTGTGTTCATTAATCTTATATATATGATTCTCTCAGTTCCTTTGTCAAATGGAAAGGCTTTAAAGATCTTCAACTTTGTAAGATGCTGCCTTACAATGTATTGATTTGCATAGCTATCTATCCCATAGTATTGTCTTCTAGTCCTACCATGTTGTGGTTATTCATTATACAGTTGTCTTTGATGAATTATGTTCAGCTTTGTGCTTACAGTAACTAGTTGTATTAATTTCTTATGTTTTTTTAATCTAATATGAATATTGCAACATACTGAGTTTGTGTTCTTTTCTACCTCATAGCTAGTGGAGCTTCTTGATCCTTCACTGCATAACTATTTTAGGCAGAACGACTGTCTAAACTACTTCTTCTGTTTCCGCTGGGTTCTTATACAATTCAAAAGGTAACATTTTTGTTTATTTTTGAAATTGCAATGTTTGCATCTTACACACTTGGATTTATTGGAGAGAGCTATTTGTTATACAAATGTTACATATCAGTTTAGCTTCCATCTTCAACTTCTCGCACTGCATTCTAGGTTCTGAGAGCCATATTTGAATTTAACCCATCAATTTTACTGCAATCGAGATAATGAAGAAAACAAGTGTTCTTCAGTAGCCAAATTAAGGGCATCTAAATTATGTCAAACGTTCTCCAGAAGATGAAGCCATACGTTGCTTCAAGGTTAGATGCACATGGTCTGGTTTGGCCCAGGAAAAGCTAGGGTCCAGTAAGGACAGACTATTATGACCCGAGGGTTGACCCGTGCCAGTGCTCTAGGTCAGCAGCTTCCTCCATTGCTACTCTGTTTCTTCGGCCAGTACTGGCGACAAACACCTGTGCTCCATCTACGGCACGTGTGACTCTCAGCTGGCTCGATCCCAACCTTGTCCAGCAAGCCCTCGTTGATACCAGGCTCTAGTTCCCTCTGCTGGAAACTTGGCATCGAGCTCGGAAAATATCTATCACTCTGCACAACCATTGGCAAAACTCTGTGCTAGTGTCTGCGAGTCCGTGTTTGTGCAACGCAAGGTTCTTTGACGCTGAAAAATTGGTGTGCTAGGCTGTTAGCTATATTAATTGCACAGTCCATGCAGTTTAAATTTCAACAAGCAGTTTGTAGCTCTATGCTATGGGATTTGGATGAGATAGGTTTTGGATTCAGAGTTGTTTCCTTGATCTGCTTACAACTATAACAGCAGCAGACAATTGGTTTTTCTAGGGACAGCAGACAGTCGAGCAGCCACATTTAATCAGGGCCGAACCTAGGAACCTAAACCCTAACAGCAGATGAGATCTACAGTTTTTAGTTAAAAAAACAAGTAGAGCTTTATTGGTTTGTAGACTAGCACCTTGTTAGTGTACGGCTCTCATTCCAGCAATTGGTCAATTCCATCAGTCATTTTAAAAAGGAAAAAAAGAGAGCAATCAGCCGTGCCATGGAAAAAAAGAATCCCATCAATCATGTTATCATGATGATAGTTAATTTGAGAGTTTCAAAACTAAGTTTGTTTAAATCCTAGGTTTGTACTGGTGAGTTGGCCCTACCTGAGTCCAGACGTGGTTTAGTCGACTTGACAGTCGGGGTATATTTGGTTCTTTTGTGTAACATTGCTTAGCAGAGTTAACGGAAGAGTTGCACATGAGGGGAGAACAAAGTTAGTTCTCCTTTAGTGAGGATTTGAGATTTGAGAACTGGGCGTCAACCAGTTGGTAGTGGCAGCAGGTGTGCGCCCAGCCCGCCAGGGTTCGAGTCCCCGGGACTCCCCTGGTGCTCATGGTTGTTTGTTCTTACAAACAAAATCAACAGGGTCTTGTACCTTTTGGTCTAATTTTTTTTAAGCGAGGATTTCCTTGCTCACAAATAAATGCTACTCCCTCCGTATCAAAATATAAGATGTTTTAGCATTTGGCTTTCCATCCGTATCTAGACATGTTTTAGTGCAAGGTTCACATGAATCTTGCACTAAAACATGTCTAGATACGGATGGAAAGTCAAATTCTAAAACATCTTATATTTTGATACGGAGGGAGTACCTAACAATCCAAACATGCCTATGAATTTTTATATTTGGCTACTGCAGTAAAGTTATTGCATATTCTACAAGTTGTTACTGACCTAGAATCTTATTAAATTATTTTGGTTGAATTGAAAAAAAGAACATTTTGGTTGACTAATTGCACAAGAGTTACATTTATTCAGTAAGTTCTATGACAGTACATTCATTAAATTGAAGAAAATGCAGTTAGCAGTCATTCGCTGTCTCTTCTCACTTCCAAGTCACCAAATTTCGTATGGCTTGCAGGGAGTTCAGTTTTGATCAGATCATGCTCCTGTGGGAAGTAATATGGACTCAGTATTTGTCAGAACACTTCCACCTGTACTTGTGCGTCGGTATCCTGAAGAGGTACCGTCTGCGGATAATTGGAGAAGAGATGGACTTCGACACCCTTCTCAAGTTCATCAATGAGCTCAGTGGTCAGATCAATATTGACCGGGCTATTCAGGACGCCGAGGCATTGTGTACTATTGCAGGTGAGGAGGGGGCCGCTTGCATTCCACCTGGAACACCGCCTTCTATGCCCATTGAGACCGACGGGGGTCTGTACTTGCAAGAAGATGATGTCTTGTGAGACACTAGCGTAACGTCACCTTACACAAGCTTTGGAAATACTATGAAATGTTATTGTTGTATATATGTACCTCGACTCCTATGAACATGTAGCTGGGACTGAACTGCTTTTGTTTATTGGAAATGTTCTCTTTATTGCTTCATCGCCTATTTCTGTCACCTAAAACTTCAGTGCCGATCAACTGGCAGGCTCAGTAGGACCCTTTTCATGCGTTCATTTTTATGGCTTTTCAAGGTAAATTTAGACCGAGAATCAGATCTTAAACAAAATCAACTCTGACGGAGAACTATGTAACCGAAGTTTCAAAACTTTATCTCTAAAAAGATGTGACACAAACAATTCTAGCTCTGGTGGTACAAGACTGAAAACCCCCTATTGGCTGACGCCTGGCCCTAGCGGAACACCTGGTTGACCAACCCGTAGTCTTGGTGAGGATGTGCTGTGAATTTATTCCGAATATCTCATGACATGATCAACCATGTCATGGCCTTCCTATGGTTTGCGGTATCATGCACAGTGCTCATCCACTATTTCTTCGCCCTACCGGAACCTTGCTATACTTCTGTGTAACGGTAAAATATCCCCAAGTCATCCCTCAACAGTACTCTATGAATTGCGCAATTACATTGGGAAAGGTAGGCGGGATACATTGGTACAAATACAGCCACTGAATTTCCGTTACTGGAAACCTGTCTCTTTTCTTCAGCCCCTGCAATGGGGAAGGATCACACATGTAACACGTTGATACAAAGTTCAGTTGTGTAAATCAGTTTTTTTTTTTTATCTGCGATCTCGGTAGCCTGTCAACATTCTCCACAAACTTGCCGAGTTGATTAGACAAGAATGCTGAAGCTTGTGACTTACTATTAAATGTCTTGTGGACGAAGAGTCCATGTATTTTCAGTTTCACATACGTTTCTATTGGTTGACATAGATGAATTGCGTTTGAAAAAGATTTATTACTCCAATAATTTTACTTAGAATTGAAGGAAATGCGACCAGCATCGGCACTCTCTTCTAAGTTCAAACTCATCCAAGTTTCTTATGGATTATAGGGAGTTCAGTTTCACCAGACCATGTTCTTGTTGGAAGTTTCATGAATTCGCTGACTTGTTAGAACACTATTACATGTAGTGAGCATAGATCCCTATCTTGATAAGGTACTACGTGTATAATTGGGAAAGCGATGGACGTCGACATCCTCAGTCCATCAATGTCTCAATTACCAGATCAATATTGGGTTATTGACCATGTTATGGACAACGACGCATTATGTATTGTTACAGGTTACGAGACCACTTGTACTCCGCCTAGGACCTCGCCTTCTATGCCCTCTGCAACCGACGGTGGCCAACACTAGATGACATCTTATGAGAATGTGATGATGTCGTATTTCTAGAAGGATGACAAATTGTGAGGTATGTGGTTGTATATGTATACCTAAATTCTCTGAATCAATAGCCTACAATACATTATTTTTGCTTAATTGAAATGGCTTCTCTATCAAATGCTTGTTTTTTTTTTTGAAATTTATTGTTTATGGGCGGTCATGAGTATCTTGCGCAATCCAGGTTTGTGACAATGGTTTGTTCATTTTTCAAGCGTACTTGGACCTGATACCAACTATCTACCATTTTGGTGGGGACATTGTCACTAAAATTTAGACACATATGCCATAACATTTTGAGACTACTTATGTATTCCCAAATACATTTAGTAGGACTAGAACACGTAAACATGATATCCTTAGTAAAATTTTGAGGCAAACTTCATAACTTTCAAATACGGTATTTTTATCCTCGTGTAGCGAGGCGTGCTATCAGGGAGGCGCAACAACCTAATTTTATGAGGAGGAGGAGCGTGTGGTGGCTACATAGTTCATATTTTTGTAACATATATGCAAAGATAATTGCAAACATTTAGTAAATTTATTTTTATAAATTCGCTGACGTTCTTAAATTGCAAAAATAGTAATTACGCTTAGGCAAAGTTTACAACTATATTTTATTGGTTACACTTAGCAAAATTAACATCATTTTTTACTTCTTTATAACTTATTCTGTCAATATTATATATGTTCAGCCTTATATTATGCTTGGTCGTGTTTCTGCTATGTCGTGTTGGACGGTAATTAATATCACTTTTTTTCGTTTTTTATTTCTTCTGATTGCTCCCTCGTCTCGTACAGATGGTTCTTAATCAAGTTTATTTGGAGCTAGGCTACGTCTGTGTCAGGCTGCACCGTCCACATCTGTGAGAGGTAAGTGGATGGACATGTCAATTATTAAGTTATAGTCTTGATGCTTTACCTTACCTCTTTCTTGGTCTGATCTGCTGCAGGTTTCCCCGCCGCGCATAGTCGGTCCGTCTGACACTACCAAGCGGCCGCGGCATGTAATTGTTCTTCAAGTACTCGTATCAGCTAGGCACCCTTTCCAGTATGTTGTTCCAGTATCTATTCTAAAATTTACGTTTTTCTATTACACATAGAAAAATTAAACACATTTTATACTTCTTTATAACTTATTCTATCAATATACTACTCTGTCATTACAAATATACTCTACTGAATTTTATGCGCCTCTTGAAAGAAAATCGCAATAGTTGTTTCTTTTCAAAACATTGCCCCGTGGAAAGTCCCCTTTAAACCGAATTCTCCTAGCCAAAGTATATTTAAAAATGATACCAGAGTGGGAGAGATCCATTGGCATTTTATTATAGAAGATACGCAAAAATGCCTGCTGGGCTGGAGCACTAGAAAACAGTCTACCACTAAGCTAGCACTCGGTTTGTGGAAAATATAGAGAGAATCATTTGCATTTCTTAACATATTAGTTATGTTGCTTTGATGATTTTTTATACTACTGTATTAGTTGTTCCTTTTTGTATACTTAAATATCTTGACAAAGATCTCTAAAACGTAGAGTCTATCAAATATCTTGATAGAGGTTTCTGGAATAACTAAATTTTCTATCTTAGATGTAACAAAGTAGCAAATTCTAGAATTTATGAGATACAAGGCTGTCCACGGATCCCTGACATCAATTGATGTTTATAGGTTCGTTCGTGGTAAAATGTGTGTCCTTTTATGTTCTGGCCTGCATCGCTTGTATGAGTGTGCAACTGAATTTGTGTGTCTAGTTTTTTCTTCCTTTGATCCAGTCGGCATAAAATGGCAATCTCAAAAAGGGATAGTGATTTACACCTCCCTCCACAGCCTAACTCAGCTTAACACCAACTCAACTCATTTTACATGTTGATTTGGAAAACCATAAATCTTTCAGAAGTTATAGAGACACTACTACTCTTACATATTGGTTGACTTCATTACGACAAAATGAATTACGGTTCATACAACAAGTGAAACGGGAGCAAAAAAGAGAGAGAGAGAAGCTTCACTCGATCTTCTTCCACTACTTGTCCTGCAGAAGTTGCGAGTAGGCTAGGAGGAGCGCAAAGTCAGACATGGTGGTGACTAAATTCCTGACACTAGAGTGGTCGGCCACCACAGTATGCTGCCCTTCTGCAATCCTGAAGTATCTCGCTGTTTTGTCAAGTGTCAACCCAGACAGCCGATGAGGCAGGGACAAGTTTTAAGCGTGACAATGATGCGATCAATAGTTTGAGCGCGGAACATCTCAGCCGTCGGTTGGCGCATGGCCAGTCTGGCCTTTTCATTAACAGCTTTTTTAGAGACTTTTCATTAACAGCTTTAAGATGCAATGGCCCAACCAACAACCTCGGCGTACTCATTAGCGTTCCATTGGGCCATGTCAAGCTAGACATCTGCCATAGCCTCTTTGCCTGGCTAGACATCGGTCCATGCCTTTGCCGGCAAAGGCGCACCTGGTCCATGCCTTTGCCGGCATGTGGATGAAAGAAAAATGGTAAAGAAGAAGGGAAACAATCGATAGCTGCATGTTAATCCCTACTGGCCTAATGGCTAATGATGAAAGATTAGTGGATTTATTGCTTTGGGAACATGAAAACGATTTTCTTGGTCGTTTCTAGGTGTGCTAAGCTTCAGGAAGAAATAATGGACCAGGCCCGCTCGTGGTCTTCATTTAGTGGAAGAAATAGTCAGATAAAGCACTCTGATTGACTTGAAGTGCCAAGTCGGACGTACACAACCTAAACATGTCATATTCATGGTATTAATCATTCAAAACGGAATTTCCCATAAAATAACTGATGTGATTTGCATTAGATTAAGCCTCGCTGGTGATATACTGATACTTCGTGAAGTTTATGTTTGTAGGATTTTGTGCCCGATTCTCCTCCAACGAGGATGCATGATTGTACCAACAATTCAAACGCTGGGATACATTTTTGTGTTTGTGATCCTCTCAACTCAACCTCTTTACGTGTATGAATATACTTTTCAACAAGATTACCTTTCTAGTATGCATGCTTAGGCCTTAGGGTTGTTGGAGGCAAGGAGTAGAAAATAACTTGTTAAAATTAACCTTTTTAGTTCAAGTTGTTGCAGTAGCATATTCACCCTCCCTCTATTGGTCAATATTTCAAGAGGTACCAGATCAAGGTCACGTTGCTTTGGTTTTACCGCATAAGGTGAAGACATGTCGACCATCACTAGTTATCATTGTAGAGGTTCATATTTTATGGTTATAATTATGCCAGTTTCAAACATAACATGATAATACATTTTATCACTTTTAATTATCTTGTTTGTTTTGTTGTTTTAAGGGGCTACCGAGTCATTGATGAGGTAAATCCCACCACCGTGGACGGCAGAGCTCAAGGTAATACACCTCAGTGCTCAAGCTTGTGACTTACTATTCAATGCCCTGTGGACGAAGAGTGCATGTATTTTCAATTTTCATGGTATTTCCTATTAGTGACATAGATGAATTGCAATAGAAATAAATTTATTACTCCAAACTATGTATGCAAAATTGAAGGAAATGCGATCAGCAGTGCCATGAAGACGCTCTTCTAATTAAGTTCAAAGGCATCCAAGTTTCTTATGGATTATAGGGTGTTCAGTTTTATCAGTCCATGTTCTTCTTGGAAGTTTCATGAATTCGGTAACTTGTTAAAACATTGTTACATGTAATGTGCGCCCCTATCTCGAAGGTACCACAAGCGGATAACTGGGAAGCTATCGACGTAGACATCCTTAGGGGGTGTTTGGTTAGGCTTTCGCTTTGGCTTTTGGCTTTGGCTTATAAGCCCAAAAAGCACCTAAATAGGTGCTTTTGGCTTTTGGCTTTTGACTTATGTTTTACTATGGTATAAGCCAAAGCCAAAAGCCAAAAGCCAAAAGCACCTATTTAGGTGCTTTTTGGGCTTATAAGCCAAAGCCAAAAGCCAAAGCCAAAGCCTAACCAAACACCCCCTTAGTCCATCAATGATCTCAATGATCAGATCAATATTGGGTTATTGACCATGTTATGAATGTCGACACATTATGTGTTGTTAGAGGTTACGATACACTTGTATTCCACCTAGAACCCCATCTTTTGTGCCCATCGCGGCCGACGGTGGCCAATATGTACAAGTAGATAATGTCTTATGAGATATCTTATAATGTGATAATGTCGTACCTCTGGAAGGATGAAAATTCTAAAGTATGTGGTCGAATATGTATACCTAAATTCTATGAACCAATAGCCTACAATTATATTATTTTTGTTTAATATAAATGGCTTCTCAATCAGATGCCTTGGTTTTTTTAAATTGATTGTTTATGGGTGGTGATGACTATCTTACATAATCCTATTGTGTGGCAATGATTTCTTTGTTTTTAAAAAGTACTTGGACGACCAACTATTCATTGGGGACATTCTCAATCAAATTTAGAGGCATATGCCAGAACATTTTGAACTATTTATGTATTCCCGAATACAATTTGTAGGAATAGAACATAACCAATTCAACTATCATGTAAACTGGATATCCTTAGTAAAATATTTAGGCAAATATCATAACTTTTGAAGGCAGTAATTTTATGCCTCGTGTAGCGAGGCGTGCTGATGGGGAGGCATCGTATTGTCACCTAATTTTTCAAGGAAGAGGAGCGCATGGTGGGTACATTGTTTAGTTTGTTGCAACATGCAAAGATAATTGCTAACATTTAGTAAGAAAATAAATAATAAATCGCTCCGACAATCTAAAATTACAAAAATATGATTACACTTAGCACAATTAACATTTTTTTCTTCATAGCACATTCTATCAATATAAAATCTTAACAACCGTATTTTTCTGTTACACTTAGCAAAATGAACAACATTTTTTACTTCTTTATAACTTATTCTGTCAATATACTACTCTAACTTGTAAATTATTCTATTACACTTAGAAAAAATCATCATAAAATAATACAGTAAAACATTAAGCTAACATAATCTTTGTTATACATTTCTAGCCTGTGTCACTACACATATACTCTCACTAAATTTTATTAGCCCATTGAAATAAAATCGTACTAGTTGTTTCTTTCTAAAACATTACGCCATAGAAAACCTCTTTCAAACCAAATTCTCCTAGACATGACGAAAGTATATTTAAAAACGTGACCATAGGGGTATAGAAGATACGGAAAACACCCGCTGGCCTTGAGCACTAGAAAATACCCTTATCCGTCTACCAGTAAACTAACACTCGATTTGTGGAAAATATTGAAGAAATAATTTGTGTTTCTCAACATATTAGCTTTTGTCACTTTGATGATTTTATAGTGTACATGTATGTGTATATCTAGTTGTTCCTTTTTGTATACTTAAATATCTTGGGAAAGATCTCTAAACGTAGGGTCAACAAAATATCTTGATAGAGATTTCTAGAATAAATAAATTATCTATATTAGGTGTAACAAAGTACTCCCTCCGTTCCTAAATGTAGGGTGCATAGTTTGCGGCATGGTAATTAAAGCATGTTCATCGAGGGAGAAATTACACGAATTTGGGCAGAATTACCTCACTGACGTGCGCAAAAGAGAAGTTTGCATGAGATAAACGAAATATAATAAGATGCCTCAAAAAATTGTTCTGGTGAACGGTGAAACATAATACATGCTGGTTCTCTATTTTATCTATAAAAAAAACACCTTATAGGACCAGAAGAGTAGCAAATTATAGAGTTAATCAGATACTCCGTTCTAAAATACTTGACTCTGAAAAGTATCTTTCAGAGTAGTATTTCAGAACGGAGGGAGTACGACAGGTGACAGGTTGTCCACCGGATGTACTCCCTCCGTTCCAAAATAGATGACTTTCATTTGTCTATATATGAATGCATTTAGACATCTTTTAGTATATAAATATATCCACATATAGATAAGTGGAAGTCAAGTATTTTAAAACGGAGGGAGTAGTATAGTTCGTGATTACTATAATTCGGGGTGGACGGGTAGGGTGTGCCAACCTGTATTGCTTTTCCCGTCCTGAAGTATCGAGCCGTTTTGTCAACCTAGACAGCCAGCGAGTTAGCGACAGCTTTAGGGACAATGATGCTATCGAGTGAGCACGGGAAATATTGGCCGTTGGTTGGCGCTGGCCAGTTTGGGCTTGGATCCAACCAACAACCTCAGGCTTTTTTTTTTTGAATTTAACAACCTCAGGCTTTAGTACTAGCTTTCTGAAAATCGGCGTTCCCTTGGGCCATCCGAATGCCATGCGGCTCCGTAGCTAGACCTGGCACTCTGCCTCTTTGCCAAGCGTGAAAGTGCTACAGAAGAAGGGAAAGGATCCACGGCTCCAATTCTTAAACCCTAATGGCTAATGATGAGGAACTAGTGGGTTTCTTACTTGCGAATATGAAAATTTGAGGCCACTTTCAGCTGTGTCTAGCTTTACGAAGAAAAAAGGCTCAAAATTAGTAAGGGTTCCCTTCTCTTCCTTTAAAAATAGAAAGGAAGGACCCTCTCGAGATCGGGCGAGGACGGCGTTCTTGCCTCGCTTACCTCTTGGGGACTCGTCTTGGATATGCCGTCTGCCAGAGGGACCAATGGAGGGATTTGGTGGTTGGCGTCGGCCAGCTGCTGGGGAACCTCAGCTACGGCGGACAGACGGACGCGACTTCAGGTTTGGTGAGCTTCGGGTGAAAACCCTACACCAGCCTCGGTTGATGCCGGCGATGGCGGCGCTTTCGATCGTCGCTCCCCTCCTTGAAGGTATCGTTATGGAATCCCTCACCTCTCGCGTCGCTGTCTGGTGTACTCTTCCGGTCGGTGTTGTGCTTCTTTCGTCATCGGCTAGGTGGTGTGTGGCTCTGGGGCCGACGTGGGCGTCGGAACGGCGGCTCCGGATGTTTGCCTCTGCCGTGTTGCGTTGAGGTGTTATATTGGCAGTCTTGGTTGCCTGTGCGTCTTTATCATCGACTCCTGTGGGGATTGGCCTTGGGGCCAGCGTGGATGTCAGAGCGGCGGCTCCGAATGTTCGCCTCCGCCATGTTGTGTTAAGGTGTTTTCATCCCGGTCTTGGTTGCTTGGGCAACTTGGTCGTCAACTCGTGTGGGGGCTCCGCCTCGGGGCCCGCGTGGTATGTTTCGTGTTGTTTCAAATAAAAACTGAGTTTGCTATTTCTTAGATGGTGGATCAATGCTATGAATCAAATGATTATTATTGATATTTGTGCATGTCCAAAATGTTGAGGAGATATCAATTGGATGTCTATCAATATCAACTGAGACTGAGACTGAGACTGAGAAATAACTATAGTTAACCATCCAAAATATATTGAGGTTTCTGCCGGTAAAAAGATGATGATTTTTTTGATTGGGTGTCTATCTATATCAACTGAGGAATAGATATTTCTAGGTCGATAGGTCTATAAAAAACTGATCAAATACCTGTAAAACAAGATAGGTTGTCGTTTAGAAACATCAGGTACATGCCTATATGGCTTTGGGAAGTGAGCCTAGCGCAACTGGTTGGGGAAGTGGATGTACAAACCCAACACCCAAGTTCAAGTCCCCACATACGCGAATTTAGGTTCCTATTTATAATTGAGGATCAGGCCTTCCTCATACTCATGCAATTTATCTTGAGAACCAGGCTTCATTATTAACCAAGATAAAAATCCGGGTACTCATGCTTAATAGCTGTGTGCATCCTTAGTTGGTGCAGAGGCCGGGGAAGTGAAATTCTCCCCCCAAAGTTTAAGGACCTAACCCTCCCTCGGGTGGCGGCGCCGCGCCACTCCGGGGAGCTCCACCTCCACCCTCCTCCGGTATCATCCAGCCTCTCTCTCCCCTCGCCACTACCGGAGGTGTCGCCGGGCCAAGCCTGGGCGGCATGGCGGTGGCAGGGCTTTCTGCTGGTCGCGACCCGGGGGGGATTGGGGAGGCGCCCCTGATCTCATCCGTGGTGGTGGTGCGTGGCGCCGGCGGCCAGAGGGTGAGATGGCGGCGGTGGCCCGTGGCCGGATCGCATCTACGCCGCTCGACGGGGCGCATCACATGGGAGCCGGGGCGGCGGCCCCGGGCATGGCGGCGGAGACCTCTTCTCCGGAGGTTGACGACCGGCCTCGTTGTGATCTGGAGTGGTGGATCTTGGGATCCCACTCCGATCTCCTGGTGGTGGCCCTGCTGGTATTCGAGTACCAAATCATCGATCTGCTACATGTGTTCCTCCATGATCGGGCTGCCGACGTGTTCCGGTCTTCCCATCGGAGATCTCCGCGGATTGGCGCATGGCGTCATTGGATATCTAGATTGGAATTGATCTGGTCGTGCGCGCTCTCATCTATGGCCAGAGATGCTTCATGAGGGCGAGGCGCGAAGCTTCGCTGTCTTGTCGTGGTCATGCGACATGTCTAATAGATTTCCATGACATTGACAGTAGTGAAGAAAGTCATGGTGGCTGTGATCGGAGGCTTGTGTTGGCGGAGAGGAGGTTTGGTTGCGTTGAAGACTCTAGGCACATGTTTTCCTGTGTGTCAGGTGTTGGGGACTTGTAGCAGTGGCCTTGGCAAGAGGGATCAGCAACACTAATAAGGATGCCAATGAGTAGGGTATGGGTAGGGTAGAGCAATACCATACCCATATAGTCTATGGGTACAAAGTTCTACCCATACCCTTACCCGCGGGGATAAAAGTCTACCCATACCCATACCCGACGGGTACCCGTACCCATTGGGTACCCGTTGGGTAGATCAAATAGTAACGGGTAGATCAAATAGTACGCAAATTGTTCATAATTTTACATTCGTTGGTAGCACATTTTGACAAAAAATCAATTATCTTAACTCAGTAACAGGTAGATGAATACATGACAATTATCTAATTTTGAAAATTACAATCTTACAGTCATATCTAGTAAGTCAACCGAGTAGGGTACATATCCCAATATAAACGGGTATACCCACGGGTAAAGGGCTGTACCCATGCCCTACCCACGACTTGGCGGGTAGGGTATGGGTACTACCCATGGGTATAAAAATGTGCCCATACCCTCCCCATACGGGTACGGTACCCGCGGGTACCTGTACCCACGGATAAAATTGCTATCCTTAGGCAACACATGTGGACAACGTTCTGGTGGTGATAAGTACCGAGCTATGATGTTCAGGGTGAAAGCTCAAGGTCTGGCCTTTATTGGCTGTACCTGACAATGACCTTGCTGAAGGCATTGTTTTGGAATCACGGTCTTTTTTTAGGGTGAAAGCCCAAGGTCTGTCCTTCATTGGTTGTACCTGGTAATGGCCTTCCTAAAGACATTGTTTTGGAGAATTTTTTTTGCGGTCTGGGTGTTGTACTTTGA
Organism: Puccinellia tenuiflora; assembly: GCA_012064385.1. Classification (NCBI taxonomy): domain Eukaryota; kingdom Viridiplantae; phylum Streptophyta; class Magnoliopsida; order Poales; family Poaceae; genus Puccinellia; species Puccinellia tenuiflora. The sequence continues at coordinate 96,731 of QRDG01001335.1, forward strand.
TGGTGGTTAGAGTGTTGTTGTTGCGAGTGTTCCATCACTCCGATGGGGTCTTTGTTTATAGTTTTCTCTCTCTTTTTTTTGGCTGTGTGCATCCTGAATGTCTTTCGACATCTTGTTGGTACAGAGGCTGTGTGTAATTGGTATCTCTGCGATATTAATATATTTCTTTTATAAAAAAAAATGGCTTTGCGATCGACTCGCCAATATTGTTTCCACGTAGTGACAGATTAAGCACTCCTTGCTGGTGAAGTATGATGATGACAAGATAAATAAGGAAATATATTATGTGCATATTAATCATGATTCACGAACGGGAATCTACCGATTATTAAAGGTCCCATCCATGCGTTGGGTTCTTTGGTGCATCGAGACCTTCATAATTTTATCGCCAGCTCTTTCAGGGAATAAACTTCCCAAAAGCTGCGATGACAAGATGATGGAAGATAACGACGCGTCCTACCAACTGATTTGCTTAGTTAACAACTTCAAAGCCGTACCTGCACAGTGTGTCCGTGTGCAATCTAAGTGCAAAATTTGAAGTGTGCATGCATAGAGTAGCTGCGAGTTGACATACCCAGATAGTTACATACTCGGGTTCCACCAAACGAGAATGTTTAGAGCACCACACTAGTAGTAGCACCACACTAGATAAATATTTATTTTTATTAATTTTTTGCAAGGAATTTTTTTACCGACGATAGAAAATAAGGGGTGATGCGTTCAGAAGATTCCGGCGTTAGAGCATCTCTACCGGGAGTGTATGTTTTGTGTCCGGCGGCGTTTGAAGCGAACGGCTTTGGTGGGTGACCGGACAACTATCCGGCCGGACACTTTATTCTTATTAGAGGATGACATGTGGGGTTGTGGTAAAATATGTGTGCAATTTGCTTGTCCGGCACCGCCAAGCCCCCCCTCCCCCCCCCCCCCCCCCCCCCCCCCACACACACACACAGACACAATTTTAGGCGCTCTCTTGGCAGTGTCAGACACAATTTGGACCGGACGGGATCTTTGACCCCCGGTGTGGTTTTTTTTTTGGTGTCCCTAAAGGGGTTTTAGGGTCTACTTTAGCACCCCGCGGTGGAGATGCTCTTAGAACTCGAACCTTGGAAACACTGTCATCTGGTAAATAATCTACCCATGTTTGTGGTTGGATCTATTCATTATGCTCAATTACGATCTCAAGTGGGGGTCTCGATAGCACTGTGATGGTGATAGATGATGATGTGATATGAGCTATATGACTTGGCATGTCGCCTCCTCTTCTTATATATACGGACGGGGATCTAGGGTTACAAGGCGCAAAGATACATATAGATACGATTCGAGTCATTTACAATGGTATATCGGGTATTTTTGGAGCAAGTAATGTTAATTTGTCTTGCACTGCAAGTTGATGAGGTGTTCTAATCTCCCGAGCACTCGTGCTAGGCCGTCTTAGGCCTGGTGGGCTTCTTTCTACCCTCATGAGTCATGAGGGTATCTGAATCCCATTACGTCAAACAGTAATCATCGAGTGTTTCATGAGTCTTGATGTCATGGAAGTGTATCTTGTCGACACCAAGTGAAGGTGGTCCTTGTTCTGGGTTTTATCGCCCAGTGTCTTGCTTCCACAATGGTTGAGGAAGGAGTTGAAAAAGATCTGAACCATTGAGGAAGCACACACATGATAAGTGTTCTGATCAATGTTGCTTATATTTATTTTTGTTATCTCGTAGCAACTCGTAATGTGCAATTGGAACCACTACGGCGATTTGCTAGAGTTGAAGAAAACACCAACGCGCGACGATGACTGACGTGTTATATGGAGTAAGGGGACTATGGAGTACAATGGGGACGTTGTTAGAGTGGAGCGACTACGAAGCACAATGGCCGTGAGAAAAGAAATTTGAGGACCCATGGCAATGCACAAGTATTCAACTAGTTGTTACTTAAGTATTAGTAATACATGAGTAATTATCATCGGCAAAAAAAGGTACATGAGTGATCAGTAATACTATTAATTTACAAGGCCAGCCACCAAATTACTTTTTTTGGCGATGGCACCAAATTACAACCCCAAAAGAGAAGAAAAAAACACAAGCCCAAACAATGCATGCACGCTGACTTGTACAAAGTCCAAATTAACACTGATAGTTCTCGGCCCGATCGATCGTCAGACTCTGAGGAGGTAGATGCTGAGCTCGGGCACGCCGCTGCCGTCGGGGTTCATCATGTAGAACGCCTCCGAGTCCCTGGACCCGACCACCCGCTCGAACCTGGCGCGCATGTACATCAGGTCGCCCTCGCCGGCGGCACCGCCGTCGCCGTCGTCCGGCAGCACGCCCGCGCCGACGGACACCGGCTCGACCGCGGACAGCACCCGCCACTCGTCGGCGCCGCACTCCCGCCGCGCCGCGTAGCCGCACTTGAGCCCGTTGCAGTAGGCGCGCCACGTCGGCTCCTCCAGCAACGCCCGCCGCTTCTCCCCTGCGGTATCTGCTGGTTAATTCATTGATCTGTAGCTCTGGCGCTCGCTGCGGATTGTATGGGTGGCAATGCGTACCTGCGCCGAGTGGCGGCTTCTCGCACTCGAGCGCGAGGCGGACGAGGCCTGAGGACATCTCCCTGACGAGCGCGCCGGTGGAGTAGGCGGCCATCTCCACCAGCAGCACGGGCGCGGAGCGCGGGCCCGTCTGCAGCGCGACGTGCACGCGGCCGCGGCGGCGCCCGAAGATGGTGCCCGTCACGCACGACCCAAGCTGCCGGCGCCGGCGCCGGTGCGTGATCGCCGCCAGGAACACCGACCGAAGCCGCGCCAGCGCGTCCGCGCGCTTCTTCCTGGACGACGACGACGAAGAGGACGACTGCTCGTCGGCGGTGGACGACAACGACATCGCGGCGGACAGAGCGGCCGCCGCTCCAGCCTCCTCGTCTACCTCCTCGCCCGCCCTGCAGCTATCCTCGTCCTGGCCGCCGCGCTGCGCCGGCGCCTTGCTCGAGCGCTTCTTGAGCAGCCACGTGAAGCTGCCGCTGCCACCGCCGCCGTTCAGGACGGTGGTGCTCCTCGAGCTGGAGGGCAGCGGCAGCGGGGACGCTGCTCGAAAGGCTCTCGCCATGATGGCCAAGCTCTCCACCTTTCTTCCTGTCGCCCGTGCGTGCGTGCGCGCGCGATGTTAACGAATGATGATTCGTGGGCGCGCGCGGCTGGGTGGAGTATTTGATGGGGGTTTTAGGGGCAAAGCTGCGTGCTTTAAGGTGGTTCGCAATTGGCGCTTTGGCAAGGTGGTGCAATGGTGCTGCTGCTGGTGCTGGTGGTAGGCGCGCTTTTGGCAAAGGGACGAGCGCTGGAGGGACACACACACAGCCCTGCCCGGCTCGGCGTAAATGCCGGCACGAGAGGCCGGGAGAGGAGTGGCTGGTGCGATGCGATTAATGGAGTGTTGGACGGCGGCCGGACGGTGACGGACCGAACGGTCAGGGCGCCGCCCAGGCGCAGCGGCGGATGGGAGAGGGCACAGGACAGGGGAAGCGGGTACATGTGTCGACGTTCCATGGTTGACACCGATAGGGAACATTGATGCTACTGGGAGCTTTGTGTGCTGTAAAAGTAGTCCTCTCGGCCTCTTTTTTTTTCGACTCATTTTATTAAGTAAGGAGAAGAGAATTCACTACAACAAAAAAGCTAATAAAAGCCGCATGCATCGATTGATGCAGAGGCTGGGATACCCCATTTCGAGAAGAAAAAAAACAGCCTGGTTTTTACATCTGGTAACCACGGTTTTACCCGTCCGTAGGTGGTTTAGGGACAGTTCCACCTCCCGCCTCATGAGCGTTACCATAGCCTCCGTGTCAAACACATAACCGTGTCTGCGACTAGAGACGAATCAATAGACCCGGTCAAATCTGTCTCTACGTGGTGGATTCAAATTCGAATTAAATCATCTTGACATGCCAAAAAAGCCCGTCTCTAATTCAAATTGTGCCAGTCTCTAGCTTAAAATGTGAAACATGAGATTCAATCCTTTGGAGGCGTCTATCATGCTGGTAGACATGGACACATGGTTGTCTCGTGCCTCAGCCCAAAGTTGTTTTTATTTCCATAGACACAGTAACATCCGTTTCTTTTTTATTGTGTCATTTTTTTGAAACGGGTATTGTATCCTATCTACACATAGATAGTATACGCGTATCTATCCACGGATATCTACATACATTATGCACAATTTGTATCAACAAAATAATTGAACTTGTGCCCAACAGGTTGAGACATAAATAGCTAATTTATCATTAGCTATCAGCAAGATCATATGGCACAAAGTATTGAAAGAAAAAGATATTTACTAATATTGTTCATCCACAACACAAATCGAATCTGTAAGGTACAACGAAATAGTTTAGCAAAGGGCCTAACATCACAAATGCAACTCTGACTACCAGATATATATTTTCTAATATATATCTATAATTCTACGTAGCATGATCCAATTCCCAGGTACATATTTCCTATTTCTGGCTTCCAAAAGGTGACCCTCCCGAAGTCGACGTCGAATTGCAATATGAGAGTTGAACCCTTTTTCTATCAGCAACCTACCATTCAGAGGAAAACCATTTAATTTTCTGATTTGTTGAATGTGTAAGAAAATAGGCATTTGCAATTGTAATCAGAAAAATAATCCAGTTTGTACATACCAGCTGCCTTCCAAGGTGTGGTGGTAGGCGCGAAAACAGGTCATCTTTTGGGTACTTCTCGGCGAGATAAGACAACACAAACTTCATAAGATCAGCTTGTGCGCTACCAGAGCCAGTTCCCAATTCATCTCTTGACAAAGTGAAAAATCTCCCACCAAAGTAATTTGATGGGGTAATTATTGGACCCATTCCTCTGACACGACGCAGGTGGTTCTTCCCAAATACATATATCATAGCTTATTAATAGTCTTCCTCGGTGAATTCATGACCATCTAAATTTTTTCTCAGCCAACTTCATGTATACCTCATTCTAAAAAAAATCATAATTAGAGGGCAACCAATATAATAAGAGTAAACAGTGAGAAGTTCATGTACAGGCTATTGGAAAGAGTAGATGATGGACAAGCTTTTTTACTTGGTAAATATAGTGTGCATAGGAGAGAAGTAACACAAAAGTAGGTACTTGTTTGTTTTATATCCTTACCGTACCAATTTTTGGCCATGTCTATATATTTGGCCTCCCTGAAAGTGCATGGTTGATCCCATGCATGGTTTTGGTAATTAATGACAATATCTATGGACTAATATTTGCATTGAGCTCTATGTGTAGGTTGTCCTTTAGCTTGTGTCAAGATCATTTGTTGATCAAGGCCAAGCTTGCTTGTCTCCATTGGTTGGAGTCAAGGTCAAGGTAGAAGATCATTTGTTGATCAAGGCCAAGCTTGTCTCCATGTGTTGGAGTCAAGGTGCTTTGCTTGATCTCCATTTGTTGGAGTCAAGCTCAAGGGAAGAAAAGTGTTGGGTTGATCAAGGCTTTGTGCGGGTTGATCAACTCTCAAGTTCAAGTGAAGATATGCCGAAGGGTGCTCTCCCCATCTTGGTGTATGGGGGAGCGTCACGTGATTCTTCACCAAGCGAAGCGCAATCAAGAAAGGTGGTTCGTCTTGAGGAGATGAAGATCGTCTTCATCGACCTCAAGTGGATTAATGCGCAAGGCAAAGGTATGATCTTGGTAGGGCTTTTATTTTACCGGTCTCATGTTGTTTAGTGAGAGACCGGGTTATAGGATAGATAGCCGTACTATCAAGAGGGGCTCTCGACCGAGTATCGTGATCGTATCGTTCGTGGAGAGCTCAAACCTTTGCATCCATGCAATCATCTTTATTGGTTCTTATTTGGCTTTTATCCATGTGAGAATTTAGAGCTTGTGTTCATCTCCATACCAAGCTCTAGTTCATCAAAAACGGATCTCATGAATATCTTCTTGCGTTTTTGGTTTCGGAGGTTTTTACCGGTTTGTCTCTTCTACGAGAGGTCAAACTCTCTCCTTATGATTTCCTCCTCACATGATAGACTATGATGTGTATATGCATGATCTTGTAGGGCTTGTGATTATCTTCGAAACAAGCCCAAGATCATTGAAAACGGAGTCTTGATGAAAAGCTTGTGCGTTTTCGGTGTTGGAGATTTTGCCGGTTCATCCGCTTGGAAAGGTCTCACCATTCCATCCCTCCGCACAATCTCCTTTGCTTGTTTTCATATTTTCAGTTTTTGTAGGGTATGCTCTTGTCGTCCTCTTTCCAACAAAATTGGATTCACTCGATTCGGACTTCATTTGCAAAAGTTATGGCAGTTCTGGTTTTCACTGTTTTGATCTAGCCCGGAGATGGTCCGGAGTCTCCGGCCCAAATGACCGGAGTCTCCGGTCCCCCTGATTTCGCTGCCGTTTGTGTCTGCTGTGGTGCGTTTCTGTATAGGGGTCCGGAGTGTCCCCGGAGAAGGACCGGAATCTCCGGCCCACCGGAGTCTCCGGCCCGAGGACCCGGAATCTCCGGCCCCCAGTTTTTCTCAGCTCCTTNNNCTTACTCCGGAGTCTCCGGCCTGGACAGGCTCCAACGGCTAGTTTTTGGGGGAGGCTATAAAAAGCCCTCTTCCCCCCCCCAAAACCTGGTTCCTGACTTGGCTCACCTGTTCTTGCTATTCCCCTTTGCTCTAATCCTTGTGAGCTTGATTCCTCTCTTCCCCTCCAATGATTCTTGCCCAAATTTAGGGTTTCAAGAGAGGAGATCTAGATCTACCATTCCACCAATCAATTTCTCCTCTAAGTGAGGGGAACCTTGTGGATCTAGATTTGGGGTTGCTTTGTGCTCATCCCCTTTGTTCTTCCTCTCTTATTCCCTCCATAGCATTAGTTGCTTTGGTTGGAATTTGGGAGTGAAGGATTTGAGCACTTTGTGTGCTCTTGCCTTTTTGCATTTGTTGCATCGGGTTGCTCTCTCCACGGTGATACGTGAAGTTGAAGGTTGAAGAGCTTGTTACTCTTGGGTGCATTGTGTTCCCAAGAGCTTGTTGCCTCTTGGGTGCATTGTGTACCCTAGACGGTTGGAGGTGCCGCGAAGACTTCGAGTTGTGAAGCTTCGGCACGAGTTTGGGAGCCCCCAATTGAGTTGTGGGTGTGTGCCCCAAAGAGAAGTTGTAAAGGGCTCCGGAATCTGCCCTGAAGGATTCTGATAGTGGAAGGTGAACCAATCCCTTGGGTTAGGTTCATCGGAGAATAGGGTGAGGCCTTTGTGGCATCTTGAGTAGGCCTCTTGTGGCGAGCTCACACCCCTCCAACGAGACGTACTCCCTTAACAAGGAGGAACTCGGGAATACATCCTCGTCTCCGCGTGCCTCGGTTATTTCTATACCCGAGCTTTACTTATGCAATTTACATTGTGATAGCCTTCGTGCTTGAAGTTCTTTTCTATAGCTATCACATTGTTGCTTGAATTGCTTAGCATAAGTTGTTGGTGCACATAGGTGAGCCTAGTAATTAGGTTATTGGCTTGTTAATTTAAACACATAGTTTTATTCCGCAATTATCAAGCCCCTAATTAGAAAAAGTTTTAATCGCCTATTCACCCCCCCCCCCCTCTAGGCGACATCTCGGGCATAGTTGTTCTTTCACTGGTCATCTGGCGATACTGCAGCCGGATGCGAAGAGTTGGCCATGCGGGATCATGCACACTACTTAGACTTTGGGATTGGGTTCAAGCGAACCAAGATTTAAAAGAGAAGACGATCGGTTTGTCCAAGTTGTTTCCTCCTTTGATGTCTTTCGTGTGGAGGCGACCTCCAGCTTGTTCTCCTCGCCGGCCTGGACCGGGCGCGAGGAGTTAACCGTTTAGTGCCGTGCACACTACTAAGCCGATCTCGGGGAAAAAGCGCTTGGGCTAGCGAAGAAGAATGCGTCTACATTGTCCAAGACATTTCCTCCTTTGACGTTTTTCATGTGGAGGCGACCTCCAGCTTGTTCTCCTAGCCGGCCTGGACAGGGCGCGAGGAGTTAACCGTTTGGTGCCGTGCACACTACTAAGCCGATCTCGGGAAAAAGCACTTGGGATAGCGAAGAAGAGTGCGTCTAGATTGTCCAAGACATTTCCTCCTTTGACGTTTTTCGTGTGGAGGCGACCTCCAACTTGTTCTCCTCACCGGCCTGGACCGGGCGCGAGGAGTTAACCATTTGGTGCCGTGCACACTACTAAGCCGAGCTCGGGAAATAGCAGTCTGGGCATAGCCGGACACGAGAAGCAAAGATTTTGTAAAAAGGCGTAGAGATAGCCCCCGAGTGCTTCTCAGGACTATCCACTTTGGTGCGCGGTACGAGAACATATGGGACGATACTTACGTTCAATTGTTTGCGTAGTCGTAGAAGAGGTGTTGCAGTCTGGAAGCCGAACTGTCAGGGACAACCGGCTTGATCGTAGCCGGCCTGGCAGCCGGGTGGAGTTGGAGTCTTCTCTGCCGGCTGGCGGCTGCCGATTCTTACGTTTTTTTTAGCAGTCGGCCCTTTCCCCTTTTTTCTTTTTCTTCTTTTCTTCTCAGCCGGCCCGTTCCCCTTTCCTTCCTATTCCACCGACCGGCCAGCCGGACGGCAGAGCAGTGTGCGGGGCACCGGAGCGGAGCCGGCGTCAGACAGCGAGGGCAGCCGGACGCGCACGTCGACAAGAGGGAGCCGGGCAGAGCGGCGGAGCTCGAGCGGAGTCGGCCGAGCGCGGCCGAAGAGGCGAGGCAGTCGGCTCGGGAGCGGGCTTGCTCCGTCGGAGGGAGAGGAAGCAGGGCACGGGCGGGGCTGGAGGAGGCTGGACGCGGTCGATTCCGTCGACTTGGAGCGTCTCAACACGAGTTGCTCGATGGGGAGGACGGGAGGAGCGGCGGCTCGGCGCAGGCGCGAAGGAAGGAGTTGGAGCCGCGAGCAGACGCGGTCGAGCTCGGGGAGTAGCTGGACGGAGCAGTCGGGTGATGGAAGCCGAAACAGCGCGGGCGGAGCCGACCGGTGGTGGAGAAGAGGCCGGCCGCGGCCGCGGGGGGCGAGGAGGCGTGCAACTGCGCGGATGAGCGGCTCGCGGGCGGGGAAGCTGCAGCGAGAGGAGTTTGACGGCGCGGAGGCACAGACGACGGAGCGCAGGGCGGAGGAGGCCGAGGCCGGAGCTCGGACGGTCGCACGCACGGGTGCGGGGAAGACGACCTTGGCGTTTCTGACTTTCGATCCCTGCGGCTATCTTGGCGTGGATGAGGCTTCGGTTTGATTTCCGGCCTTGTATGTCCTCTGCGGTGGCCATGGCGATGGTTTGGTGGAGCTACAAGCTCTGATCATGGAGGATCATGGAGGTGCTACGGTGGTTTGGGAATGAAGGAGAGGGAGATTTTTTCAGATCCAGATCGGGAGGGTGCCAAATCCTAGGGGTCCCTCCTCTGTGGGAATTCAGCCTGTTGTCCCGCTTTATATAGGCAGCGGGCTGGTGACCTAGGAAGCTTGGTGGAGATTGCCTTGTCACTGTCTTCAGGGTATCCGGGTATGATATCCCCGACATTTCGGGAAATCGCTTTTAAGTATATATAAGTTTCAATTGCCCCAAACTTTGTACGGGTATAGGTTCCTCTTTTCGGGCACGGCGATTTGGCTCCCGAGCGCAGCTACTCCCGTACGCTGATTGGCTCACTAGCGCATCGGCTGCTGTGCCGATGTATTGTAATTCTCCGGGAGGAATACGGCTCACCAAAGAGCGTTGGCTCGTATGTGCACTGTGGGCCCGAGTTGGTGACACCATCGGGGTACCTGACGGAGTGAGGATGGATTTTTCTGTACCGGTCGTCCATGCATGTTTAGCTGGCCTACTAGTCAGTCAAACAAAAGACATCCACCCTTCTCTCTTTTCCTCTCCGTCTCTCGCCTGTTTCTCTCTGCCGATGAAAACAACTCGTCGCCAGCGTGGTGTTGGTCCGTGGAGGTCGTCGCGGGCGCGGCGCTATTCCTGGTCTGGTCCGGGGAGGTCGTCGCAGGTGCGTCTGTTGGCGTGGAGCTCCTCGGCGCTGTCCCGCATCTGTCCCGGTGAACTAGTAGCCAAGGCGTGCGTGCGTGCCCAGTGACGGTGAGCTAGTAGCCATGTCCTGATCTGCTTAGAGCATCCCTCGGTGAGCTAGTAGCCAACTAAGCCAAGACATGCGTGCGTTGCTGCTATCTCTCTCTCCCGCGGTCGCACGGCAAGCTTCCGCAGCGCGCCGCGCGCGTCGGCGCTCCCGCACCTCCACTGTGGCGAGCAGCATGCACAAGACCCCGGGCCTACAGCAACATGCCGGGCTCGCGCCCCACGCGGTTCCCGGGGCCGCCGCTCGCGAAAAGGTCCAGCAGTCTATGGTGCTCGCGCTGTTGTCAACAATGGAGGCATCAACGGTGAGTGTTGCTGCCTGTGTTCTCTGCTAATGGTTTCTACTGTCGATGTCTGTGCTAGCTGAAAGTGTGTCTAGCTGAATGTGTGTCACTAGTAGAAAAACCCCATATAGTCCCGGTTCGGTTGGGCCATTAGTCCCGGTTCGCGAACCGGGACTAGCAAAGCAGGACTATGCTAGTCCCGGTTCGGCCCCGAACCGGGACTAATGGGTCACCATGTGGCCTGCTGTAGCGATGGTAGGAGGACCAACTGGGACTAAAGGATTTTATTTTTCAAATTTTTTTTGAATTTTCCCGAATTTCAAATCTTTGAATTATTTGACAATTTCATCTCTAATCACCCATATTCTCAGGTCAAAGTGCATACCTATCGGTCAGCCCTAATCTCTAACTTCCCGTCCGGTCACCCATCCTCTCACTGCTCCAGCCCCAGCACGATTAACTTCCCAGTTCCCTCTC